>SJYV01037856.1:0-16631 GCA_006410875.1 Neotragus pygmaeus | reverse complement strand
AAAGGAAAAAAAAAAAAAAAAACACCTACCCTTAACATAAAAAACTGTGAGAGAGTGTTTTCTCTGTAAGATAGAATTTGGCAAGGACTTCTATTACTATTCTTACTCAACATAGTATTGGATATACTAGACACTACAACAAGGCAAGAAAAAAATAAAAGGCATCAGATAAGAAAGGGAAAAATAAGATTATCTCTACTCACAGATAAAATGATTGCCTATGTAGAAAATCGAGGTAATCTATTTAAAATTTCATAGAATTAATGTGAGTTCAGCTGACAGATACAAGATCAATACACAAAACTTGAGTGCATTTCTGTATTAACAATGAAAATGTGGACTAAATTAAAATCACTGTAATATATACTGAAGGATGTAAAAGAAGCTTTGAACAAGCAGAAATATTTTTTAATGTAAATACAGTATTAGAAAGATGGCTGTCATTTAGCTGCTAAGTCATGTCTGACTCTTTTGTGACCCCACGGACTGTAGCCCTCCAGGCTCCTTCTGTCCGTGGTATTTCTAGGCAAGAATACTGCAGTGAGTTGCCATTTCCTTCTTAAGGATATCTTCCCAACCCAGCGATCAAACCCATGACTCTTGCATTGGCAGGTGGATTCTTTACCACTGAGCCACCAAGAAAGGCCAGAAAGATTATCTAAATTTATCTGAAAATGTAATTCGAATCAAAATTTCAACATTTTGCATAAAAGTGTATATGCACGAAAACAGCCAAGTCAATTTTCAAATTATCATGTGATAAATTACAACAATGCAAATAAAATATCTGAATAAAGTTAAATAAATAAATACTTAAATAAAACTATGAAACAAGCTAGAGGATTTAGTATAAAATTGAGCTTCAATTTAGTGTAGAAAAGATCAATAGCCCTGGAAATGTTGAAAAAATTGATTATCCATTCATAAACATAAACTTGAAATTGATTGAGAATTCTGTATGTGTATATTTTGCACACATTTACCACTAGTGGTATTTATGGAAGTACATAGATGGAAAATCATTCCATGATTATTTATAATAATGAAAACTCAGAAACAAATTATCTATCAAAGCTAGAACCATGAAACAAATTATAGCATTTCCAAATATGAAATGCTATTTAATAGCTAAAAGAATGCTGCACTGACATGAAAAATCTCAGAGGCATACTGTGGGGAGTACAAAGCAAGTTATAGAAAATATTTATATTTAATTTTGCTGTTGTTAAGTTGTTCAGTCATGTACTACTCTTTGTGACCCTATAAACTGGAGCATGCCAGGATTTCCTGTCCTTTACCATCTCCTGGAATTTGCTCAAACTCATTTTATCGAAAATATTCAAAAAAAATAGCTATTTTTCTCTTTCTTTAAAAGAGCCAAATACTGCATATTGCTATATTAAAAAAAAAAAAGAATAAATTTCAGAAAGATTACAGAGCCTCTGTCTCTTTGTTCCCCAGTTATCTGTGACTTTCCATCCAGGATTCTCTTTCTTATAAAACATATTTCAGAACAACCTAGAAAATGTCAGTTCTTCAACATCTGAATCGCTCCTTCTGAGNATAAATTTCAGAAAGATTACAGAGCCTCTGTCTCTTTGTTCCCCAGTTATCTGTGACTTTCCATCCAGGATTCTCTTTCTTATAAAACATATTTCAGAACAACCTAGAAAATGTCAGTTCTTCAACATCTGAATCGCTCCTTCTGAGGGAGTTCCTTTGAAAGATATCAGGATAGATATTCAATCATCAGGATCCGCTTCAATGATTGAAAAAAAAGACGGTGAGGAACATAGTTTCTAAAATGTTAGCAACTCTTTTGAATACTGTACTGATATCTTCTCCCTTGTAGGAAGAAAATTAAATAACAAATGCTCCCTAACATATTTAAGAGAAACATATATAGAGAAAGAGTGAGGAAAAGATATAGCTACAACCTCAGGTCAAGATGAGCAGCAAGTCATTCTGAGTATTGAATTAAAATTCTGAATGCATTAATCATATCTGCAAACCTGCTAGACCAAGGACAATCTCAGGTCAGTTCAGTTCAGTTGCTCAGTCGTGTCCGACTCTTTGCGACCCCATGAGAAGTTCACTCAGACTCATGTCCATTGAGTCAGTGATGCCATCCAGCCATCTCAACCTCTGCCATCCCCTTCTCCTCTTGCCCCCAATCCCTTCCAGCCTCAGAGTCTTTTCCAATGAGTCAACTTTTCGCATGGAGTTGGCCAAGGGAGTTTCAGCGTTAGCATCATTCCTTCCAAAGAAATCCCAGGGCTGATCTCCTTCAGAATGGTATGGTTGGATCTACTTGCAGTCCAAGGGACTCTCAAGAGTCTTCTCCAATACCACGTTTCAAAAGTATCAATTCTTTGGCATTCAGCCTTCTTCAGAGTCCAACTGTCACATCCATTCATGACTACTGGAAAAACCATAGCCTTGGCTAGACGGACCTTAGTTGGAAAAGTAATCTCTCTGCTTTTGAATATGCTATCTAGGTTGGCCATAACTTTTCTTCCAAGGAGTAAGTGTCTTTTAATTTCATGGCTGCAGTCACCTAATAAAGCATAGATACTGATCATTAGATATTGTTCTCTTACTTACCAGATTGGATAGATAAATGTTCACTTTTTTTCAGATCCTAAACTCTAGAGAGAATAGTAATTATTCTTATTTTATCTTGTTTTTCGTTGACTGTAATTTCTAGCCTTATTGTTTACTAAATAACATCTTATTTCCTACTAAATAACACTTCTCTGCAAAACTCATTATCTTTCCTGACCTCAAACCACACCAGGAGTTAAAGAGGGACAGGTATNTTATTTTATCTTGTTTTTCGTTGACTGTAATTTCTAGCCTTATTGTTTACTAAATAACATCTTATTTCCTACTAAATAACACTTCTCTGCAAAACTCATTATCTTTCCTGACCTCAAACCACACCAGGAGTTAAAGAGGGACAGGTATTGCTATGCCCATTTTCAAAAGAGAAAATGTGGAAGCTATTTTAAGTCATGTGGTTGAGGAGGAAAAGTGCTGTCATTTTTACCAGTTGTTTTGCTTCAGAATAACTAATTTCCTTTCAACTGGCAGAGTAAGTAATATTGTTTTCCCTTCTATACTGTCCAGAGAAGCATTGACCAAGCTCTCTGTCTTCCCCCTGAAGTGGATGAGCACAAGATGTAAGCCAGGCCAATGTTACATTGTTGTTGGATTTTGCATCTTAAATAGAGATATTAAGACATCACAACAAAATTATCATATTCATTCCAGAGGCATGCCATTGTTGAGACCGTTGACTAGATTTCACCACCCTGGGGATCATACAGGCCCTTGACTTCTGTGATTCTGAATACCCTTCCTTAGTGTTTCCTTCACTTCTATGAGTCCCCTTCATCCCCAACCAGTCTCTCTTATCTCCTTTAATTAACAGAATCATTATCTCTTGCTTGCTACCAATAAAGATCCACAGTATACAGTTGGCCATGTGTAGAATTAGAGAGGGCTTGTTTGAGTTTGGAGAAAGCATCATGCCCATGACACACACCCTCCCCATCCCCACATACCCTATTCCATCCTTAGTCACAAGTATTTGCAGTTTCTTCCCTCCTTCCATAATGCACACATATACTCAAAGAAGACTTCATTTCCTACCAAATCTCCTCCATCAAAATCTACTTTCTGGAAGAAATATGAACTTTTTTGCACACATATGTAGAAGAGTATTTTGTTTTTTCTTTTATACAAAAAGTTTTATTCAAATCCTCCTACATACATATTATTGTGCTAAGAAAGATAATAGTGTAAATAAGAAAGATTTGCCCATTGTCTTATAGCTGATAAATCCACCAAACACTGTAAAGGATATCTAATTACAGAATTCAGAGATCTGGAGGGGAGACAAAGTACCTTCATTCCAACTCTGAAGTCAGATGGGATTTGAAATAAGTAGCTGCCTACTACTGTTTCCTACTTAGAAAATAAAGCCAAATCTAGTTTACAGTGAATAAAATATCACCAGCAGTATGCTGATTTTTCACATAAAATCAGACAATGGGTTCATTGTCTTCCCCTCACCCTTCATATTTTTATTATCTGTTGACACAGTTAGTGTCTCATTGTGGAATCTTCTACAGTGGTTACACTAACACTAAGCCTAGCTGACTACATTTAGAACAACCCTTGACTGAAGAAACTGCTCTCAAACTCTCTACCTAAAAAGTAAATAATTAAAAATAGAGGAAATATAATTTACATTATTATTGAAATTATTTTAATAACTAACAAAAATATTGGAAATTTTAAATCATCCAAAATGAGATAAACAAAAGCACCTGTAATTCTAAAACAGAGAGACTGTCACTATTGATAGTTTAACCTATATATTGTCATTATTTATACTCATACATACATGAGCAATTCACCTTCTTCATATATATTTGTTTCTGAAATACAGGGATTGTTTTAAGTACTCTTTTAAATTATGAGTGGATTATATATTTGAAACAGAACAGAATTAAACTTGTCAAGTATAATCACAATCATGATCCATTCTTATAGTTAACTGTGCCAGATACTGGGTTAGTATATTGAGTACTTGATCTCATTTAATTCTTTCAACAAACTAATGATGTTGGTACTATTGTTATCTGGAGAAGGCAATGGCAACCCATTTCAGTACTCTTGCCTAGAAAATCCCATGGACGGGGGAGCCTGGTAGGCTATGGTCCATGGGGTCGCTAAGAGTCGGACACAACTGAGCATCTTCACTTCACTTCACTACTGTTATCATCAATTTTACTGACTAATAAATAGGATTTAACCAGGCAATAGCTCAAGATCTTACAGAAGTAAATTTAATATGAAATATGGATAAAGGGAGATACCAGAGAAAACTTTTTGAGCCATGCTGGCCCCCAACAAAAGAGAGTAACAAAACCCAGAGATATATCTGGAAGATTTGAAATCTTTCTCTCCAAAGTCTCTTAGTGAGGATACAAACAAAACATTGTGACTCCCATTCAAAGTGTGTGTGTGTTGCTATGGTGAGTGTATATTACTCAGTCTACCCAATTTAAATAGATAAATGTATATTAAAATAAATAAATAAAAGCTCCTCAAAGGTGCTACAAAGAGACATTTGGAGGAAATGGTTTTCTTTCCCTTATAACTTAACTTCTAGTATGAACTACAGGTTGTCCATGACCCACTAACTCCTCTGGTGTCTCAGCATTAAAAATCCACCTGAAATGCAGGAGACATGAGTTCAATCCCTGGGTTGGGAAGACCCCTGGAAGAGGGCATGGCAAGCCACTCCAATATTCTCTCCTGGAGAATCCCATGGACAGAGGAGCCTGGTGGGCTACAGTCCATAGCGTTGCAAAGAGTTGGACACAACTTAAGAGACTGAGCATGGATGCAGGTGTGATCCACTAAACCAAAGAGGAAATGGTGAAAGCAGAGTAGCCCTGAAAAGCTGGAGGTCAGCACCTGTGACAGGGATATTTTCTACAGTTGGGCTTCTGTCCAATTTTGCTTCTTCCATAGATAGAATCAGCATACAAAGCTCCCATGTTCCCTTGGCAGAAGTCCCCACATGGCAGATATGAAAGTGTAACACCACCTACACAAAGATAAAGCTCTGGAGCAGGAGAGAACCAGGTTCCTGATGTCTCTGTGAAGTGGATGCAAGGTTCAGGATAGGTGCTGGACAGGTGCTTGTGGTCCTCAGGGTACTACTGACCTCAGAACACGATAGGGCAGCTTCTCCCTTTTGACTATGTATCTTTGTAATTTACCCTGAAGAAGGGCTGCTGCAAGGTAAAAAGGCCTCCAACAGGCCTACACTCTCCTCAGAACCAACACGATAGAGACTTCAGCTCTTTTCAGCTGGACCTGACTCTATCTGCCTCTACCAATTCCTGCCACTCTGAAAGCTGTGAGGGAAACCACTCCACATACAAAAACAATAAAATAAATAACAATAACAATAATAAAATGTTTAGTTCCACAAAAGTGTCTCAAGATGACAAGCTGATTGCTTACCTCCTAATCACCACTGTCCAGTATCAAAATTAATAGAGAATAATTTCTTGGGGCTTCTCCAATGGCTCAGTGGGTAAAAAAATTCACCTGCAGGAGACACAGGAGATGCAGTTTTTGATCTATGAGTCAGGAAGATCCCTTGGAAAAGGAAATGGCAACCCATTCCAGTATTCTTGTCTTGGAAATCTCATGAACAGAGGACCCTGGCAGGCTACAGTCCATGGGGTTTCAGAGAGTTGGACACAGCAGAGCAGCAGAGCTAGTACTTCTTTTAGCCTCAAAAGGAAAATATAAAATACTTTATAATCAAACAAATTTGGGATTGATTTTTGAGTCCTTAACATCTGTTCTGAAATGACAAAGCCTTTAATGAGACAGCCCTCAGCTGCACACAAAGGCCTCCAAAGAGACTTCCAGCACTCCCCCTCCCAGCTTCAATTCTTCTCAAACCCCCGTTCCCCCCTCCTATAGCAGGCTTGAGAAGAAGCCTCAACATTAAATGAAAAGAGGAGTTCGAAGTATAAACTATAACACAAGCAAGAATATTATGTTTACTGACAAGAATCTCAACTTCTTTTCAAGTGACTAGAATTTAATGGGCCAGAGGAAGAAATAGCTCAACAGAGAGAACTTTAAAAGTCTCTAGGAGATAGAAATAAATTGCTTTGTTAAGTGTATCCCTTGGTGTGTCATGCTTGCCCAAAGATGCTGTTATAAATGCACTAAAGTAGTATTGGCTATTTTTATCACCTTTCCCCCATGTTAGTACCACATACATGGGAAGGGCTCATTCATTCACTTTTCAGACATTTATTGAGGAGTTCCTTTGTGCCAGTCTGTACCACCCCTGAAGATACAGAAATGACAATAATAGACTGTTCAAAAAAGAATCAGAAGTTTAATAGATTAGATGACAAGAAAAATGAGAATAATTTAAGCATGATGTGCTTCACATACTGGGGTATCTACAAAATACCATTGGACCTAAAGGAAGATTAGGGGAACCTCAAAGTGAAAGAATCAATACAGTTAGTCAATAAATAGATTTTCAACTTTATATGATTAAACTTCATACTCTTACACTTACTAAATTGTTGCTACTTTATAGAATTATTTGAATTCAAAGGAAGGAACTATTTTGGATAATATTCACAGTGAAGGTTCAGGAAAATACCATGAACAAATATGAATCACTTCCAGCTCGTAGAAGTCAAATGCAATTCTGGAAGGTAGCTGTTGGCTTCTAAGCAGGAACCAACATTACTACTGGAGGTTGTCTATGGTGCATCATTTCAGGAATGCCTGGGCAGATCTCTTTTCATGTGTCCTAAAATATACCCTCCAACTACTTCACTGTTGTCTAAAACTATATTGATCAATTTATTCCTTCATTCATCCTAAATTTCTCTGTCATTAATATAAAAAATATTTTTGGAAAGGAAATAGATCATTACTCTAAAATATAGCTTTTTTTCTTTTATTTTTTTTATTTTTTGCTATTTATCAAGAAGAAGCTTTAAAAGAAAAAAGAGGGAAAATTAGTTCCCTGTATACCAAGGGAACTAAAAGGGCAGCATTGAGTCTGATGGGAAACAGAGAGAAGATCCAGAACATGGACTAAACACAAAATCTCTGGTTTCATTATTTTACCCTGTTCTACTAATTTATTTTTAATTTAATTTAATTTTTTAAATTTTATTTTACTTTACAATACTGTATTGATTTTGCCATACATCAACATGAATCCACCACGGGTGTACATGAGTTCCCACTCCTGAAACCCCCTCCCACCTCCCACCCCATACCATCTCTCTGGGTCATCCCAGTGCACCGGCCCCAAGCATCCTGTATCTTTCTTAAACTCCTTTGAACTTTCAACACTAACCATATGCCTTTCTTTCTTCCACATTTCTGAATTCCCGAGCCTCACTTCAAAAAAACAATAAAAAAATTTTGTTTAAGATCTGTGAAACTCCTTTAATCATCTCAGTTTTTCTGTTGAGATCAGTCACTGAAAGGTCAAAACAAAATGGTTCATAGACACCAAAGGTCAAAAAAAAGAAAAATGTACTTTGGCTGCCTCTGCTCAGAAGTGCTCTCTAGGCACTGTCCCATTTTATAGTAGTGAGCACTTGAGGCTCAAATAAGACATTTATGTGCAACACATGTACATCACCAGCATACCTTAGAAGCAATTATATCTAGTCCTATAAATCCCTGGGCTTTGTTAAGAAGCCAAAAATTCTTTTTTTACATCATAGAATTCTCTAGTGCCAGGGAATTTGCAGCAATCCTCTTAGACTCATATCCAAGGATTGCTATCAAAACATCTTTTACAGACAAACAATGCATGAACACAATCACTTACTCAAAATACATTTCCTTGGTGACAGGAAACTACTTATCAGTGAGGATGGAAGCATAATCCCAGCCTTTGGGAATCTCAAAACATTCTCATTTAAAAGGGGTGGATGGGACTTCTATGTTTTCATATAAGGCATTATTGACTTACTGGAGAGGAAATTATTCACCTGGTCAGATAATCTGGGCTTTCAAAAGTGTGAAATATTCCTTGCCAAAAATCTCAACAGAAAAATTATCAAAAGTTATTTTCCACTAAATAGGTTTCTATATAAAATTCCTCTGGTAGCACGTGTGTCTTTGCATTATAAAATGGGCTCTTAAATGATAGTTTCTATTCTCCAAACTACAGAGTAAGTTATATCTTCAAATCCTGGCATCCAAGGCCAGACCAGACAGGTACACATTGTAAACCTAAACAAGAGTTGATCAGAAAACTTGGTTTTACACTATCCAAATTATCCAAGATAAAAGACTGAATTTCCTCATTTCATAGTCTAAGGAGAATTGTTTTAAACTTCTAAAAAAAATTGGTTTTAGCTGTGTGGTAAAGAAATTGTTGAGTAATCTTTGTGAATTAAGCCAAACTAGGTGCCTTATGGCAAATAAAATTGCTTGTTAAGATGTAGATAAATCAAAAAAGACCTTGGGATTCAGGATAAGTGCTTTGTAAATGATTATCTCAGCAAAGGAGAGTAAGTTCTTCTAAGAAAGCAAGAGATTTCCTAACATTGGAGTTTTGGAAGTACAAATTATTGACTGTAAAATGAACTGGAGAGTGGACAAGGAGTCTGAATGAAGGTTATTTCCATCATGAAAAGTAGATGGAATGGTGTTTAAAAGTGAATAGAAAATGAAAGTAGACTATGAGATTATTTTCAAAGAAACACAGTGTATTTGGATTTTTCTACTCTTTGGCAATTTAAACAACTTAAAATTTATTAACATAATGTTAATCCCAGTTGGCTATGCTTAGGATATTACTTATCTATAAAGCTGAGTTGACAGTAGCACCTACCTCACAAAGTTATTGTGATGATAGAATGACATGAGATATTATGCATATCAGTAGCAGAATGCCTGCTTCATAACAAGTAACCTATCAGAACCAGTTTTTTTTCGATTACTATATTACTACTATTATAAAAAACATAAATAAAATAAAACTGTACTTCACTTTTGTATAAAAGAATAACTTTTTTCCTTTTATGTTCACCATGTTCTTTTCACTTTTGAAACAAAAGCTTAAATAAATATATGTTGGCATAAAAAATTACTGGATGAAATAACAATTGAGACACTGTAAGGATATGGCACAATTGCACTCATCTCACACAACAATAAAGTAATGCTCAAAATTCTCCAAGCCAGGCTTCAGCAATACGTGAAATTACAGATGTTCAAGCTGGTTTTAGAAAAAGCAGAGGAACCAGAGATCAAATTGCCAACATCCGCTGGATCATGGAAAAAGCAAGAGAGTCCAGAAAAACATCTATTTCTGCTTTATTGACTAGGCCAAAGCCTTTGACTGTGTGGACCACAATAAACTGTGGAA
Source organism: Neotragus pygmaeus (assembly GCA_006410875.1). Classification (NCBI taxonomy): domain Eukaryota; kingdom Metazoa; phylum Chordata; class Mammalia; order Artiodactyla; family Bovidae; genus Neotragus; species Neotragus pygmaeus. The sequence continues at coordinate 6,670 of SJYV01037856.1, read as the reverse complement.
AATTCTGAAAGAGATTGGACTACCAGACCACCTAACCTGCCTCTTGAGAAATCTGTATGCAGATCAGGAAGCAACGGTTAGAACTGGACATGGAACAACAGACTGGTTCCAAATAGGAAAAGGAGTATGTCAAGGCTGTATATTGTCACACTGCTTATTTAACTTATATGCAGAGTACACCTTTAGAAACGCTAGACTGGAAGAAGCACAAGGTGGAATGAAAATTGCTGGGAGAAATATCAATAACCTCAGATATGCTAATGACACCACCTTTACAGCAGAAAGTGAAGAGGAACTAAAAAGCCTCTCGATGAAAGTGAAAGAAGAGAGTGGAAAAGTTGGCTTAAATCTCAACATTCAGGAAACTAAGACCATGGTATCTGGCCCTATCACTTCATGGGAAATAGATGGAGTGGAAACAGTGTCAGACTTTATTTTTTTGGCTCCAAAATCACTGCAGATAGTGATTGCAACCATGAAATTAAAAGACACTTACTCCTTGGAAGGAGAGTCATGACCAACCTAGACATATTCAAAAGCAGAGACATTACTTTGCCAACAAGTGTCCGTTTAGTCAAGGCTATGGTTTTTCCAGTGGTCATGTATGGATGCAAGAGTTGGACTGTGAAGAAAGCTGACACCATAGAATTGATGCTTTTGAACTGTGATGTTGGAGAAGTCTCTTGAGAGTCCCTTGGACTGCAAGGAGATCCAACTAGTCCCTTCTAAAGGAGATCAGTCCTGGGTGTTCATTGGAAGGACTGATGCTAAAGCTGAAACTCCAATACTTTGGCCACCTCTTGAGAAGAGTTGACTCATTGGAAATGATTCTGATGCTGCGAGGGATTTGGGGCAGGAGGACAAGGGGACAACAGAGGATGAGATGGCTGGATGGCATCACCGACTTGATAGACATGAGTTTGAGTGAACTCTGGGAGTTGGTGATGGACAGGGAGTCCCGGAGTGCTGCAATTCATGGGGTAGCAAAGAGCCGGATATGACTGAGTGCCTGAAGTGAACTGAAGGATAAGAAACTTACTTTTCACTATATACCCTTTAGCATTTTAATTTAAAAATGTATTATCTGTTTTTAAAATATGTTAAATATAAAACAGAAGCAATAATTTGTGGTAAGTTAGGAAAGAAACTACCAAATGATAGATATATGTTTATTAAAACATGAGTAAAATACTTAATATTTATTAAGTGCCTACTATATGATTGCAATTGCTTTAAGCTATTTCATACATGTGTTAATGAATTAAATGAGTTTAATATCTTTAGTCTTCTGAAGTAAAAGTGATGTTAGTATTTCAAGTTATTGATGAACTAGTTACAAAGAAGTTTATCTACTTCCCTCAGGTTTACTTCACTTATTAGTAGCTAAACTAAGAAATATGCCCACACAATGTTGCTATATATATGTACATACTTGTAAAAATATCACGTAACAAAATAAAATCAGAAAGCAAGTCTCCATATGATCATTCTTAACTCTGCCAGCCACAATATGGGGCAGAGTTTCCTGTAAGTAGATATTCCTTGCCTGTTCCCATATTTGATAAATCTATATATCCACTGGAGAAGGCAATGGCAACCCACTCCAGTACTCTTGCCTGGAAAATCCCATGGATAGAGGAGCCTGGTAGGCTGCAGTCCATGGGGTCACTAAGAGTCAGGCACGACTGAGCGACTTTACTTTCACTTTCCACTTTCATGCATTGGAGAAGGAAATGGCAACCCACTCCAGTATTCTTTTCTGGAGAGTCCCAGGAACAGAGGAGCCTAGTGGGCTGCCATTTATGGGGTCACACAGAGTCAGACATGACTGAAGTGACTTAGCAGCAGCAGCAGCATATATCCACAGTCCAATGCCAGAGTCTAGCCCCAGTGGGTCCAGGGTAATTCGAAGGTGGGGACGGAATCGGTGTCCTAGGAAAAAACTTATTAATTACAGATATACAGAGAGATTAGAAACGGATAGTGTAGTGGGAAAATTAGTGGCAAAAAGAGGCTGAATAACTTGGTTTATGTGGAATACCAATCACCACCTATGTAGGCCACAGGCATCTTTCCGTTCTCCCAAAGGAGAAGAGGCACTGAGGCCTCCCCGGTCTGATCTTAGAAGCCCAGTCAAAATTAGCAGGCTCGGTGAGTACCCACATTAATTCAGCCAGAAAAACGGGGAGCAAGAAAGAAACGACATGGGGGAATCAGTCTTTCCAGAAACTGATCTCATTTCTTTATTTTTTAGGTTTGCTTATATACCTTTTGTTACACATAGGGATGAATACAGAGACATGCGGGGGTCAGCAGTCCTGACCTTTATCAAAACCAGGTGCTTTACATACAAAAAGGTCTTAGGGGTTTTACATCATCTTCTGGCCATGAGGCCTGCTGACATTTTATGACACCTTTCTGATAACCAAAAAACTTATTTTTTCCAAGAGTGTACTTTCTTAAACAAGGCACCACCCTCCAAATAAAGTTGCATTCCTATAGGGTGAGGGTGTAATGAGTTACAATCAATAAATGAATTTATTTAACCCAAGGTTAACATGATTAATCTTAAAGATTAATACTTATTTCTCCTATATGCTAGTTATAGTCATAGTAAGAGCAGGGAATATGGAGATTTAGCAGCAAACATCAGCCCAACAAATGAAAATCCTTTCCCCAATGTTCCTCTTAAGATCTATTTAGTCTTAAGATAGTGATAAAGTTACATTTTTACATAGCAAGGACACAGTGATTTATAACAAAGTACAGTGATCTATAACAAAAGAGAAAATTCATTAACTCAAAAAGTCTAGTAGTGCTACTTTTAATAACTACTATATTTCCTTTTCTATATTCCAAATACATTGATTAATATATTCCCAGGTGCCCAAGGATATGGAGGCCTGGCAGCAATTATTGACTCAACAATGAGAAAGGCCCTATGCTAATTAAGACTCTCAAAATACTCCAAAACTCTCGGTGCTGTTTATGGTTGAGAGGTAGTAAACAATCATGTGCATAGTGGCAGGAGTATGGATAATCCTGTCACACAAGCTAGTTTGCCAGCAGAGAGGTTTGACCTAAGACACCCTTGTCACACCCAGGGCAGGGAATTAGCAGTAATTATTGGCACAACAAATGAAAAACCCTTCACCAATATAATTCCTAACCAACTCACTACACCAATGATTTCTAACTTCCTAAAAGAATTTGCCTTTAGTAAGTCTAAAACATCTTGTGCCTCTCACAGTTGGGGTGCTGTAAACAATCACATGTGGCTAGATGAACCTGTACAGGCAGGCCAGATAACCTTCAGAGGAGTCCGTAAGTTGTAACACTCTTGTCAGGCCCAGGAATTTTTATTGACTTGGAGCTGCACGTTTACTCCTTCTCCAAGAGGATCAGTGGGGAACAGCCCCCCATAAAGTCAGAGGTGTAGGCGAGAGCATAAAACAGTAAAGTAGACTCTGGTTTTTGGGGTAGATGCTAGGGAACAGGGGGTTCCCTGAGGCTTGATCATGCCTTTGCGTATGCCAAGCCTCCTTCCTCATGACCTTTGCCATGGGCGGAGTTCCTCACGCTGGCTCCCTTGTTTGGCAGTCCAATGACTGGAGACATCTGAACAACCATTGATATTCAAGGCATCAAATAAACAACAGGGATAAAGTTATTGGTGGTGGGTGTTTCTTTAAGAAAGAAGAATAAAAATTACACAATTAAAATCTCTGTAAACAGTTTGAAGCTAATAAGTCCTCCTTAATATCTTTTTCTATTTCTCCCCAAACTCTTGAGGTCTCTTAAAATTTTGTCTAGTTTGCACCTTCCAAATGAATTATTGGATAGATAAATGTGAAGTTAAACCCAAGTTATTGATCGGTGAAATTGTTTGCAACTGGGTGGAAGAACTGCAATGTTGGGAACTCCAAAAAATGGCAACATCACTCAAAGCATGCAATATCCTGCAGTGGAAACAGTACACAGTGGCCTGCCCTTCAATGCCTGGCTCAGGTGAGAAGTCACTTAAGGAATCTTGTGAAACTTCTGAATGGCATTGGGTTCATGGCTTTACAATTTCATAAGAATTGAGTTTGGAACGAATGTGGTCTGAATTGGCTTTACCAAAAGTTTCCATGATAATCCAGTTTATAAAAATAAACCATCTTCCTTTTTTTTTTAGTTTTTTTTTTTGACAATTTCTCAGTTTTATACATGAAATTGAAAGTCACTCAGTTGTGTACAACTCTTTGTGACCCCATGGACTATACAATTCTCTAGGCCAGAATACTGGAGTGGGTAGCCTTTCCCTTCTCCAGATGAAATTTGATCCCTTCCCAAACAAGGGACCAAACCAAGGTCTCCCATATTGCAGGCAGATTCTTTACAAGCTGAGCCACAAGGGGAGCCCAAGAATACTGGAGTGGGTAGCCTACCCTTCTCCAGCAGATCTTCTCAACCCAGGAATCGAACCGGGGTCTCCTGCATGTCAGGCAGATTCTTTACCAACTGAGCTATAAGGAATAGTTGCCATATTTGTGTTAAATTGTCTAACTCTGACATGACAAATTAAGTCTGTGATCTTTGGCAGAAGTTGGTAAACCTCTACATTAAGGAGTTTATCCCCAGTAAGTTGTAACCTATTGTGCACTGTAGCAATTCTAAATCCCTAGGAAGACTTTTTGATTCATTTATACACATAGTATTTTCAAATGGAGGGAGCTAAAGACACATTTTGTTGAAAAGGTTCAGGTGATCTCTGAATTCACTTACTGCAAACCCTGAATTTTTTTACTTATAAGAAGATACTTATTTGTGACTATTAAGTGAGTAATGAGTCATTACAAAAAGCTTCATGTTGCAAGAATTTATTGAAGAACCTATTTCATTAATCTACCGTTAAATCTTGGCAACATTTAACAAGATAACAACATCAATGTTTGCTCAATGAATGAATAAAGGAGTACACATCAGTGCATACAAACCTACTCAGAATCTTGAAGAAGAATGAAAAAAGCCCTCCAAAGAGGATCCCCAATAGGGCACTTTTATTTGGCTGTTCTTTACAGCTTAGAATCTGAGTTCAAAAGAATATCATGGGAGAGACTGTTGGCCTTTGGTTTCCCCATTGTGGTTTGTCTAGCTAGTTCCACCAGGCCAGGACAAGAGGAAGGAATTTCTAAGAGGAAGAAAACAGAAAGTCAACCAACCAAACCCAGAGAGAAACTGTGGACTCTCTTCCCAATTTGAAAAAGAGAAAGAAAAAGACAAGTTACAAGTGTTTTCAAAGAAAAATTACATAAAAGGGATACTGAATCCAGGAGATTTGGAGTCAAAAGTTCTAAAACTAGGAAGTGAATATACCAGACAGAATGTCATCAGTTAATGGGGAGGTTTGAAGCTGTAGCCAAAAAAAACAGGAATCTGATGCTTAAGTCTGCGGTCAGGAGCTAGCCAGAGGTGCATGAAACTGTCTCAAGAAGATTAAAATTGGACTCTCCTACCACAAAGCAGCATTGGGTGGACAGGATTTCTCTGCTGTTATTTTAAGGCTTTGAGTGATTTAAGGGCGTTTGGCAGCTGAGGAAAAGAAATCACATATCCAGTTTGTGCACTCTTGTTGTTGTTGTTTTAATGGAATTTTTTTTTTCATTTTATTTTTCATCATTTAAAAAGTTATTTTTAGTGTGTAACCCAGTTATTTTCAACCATGGCTATATACCAGAATAACCTATGCAGTTTTCTAAATACACAAATAAGAACAGTCACCTGGAAAGTTTATAGGTTTGGCTGCTGTTTGTGTCTTAGTTCCAGCATTGACTCAATAGTTAATCAAGTTTGAGAACTGTTCACTTAAATCACATAAGGCTCAAGACCACTCTCTGATGAATACACTCAAGTTACATTTCAGAAAACTTGTTGTCCCTGGAGGCTGTCATTTCAGCTGGCATTTTTTTCTTTCTATCTGTATGCCTTTTATAAATGTCCCCCAACTGTACTGGTGTACAGGATACAGGATGCTTGGGGCTGGTGCACGGGGATAATCCAGAGAGATGATATGGGGTGGGAGGTGGGAGGGGGGTTCAGGATTGGGAACTCATGTACACCTGTGGTGGATTCGTGTCAATGTATGGCAAAACCAATACAGTATTGTAAAGTAAAATAAAGTAAAAATAAAAAAAAAAATCCCCCCAAAACATAGGTGAATTTCATAATAAAATTAAAATGTTATTTTTTTTTAATGCATGAGTTTGAAATATGTTTTCTTACTCTACAAGAGAATTCTGGAAAAACACGTAGTTCTGCTTCACTGACTATGCTAAAGCCTTTCAGTGTGTGGATCACAACGAACTGTGGAAAATTCTTAAATAGATGGAAATACCAGAACAGTTTACCTGCCTCCTGAGAAACCTGTGTGCAGGTTAAGAAGCAACAGTTAGAACTGGACATGGAACAACAAACTGATTCCAAATAGGGAAAGAAGTACTTCAAGGCTATATATTGTCTCCATGCTTATTTAACTCATATGTAGAGTACATCATGTGAAATGCTGGGCTGGAAGAAGCACAAGCTGCAATCAAGATTGCTGGGAAAAATATCAATCACTTCAGATATGCAGATGACACCACCCTTATGGTAGAAAGTGAAGAGGAACTAAAGAGCCTCTTGATGAAGG
>SJYV01037854.1:0-19468 GCA_006410875.1 Neotragus pygmaeus | reverse complement strand
AAGTCCCTCAGCTCTAAGATATCGTGGACAGCTACCGGACTCGGGCTGTATCACTGGGAAATCAGACAGGCCTGAGCAAAGATCCAGCACCATCACTCTGCTGAGCCCTAACATTCTCAGGAAGAGGTATCCGTTGAGTCATTACTATTCACTGGTGTAAATAATGGGAACATTCTAACACAGGCAAAAGAGCTAAATAAATTGCAGTGCCCTCACTCAATGGCATATTGTCAGTATTTAGTCATTAAGTTGTGTCTGACTCTTTTGCAACCCCATGGACCATATAGCCTGCCAGGCTCCTCTGTCCATGGGATTTCTCGGGCAAGAATACTGGAGCGGGTTGCCATTTCCTTCTTCAGGGGATCTTCCTGACTCAGGGATTGAGCCAACATCTTCTGAGCCACCAGGGAAGCCCCCAGTGGCATTTTACATGGCCATTAAAAAAATCCTGGCCTTTAGAGAACTGGACATAACTCAGAGACAGGTTTTTCTCTTGTGACGTTAAGTGGAAAAAAAAAAAAAACTGGATGAGAAGTAACTTTGAAGACTGTTGCAACATGGGAAAATGTAGGTGGCATAATATTAAGCAAAAAAAAAAAAGAACAAATTTGCATCTGTGCTATGATTTCAGATACGCACAAGTTAAAAAATGTGTATCTACACACAGATGAGCACTGGTAGACAACATGGAAAAACTGAACTTAAAGGACAACAGTGTTTGCTTACAGGGCCTGGTTCAGAAACCACTGTCATTTCTGACTGTTGGTGATCGGTTTGTATAAACACACGTCTTGTTTATGGATATGCATAATTTGAATGTAAGAATTCCTGGTGGTGTTGGTGGATGGAACATGGAGGAACAGGGAGTTCTTGCAAACTCTCTGTTTCCTCCTTTCAAGCCAACCCATCACTGGCTGGCCCAGCACAAAGCTGTTACTAGGCTGAGAAGATATGTACATGAATGAAGAGGGAGGGGGTGTAAGGAGAAAGCAATCAGTGGACAGAGTTGGAAACCTAACTTCCAATTGTGGTTCTGGCCCTGATTTGGGTGTGATCTTAGAGAAGCCCCATTCACTCTCCAGATCTTAGTTCCTCCACTGGTAAAACAGAATTAATAGTATTGTGTTATTGTTCAGAGCCTCACTTGATGGCTGAGAGATAAGAAATGCTAAAGAGTTTTGCAATATTAAAAGATACCAATAACTAAGTTGTTCATCATCATTACCACCACGATCACCATCAGAATCGTGACCCCCATCATCATCTTCACTACTCAATGTATCCCTATCCCAATCCAACTTCTTCCTGAAGAAGTTTCCAGTTCTCACCTAAGTGCATCAGGGCCTCCTTGTCCCACGGCCAAGTTGCTACTCCTGCCAATTCCTCCTCTGAGGAGTTTGCAAAGAAGATATTGAGGTGCGTTGATCCATCCAGTCTAAGAATGTTCTTCATCTCATTAACATCCACATATGCTCTGTAAGAGAAAAAGAACCTTGACTGTCATCGCCATCCAAAAAAAAGGTACTATGCAAATAACAGGTACTCCCAGATTAAATGAGTCACACCATGTGCCAGGTACCTGGCTAAGCACTTTATAAACATGACCTCATTGACTTTCCCCAAAATATTATACAGTAAGTAAGATGATCACATTGTACAGACCAAAAATAAATAAATAAATAAAAAATAAAATGTCCTTGTGAGTTTGAGAAACTTGAAGGTTTCTCAGCTTATGAACAATAGCAGCGTTCAGTTTAGAAACTCAATCAATCTAAAGGCAACAGCTGCATCCCTAGGGGCTCTGCTATATTGACTGATGACATAATATGGACATAGATCAAGAAGAGACCATGGAAGAGATAACACATATTCTAATCCTGGCTTCTTCTCTACTTCATTCACTATGGACCTCGGACCATTTATTAGGCAAACACAAGCAATACTAGGAGGCCTGCTTTGCATCTCTATTCCCATCTTGCAAGGGGGTTTGGTCCAAAGTGATTAAACAGGTTGCCCAGAGTTGCAGAACTGGGTTTCAAGGTCAAGTCTGTCTGGCTTAGAAACAGTTCTTTTCACTGGGGCACTATCTGCCTCCCATAGATGATTCTGCATTCTGTAAGCCTTCATTACTTTGTCCATAAAATAGGCCAAGGTATATATCACATTGGAGGCAGCCATCATTGCAAAAACCTAGAATATATACGGATGCATTTGGAAAGTGAATTAATTCCGCACACTATCATCATCAGGTCTTTCACACACCAAACAAACATGTCAGACAGAGAAAGAAATGGTCTTTGGAAAGAGACTGTCATATCCCAGGTCCTTAATAAATAAGAACACTTCCATTGTGGAGTATGACTCTCCCTTCACAACAGGAATTACAAAGCTTTGGGCCAGTCACAGATTCAGCGGATCACAGAGAGAGGCATCTTATACCCCTGCCGTGCTTCTTTCAGGTGGAGCTAGTGGTAAAGAACCTGCCTACAATGCAGGAGATGGGGGTTCGATCCCTGGGTCAGGAAGATCCCCTGGAGAAGGGCGTGACTACCGAATCCAGCATCCTTGCCTGGAGAATACTAGAGCCTGGCGGGCTGCAGTCCATGGGGTCGCAAAGAGTTGGACATGACTGAAGCAAGTTAGCACGCATGTGTGCATATTCTCTCTTAGGATACTTGTGAACAGCCAATAAGCATTTTTGGAGTAAAGTTAGAAATGAATCAATGAACTAAAACAAATATAAGTAAGCAAGCAGTCAGCCTGGTGTAGTAGGTGAGATAAAGCTTGTGAATAATGATCTTTAGTGGTTCAGATGGTAAAGAATCGGCCTGCAATTTGGGAGACCCAGGTTCAGTCCCTGGGTTGGGAAGATCATCTGGAGGAGGGAATGGCACCCCACTTCAGTATTCCTGCCTGGAGAATCCCATGGACAGAGGAGCCTGGCAGGCTATAGTCCATGGGTCACCAAGAGCCGGGCACAACTGAGAGACCAACGATAATCTGTAATGTTTTCTGGGTCCTTCTCTGTGGCCCCTCACCACATGGATAATCACCTTTAGTCGTCATTACACTGAGGTAAGTGGTATCGTTATCCCCATTTTTCAGAAGAAGAAAAAGAGGCTCGCGTAACTTCAGACATCGCGTGGGTCATACAGCTAGCTGGAAGTGCTTCCCTTTCCCACCGCGCTGCCTCTCGAGGGTGGGGGGAGGGTGGGGGCTGGCACAGAGCTGGCCAGCAAAACACTAATGATGCTGCCTTTCTCTCTTCTTCCTGGGGTCACAGAAGAAGCTCCCCACATGTGAAGTAGTAAAGTCAGAGGGCACCCGCGGGGCCTGTGGGACCCTGTCTTCCCCCTTAGCCTCGTATCACTCTGCTCCCACCCCTGAATTTCCCACAGTGTGCTGTCGGCAATGATGCATTATTCTCAGTGCCTTTACTCACGCTGCTCCTCTCAAGGACTCAGCTCCTCTGATGAATGAATCCAACGTCTGTGCTGGCATCACTCCTCCAGGAAGCCTTCCCTGATTGCCACCTCACCTCTATCTCTTCTACCGTCTCTGACCCCTCCAACTCCTATGAGCATGCACACTCACCGCTCCAAATACTCCACTGGTCTGTATCTACCACTGTCTGTGGTGCCCTGGGGGCAGGGAATGTGCCTAACTCATCTCTGTTTATCACCCAGTTCTCAGCACAGAGCTTGACCCTTGGCAAGGACTCGGGAGATCTGGATGGAGGGGAACTACATTGGGAAAGAGAAAATCTGAAACGTTGAGGCCCCAGTCTCACCTGCAGCTTCCTTTCTATGAGGCATCAGCTTCCTTATCAATACACTGGGGTAGGAACAGATGCCCAGTGCTTCATGGGGCATTTCTGTGGGTCACGAACCTGTGCCTNTTGGGAAAGAGAAAATCTGAAACGTTGAGGCCCCAGTCTCACCTGCAGCTTCCTTTCTATGAGGCATCAGCTTCCTTATCAATACACTGGGGTAGGAACAGATGCCCAGTGCTTCATGGGGCATTTCTGTGGGTCACGAACCTGTGCCTCCACTCTGGGGGAAGAGAATATGTCTGAAATCTACAGTGCCCTCCCGGCCCCATGTGTGATCAAGAGCCTATGATTAGTCACGGGACCATAATTCTTTCAGCTTTTCAATTACAAAAAAAAAAAAAAGTTGCACATCTGTTGGAGATACAGGCAAGGCCTGGAGAGGGCACACCTGTGTCTAGGCTGAGCTGACCAGTAATTCCGAGGACAGAAGCTGAGATATTGCCCCGNCAAAAAAAAAAAAAAGTTGCACATCTGTTGGAGATACAGGCAAGGCCTGGAGAGGGCACACCTGTGTCTAGGCTGAGCTGACCAGTAATTCCGAGGACAGAAGCTGAGATATTGCCCCGGAATCTCACTGTTTTACCTCTGCTCCCCTCAGCTTCTGAGCCGAGGAGCCTCATGAGGAGTTTGAACGAGCCTTCTCTGTGATCCGAGCAGAAATGAGGAAGGTTAAGAACAACATGCAGTAAGTTCTTGCTATATGCCAGCCCCTGTCCTAGCTATACCTGCTGTCTTACCTCTGTGCAGAATCTGAAGCCATGGGGCAGAGTGTGTAAGATGACCTATTCTCAAGCCAAAGTCCTGGGTTTGAATACAGCTCTTCCCCTGGATGTTTGGGTCCCCCTGGGTTATTTACTTAACTTCCTGTGTCCCCGAATCTTTATACAGAAGATAAAGATGCAAACAGTATCCACTTCATCGAGTTGGTCTGAGGATTTGGGACATTAATAAAGGAAGTGTAAAGGGCTTAGAATAATACTTGGCCCGCAGAAACCCTGGGTAAATGTTCAGCCATTCCCAGTACTCATTCTGGCCCTACAGATGAAGGAACAGGGGTTCAGAGATCACATAAATACTGACAAGGCCAAGTCCAAATCTCCATGTATCCAACTCTTCCCTCACCTCATCCTCAATGCCGGGCCCTCTCAGGACCACAGGGAAAGGAAACATCAAGTGGGAGCAGAGTGAAAACACCAGACGCTGAGGCTTCCCTGGGTCGGCCCTTCCCACGTGATTTATTATTTTCCAATTGATTTGCCCATTTGCATCTACCGCTCTCTCACACAGAGAACACACATGGTATTAGAGAAAGTCATCTCTTTGTCCCACGGCTCCAGGGTGAGAAAGCTTCAGAAGAGGAAGAGAGGGGTGGGGCAGGGGCAAGGAGATGTTTTAATTGGTTGTTTATTCTGATATAATTGCAGAAACCAATCTTTTTGGTGGGTGGTATTCATCCTGGCTCAAGGCAGAGATGTGGGATATTAAATAAAGAGACTCTCCTTTACTCGTATATGGTGGTGGTTGTTTTTTTTTCCGGTTTTTGCTTTTCACACTTTGGGAAGCTCCTGTTTCCCTAATGAGATGGTCCCTTTCCTCTCTAGTTATTTTTTGGGGGACCTACACAAAGGAGAATAGTTCTGTGGCTAAAAGATTTTCTTCTGCTAGCTCAGGTCTTCCCACCTGTTCAGAGCCAAGCTGGGTGTTTCCCAAAAGTATCAGAGGAAAATCTTGGGGACAGGAGCCCGTGTATTTAACTTCCTCCTGCATCTCTTTAAGCTCTGTTGGACTTCCCTGGTGGCACAGTGGGTAAGAATCCACCTGTCAGAGCCGGGGACATGGGTTTGATCCCTGGTCCGGGAAGATTCTATATGCCTCGGAGCAACTAAGCCCATGTGCCACACCCACTGAGCCTGCGCTCCAGGGCCCACGAGCCGCAGCTACTGAAGCCCACCCACCTGGAGCGTGGGCCCCGCAGCTAGAGAAGCTCCCAGCCCCCACAACCAAGGGGAGCCCCCACCTGCCGCAACTAAAGAAAGCCTGCACACAGCAACGAAAGACGGTGCACTGCCGAAAACAATTAAATTTTAAGAAAAGGTTTGCTTACTCCCTTTGCAGATGGGTGGAAGAGAGAGCAAGCGGGTCACACTGAGAAGGAGCGTTCAGAGTCGAGGGAGGTGGGTGCTAAGAGAAGGCAAAGGGCGTGCTGAGGGCCGCTTGCTCTCCGTTCTGTTTCCACGGGGAGGCTGGTCCCCTATGTATGCTCTAAATGGGCCAAATTTCTTTAAAAAAAGAAATTACCTCCCCCCCAATTCATCTAAATCCCAAACTCTGTGTGTTAATTTATGTGCAGGTTCTACTTGGCTGGACAGTAGATCCGGATCCACAGGCAAGTTGCTTCGCCTCTCTGAGCCTCAGCTAGCTCATGGGGCTACCAGAGGGCTGGACCGAGCCAGCTCAGCAGCACCCTGGCATAGACCTCCCCCGGCCACCCTGCGTTTTCTGGTCTCCTGTTCTCTTATTTCCTCCTAGTGGGAAAAGCCACCTCGGGTCACTCTGGTCTCAGCCTGCAGTGTCTCACACCTACCACCCAAGCTTCTTCTTCCCCGTACAACCTCCCACTCATGTTCTGACAGTTTCCTCATCCCAAGAACCTCTGGGTTTTCCCAGTGATGCCCATTCCTGAAGCACGTCCACCAGTCTCTCTTCTCTGCCTTACAAGCTCTCGCCCTGAATCTCGGCCTTTTAAATTCTCACCCTCCCTGCTAAGCTCAGTTTACACATACTACATGCCACGTGTCCGCTCCTGACCACTCTCCTCTGTAAGACGGGGAGATGACGTCCGCCCTCCAGGGCTGTCAGCAGGACGAGAGGCAGAAGAAAACTTTCCTCCCACAGTGCCTGGCACATTCGAAGGCACTCACTGATTAGCCGAGGCTATTTGTATTGTGTTATTATCATATTAATTACAAGGACAATTATTAGCAACACCAAAATCAGCTGGAAATGATTTCCCCCTCCTCAGAGGCTCCTAATTTGATTCTAGTTTTTATTATCCTGCTCAGGATTATCGTCACTGTACTTTGCATCAGCCTGCAATAAGCTTCAAACTTATAAGCCGCGTCTTTATCCTCTCTGTATCACCTACACCTTTCCTTCAAGATACAGAGCTCTCTCTGGTTGGCAACTTTTGAGCACCTCTCTTGTAAGCTTCAGAGAAAGCCATGGCACCCCACTCCAGTACTCTTGCCTGGAAAATCCCATGGACAGAGGAGCCTGGTAGGCTGTAGTCCATGGGGTCGCAAAGAGTCAAACAACACTAAGCGACTTCACTTTCACTTTTCACTTTCATGCATTGGAGAAGGACATGGCACCCCACTGCAGTGTTCTTGCCTGGAGAACTCCAGGGACGGCGGAGCCTGGTGGGCTGCCGTCTATGGGGTCGCACAGAGTCGGACACGACTGAAGCGACTTAGCAGCAGCAGCAGCAGCAGCTTGTAAGCTTCCCAGATGGTACAGTGGTCAAGAATCTGCCTGCCAACACAAGAAATACAAAGGACGCAGGTTCCATCCCTGGGTCGGGAAGATCTCCTGGAGGAGGAAATGGCTACCCGCTCCAGTACTCTTGCCTGGAGAATTCCATGAACAGAGGAGCCTGGTGGGCTGCAGTCCATGGAGTCGCAAAGAGTCAGTGCCTGAGCGCACACATATACACATACACTCGTAAACTGTGTATCTTCAAAACAGGATGAGGAAGTCCAGGAGTCAGGGAAGTGAAGTAACTTGCCCAATCAAGTAAGGAGCGGAAGGCCCCTAGTCAGTAGCCTATGTACGACAGTACTTCTGTACCAACAAATAAAGTCACCTGTCCCTTCGAGGTGGGAGGGGCACAGGTCCTTACAAGGGGGCACAGTGTGGAGAGTTAAGTGTGGCCATTTCAGCTGCACACCCCTGTGCAGAATCTGATTGCTTGGATTTCTGGCCCTTTCCCACTATGCTCTGCCGCCTAAGTTGCAGCTCTGAGTCCCCATCTATTCAGTGAGCTTGTGAACTACCAGCATTTTCCAAATTGAGGTCTACGGAAGGCTAAATCCACAAAAAGCAGAGGCATATTTAAAGGAAAAAAGAGTTTCCAAGTCAGATGGCTTTAGGATATGCTCTGTTAAACAAGGTTCAATACATGTATTTTTTTAATTGCAAGAATTTTCAGAGCCTTTAATATACAAAATGGGAGTAAGACAGAGAGCGTATGAAGTATTCCCAAACACATTTGACCATAATCCCTTTTCCCCCACCCCACCGCTGCCCGTGCCAAAAATCAAATAACAGCACAACCAACCGGGCTTGGGAAATGCTGGGCTAAGCTGGAAAGTCCCTTCTCACTCAGACCTTCCCCTGACTGCCTGTCAAGAGAGGTGTCTCGGTGTCCCTTTTCTTCCTGCGCAGCCCCTGTACCTGGCTCTTCCTGTGAGAGCTGTGGGTCCCCTGGAATGTCAGTTTCAGGACGGGGCCCGGCCAAGGCGTTCTCATGCTTTTCCCCTTCTGCCAGAACTACATTTCAAAGCCATGAGAGCAGTCCTGGAGGGAGATCAAAGCTCTCTCAACTCAACTGTCATTAGAATATTTTCTTTATGCATCTCACTCGCTCGTGAGTGCCAACAGCATATTTCCTAAATGCACTGGCCTGAGATGGTACAACTCGGTAATAATCTCAATGAGGGGGCTGTCAGGGCCTGTTTTATTGAATGAGAAGCAAAAGGGAACTGCGTTCAAAATGCAGAACAACAACAACAATCCCTCCAAGGGAGTCATGAAAGCATCGAGTTTTTCCAGCTCTAGACCATATGGCACTAGCTTCCCTATTTTCAAGATGGTGAGAGGCAAGGTACAGCAAGCTCAGATCAAGACTGTGTCTCTATTACCACTCAAAGCAAATAGACTCCCCATCGCAGAAGTGATGACTGAGCTCCTTGAGGACTGCCAAGCCAAAGTCCTGCTCCCTGGCCCTTGATGGGCACAGGCAGGTTACGGGAATGGTGCTGCCCACCTGTAAATACTGTCCATTTGAAGAGGGTTTGTCTGAGCTGCTCCTCGCTGAGAACGGGCTATTTCCAAGCTAGAGGCTCTTTCAAAGTAAGGGGAAGCACAGCAGAGTGCTACAGAAAAACTCATCTTTTTTTAAAAGTGAAATTTCTTTAAATATGACAGCATAATGTTTACCCACTCAATGGACACAATTTGAGCAAACTCTGGGAGCTAGTGAAGGACAAGGAAGATTGGCATCCTGTAGTCCATGGGGTCACAAAGAATCGGACACAACTTAGCGACTGAACAACAGCAACAACATTTAAACAGAATACCTTAGATCCTTACTCCCCTGAAGCCCATGTAGAGAACAGTCTTACACAGCAGAACTCTTTTAATCACATGATCAATGTTCTCGGATGGATTTCTGGATAGAAATGTTCAGGACTTAAGTCTATTCTTCATGCAATGATATGACAGTGGGGTACACGGACGTCAAAGCCATACATGCCTAGGCACTATTTTCTTTTTGTATTCACTACTTTCTTCTAGCATTATACACCAAGACCTACCTAACTACTGTCATCCCTGGCCTTATTTTTCTTTTGAAAAAAAAAAAAGAAGCCATATTTTAAGACAGAGATAGAATAGGGTTCAACTCTTCTAGCAAGTGACCCTGTGACCTTGGAGAAGGAGCTCAATCTCTCTGAACCTCAATTTCCCTATTTGCAAAATAGGGATTTTAAAATTCAACCTAGAAATGGGAATATAAAAATCCAAAGGGGTAATACACAAGAAAGTCCCTAAAAGACTGCTCTACTCATGAAAAGGCCCTAAGATGTGCAATTTTATTTAACTCGCTCATGGAACTAGGGGCTTCCCTGGTATCTCAGTGGTCAAGCATCTGCCTGCCATGCAGGAGACTGCCTACAAGGCAGGAGCCACGGGTTCAATCCCTGGGTCAGGAAGATCCACTGGAGAAGGAATCCACTCCAGTATTCTTGCCTGGGAAATCCCATGAACAGAGGAGCCTGGCAGGCTATAGTCCATGGGATCTCAAGAACTGGACACGACTTAGCAGTCACACCACCACCATCACTAAGGAACTAGAGGAAACTGGTCTTGGATCCCAAAGTTCATCGTGTCTCCTTTCCATCAGTGTACCCTGGTTCCATCACTGGACCGGTGTGTTTATCTTCCTCATAGGCAGCTGCCCCATTTCTACAACTCGCAGAAAAAGTCTTATAACACTGCCAAATTCTGATTGCAGCCTGTCATTCCCATGGAAGATCTCAAGTCCGTGAGGCACTCCTCCACTTTCAGAACACACTAGGCCATTTGAAAGTGATTATCAAATACAAAGATCAAAGCCACTCAACGCAAGTCATTAAAACAAGATAAACCTCAGAATGTTTATTGCATCCATATCTTTGTTCCAAATAACAAGCTTTCTCCAAACTGTGACCAGTTCTAAAACCTGGATGTTGTACTTTTACCCCAAGGGGCCTAATGATCTGGACTTTATTCTCCTGCTCAGTTTCATTGTCAGAAATGCCTAAATCTGCCCCTCTTGTGTGTAAGAAGAGGTAAAGAGAAAACACTTGAAGAGTTGATTTAAATTCTCAGAATCCTGAATGATTGGTTTCAAAGATAATAACTCTTATATGGAAGCTTGGCATGCAATCTAAGAAAAATGGAACAGTAGCGATCAAAGATCAATTGAAAACTGATCATTTTTTAAATTCTTTTATTGAATGAGTCATTCTTTCATTATCTATCCTTTAGCCTCCCTCCCTTCTGGTCTGCCTGCTTTCATTCGTTCCTGCTTAACTTCCTTTCTCCTTGCATATGATTCATTTTTTTCCTCTTTCATTCTCCAATGCTTATTGAGATTATATCATATACTATACTTTAAGCTAGAAGTTGGGCATAAAATATGAATAAGAAACACTTTTCTCTATCAAAGAGCGAGCAGTTTTATGAACGAAGCAGGACAAATTATCGGATGATCACAACACGATGTGATAATGCTAATAAAACCTACCATTTGGGGGAGTTTACTATTATACACACTGGCACTGCTTAAGTCCTTTTTTAAATTGTCTCTTTGAAGCTTTACAAAAACCTTATGTGTGAAGTATGAGTATTCCCAGACTTGCAGGGGAAGAAACCAGGGTTCAGTGGAGGGGGACACCACTTTCCCAAGACCCTCCTTTGCACTCATAGGATGTAAGTCACACAACACAATCTCTAGTCTCCTGGATCCCACACACTCTCACCATCGGTCTCTTACCTTTGCCTCTGATAAGTGTTATGACAGAGCGAGTGTTGAGTGTGATGGAAGCACAGAGGGATGGCATTTACCCAGGGGAAGGCGGCGGGGAGATACCACTGTGGTTTTCACAGGAGAATACACCTTGGATCAAATGTGGGAGACAGAGCAAAAGGGGACTAGAAACATATAAGGAGAAGAGGACACAGCGAGTCCTCTGGTTTCAAAGCTGGGACCACGGGAGTCATTTCACAAGAGGCAGCTGGCGGGGCCAGCAACGGCCACATCAGGAAGGGCCTTGTACACCAGGCTGTGGAGGATGGGCAAGGTTCTGCAAGCTCTAAGCAGACCCTGGCAGACTTTTACGGAAGAGAACAAAACAACCTGGTTCATGTTTTGTAAAGAGCTTTCTGGAGGAATGTGGAAGATGGACTGCAAGAGGGATGAAAGTAAAGGCATCGGCAGTGGCTTGCAGAAACGGGGTGGCTGTGAGCATGTCTAAGGAGAGGTATTTACTCAAGGATCATTTGATGTTTGGTGGGGTCAGGAGTGAGAGCAGGTGAAATGATGGGTCCGGGTTCTGATGAGGTCTGCTGGAGCATTGCTCTTTTACGATTCTTAGATTCTATATATCAGCTGCCCAATCCCATTCCCCATTGCTGCCCTAAACTCTAGGCCCACCAGCTCTGTTTTTCTGGGGCTGTCATGTCACGTGGAAGGTCAAAGTCCACCCCCAGGAAAATCACGGGCCTGCAGAATAGGCTCCTAATGAAAGCAGGAGATGGGTGGGACTGAGAATCCTGAGGATATGGACAGGAGGAGAGGAGGGTGCTGATTCAGAGAGGCAGGGAAGATCAATGGACAGGTTCTCAGATCTCTGGATCCTCTTAAAAACTGACGTGAAAGTAGCAATCTCTCACTCTGACAAATAAATACAGTATTCAAAAGGTGAAACTCCCATACACGCTGTCCCCCATATCATAAAATAATGGGTACTGATGGAAGATGCTAAAGGAAGGAATAAGATAATCCCAGAATAAAGGGCACCAATTTAAAAGGAATACCTTTTATCAAGAACTACTCAGCTCCTTTTCCTTTTTCATTTCTCACCCTGAAAAAGGCTTCTAGAGACTTGTGGAGCAGAAGGCAGAGTGTCAGACACCTGCTTCCTGGCAAGCTCAGCTCCACTCACTTGGTTAACGTGCCCATCCTCCCAGACCCAGCCTAGAAGCGACTCTGACCCCTGATGAGTCAGGTACCCACCCTGGCTTCCCTCAGCACCTTGGACTTCTCCACAGCAGCGCTTCTCCAACTAGCTACTTATTTACCCGCAGGAAATTCCTTGAGGGCAGAATCACACCTATCTTGTGAAACGCTCATTGTGACCCCAGGACCTTGCACAGGGCTTGCACATAGCAGACATGCCCCCCCCCTACCAGCCCNTCCATGGGGTCGCTGAGGGTCAGACATGACTGAGTGACTTTACTTTCACTTTTCACTTTTATGCATTGGAGAAGGAAATGGCAACCCACTCCAGTATTCTTGCCTGGAGAATCCCAGGGAAGGGGGAGCCTGGTGGGCTGCCATCTGTGGGGTCGCACAGAGTTGAACACGACTGAAGTGACTCAGCAGTAGCAGTAGCACTATCCTCTTAGACTCATGTACACTCAGGCTGAGTTGGAAGGTTCTATACAATCTACGTGTATACTTTGAAAATTTTCTAGTGATTCCAATCAACCTCCCCATCTGCAACTCCACAGCCTACCCAGCAGTTAAAGATCAATGAGCTAGATAATTTCTATGGCCCTTCCATCCATGACATGTTATGATTCTTTATTTTATGCAGAATTAACATTTGGGTGTTCTTCAGATTACCTCAAATCTGTGACCACCTATTGGACCAGCATTGACAATCCCTAGACTTGGTTCTTTGCAATTTACCATTTCCATTCAATTGATGGATTAGAAATGGCACTCTGTTGATTAACCTACAAATATTTTATTTCAGACTGAATGCACAGATCTGATAAAGAATATACTGTAGATGCACATATTTAGTTGTCTTTGCAATTCAGTTCATCACAGGATAATTGCTTAGGGACTGTTCAGTGTTGCCTTGGTCTAGGGTGGTCTTGGCCTTGATCTGTTGAAAAAAAATCAATGAAGTCTGTGCTTTTAAAAAGAGAGCACTACATTAGTTTTACTGGTTCACAAAACTAGAAAGTAGGTCATTGCCCAACATTGCAGTAATTGCTGCTGGCTCTGTGGCAGTCTCAGTGGCAGATACTAGGGGCAGGACAGTCACCTAGAGCCCTGAGGTCAGAGGGAATCAGACCATGTGATGCCTAGAAGAGCTAGTCAAAGCATAGTCTTCTAAAGGGAAAGGAAGATCACCCTACTCAGCCCTCATCTAGGGCTACAGGAAATAATTTAGTGCCACAGCATATGGTTTGTTTTAGTTTTAACATGTCAGAGATGTTTCCTTTAATTATTTTCCCATTACTTTTTGCCTTTTTAAAATAGACTTTTACTCATCCCTCCCCTGAGAGTGCTTGAGGATTCTGTGTTATTTCATTTCTAACATGTTGCATTTCAAAAGACTTGGAGAATTAAAATCTTGGCAGAAAAAGTGGGGGCTAATTAAGTAAGAGTGGGTCATGTTCTAATTTTCCATTCTTAGTCAGAATGAAGGTCTTTTTAATTGTAGGACTTCAGTTAAGGGAATAAGACTTTTATTCAAATAATTATGAACATTACTTTCTCATACATAGGTCAAAAGAGAAACTTGTATAAATCCCACTGAGGGAAGCCGCCTCTGTTTCAGAAGGAAGAAGATGGAAGGAAAGTAGAATAGCAATAGGTCACAGGCAGGACTGATACTGCTCCGATGTTAGCTGTTCTATGGTGTGCAGTGTGTTACTCTTATATTTCTTGGGGAGACCTAAACAATATAATTAACCAAGGCTAAACCTATTGGAAATAAGAAGTAGGATAAATCTTTTTCCTTTGACCTTTTATCTCAGTTCTCCCTTTCATTGCCTTGACTCCCAATGTCTTCCCTTCCATGCTTGTCTTCTTACGACAGAGAAGGTGCCTTTCTTGCTCTCAGGTACCTATCAATAAGGCTATGACACAGCATAACCCAGGAGGCCCCATTTAGAGTCCAATTAACAATGGTACCCGGGGTTGGGCAATACTATGGCCCTGTTGCTTTTATTGAAAGATCTAAAAACTTTACAGCAGCAAAACCTCACTTTCCAGTGGTGAAGAATCAGGAAACCTGGGGAGGGGGGTACAACAAGAGAGACATTTGAACTTTTAACTTCCTAATGTTCTAGTATCACTGCATAAGGGTACCATACGGCCCTGGCAATGAACTTCAAAGGATGGCATCGCTGCTGCATTGCTCTGTATTCTCTAAAGTATATGATGGGGAAGAACAAGAATTTGCTACCAGGGATCTTGTGATTAAGTAGAAAGTGCTTGACATGCATCACAGGCATACTTTGCTTTATTGTGCTTTGTTTTGTTGTTCTTAGCAGATACTACATTTCTTACAAATTAAGGGTTTGTGGCAACCCTACATCAAGCAAGTCTATCGGTGCAGTTTTTCCATCAGCATTTCCTCACTTCATGTCTTTATATTGAATTTTGGTAATTCTTGCAATATTTCAACTTTTTAAAATCTTCATTATATTTGTTTTGGTGATCAGTGATCTTCATCGTTACTATTGGAATAAGATGACTCACTGAAGCCTCAGATGATGGTTAGCATTTTTAACAATAAACTATTTTTAAACTAACATATATACATTGTTCTTTTAGACACACTCTTATTGAGCACACAATAGACTACAGCATACTGTAAATATATGAACTGCACATGCATGCTCAGTCATGTCTGACTCTGTAATCCCTACCAAGAGTGCAGCCTGCAGGCTCATCTGTCCATGGAATTTTCCAGGCAAGAATATTGGAGTAGGTTGCCATTCCCTTCTCCAGGGGATATTCCTGACCCAGGGATTGAACCTGGGTCTCCTGCAGTGCAGGCAGATTCTTTACCATCTGAGACACCAGACAAGCCCTTATAAGAACTGTAAAACTAAAAATTTGTGTGGCTTGCTTTCTTTTGGTGGTCTGGACCCAAACTTGCAATATCTTCCAGGTTGGCCTGTATATTCTTTCAACCTCTTGACATCATTATGGGGCTGGAAAAATTAGACATTACTGTGTCAACTATATCAGACTGAAAACTAAATCTGAGAGACCAAGCTACATTCTTATTACTCAACTGTCCACCGTCTTCAGTATTTGCCTCTTGCAAGGTCACGTTGTTTTCCCAGGACAGCCCACGTCCAGTGACTACTTGATATAGGAGTAAAAGTGCCCAGTTCCCTTGGGACTATTTGGGATGATTCTGGAGGGCCATCAAAGTTTCAGAGCCATCTGTAGGTGTGGCTGACGTCTTTCTTGAGTCTATACCACAACTCAACTTCTTCTTCTGTTCAAATTGCTTCTTTCTTCCCTCCTATAGGCACTGACTGAAGTCAGCTCAGTTCAGTTTCTTGGTCATGTCCAGTTCTTTGTGACTTCATGGACTGCAGCACACCAGGCATCCCTGTCCGTCACCAACTCCCAGAGCTTGCTCAAACTCACGTCCATCAAGTTGGTGACGCCATCCAATCATCTCATCATCTGTCATCCCCTTCTCCTGCCTTCAATCTTTCCCAGCATCAGGGTCTTTCCCAGTGAATGAAGAGTAGTCCCACATATAGCTCACCAGACTTTGTCCTAGAATCTGCTTCTCAGAGAACTCAATCAGTGACAGAGAGCAAATACATAGAGTGTGTTACCAAGGTAAATACATTGGTTACCAAATGTGTCTGGTTGCTCAAATCTCATGAGTCATCTCCAGAGATTGATAAAGGGACTACATTCCAGAACCAGGGATAAAGCAAGAAAGACAAGAACACTTTATGCCCTGTCTCCATCTTCTCTCCCACTGGCAAAAGTCTGCCCCATAGGCTGACAACCTCTCCACGATTCTTAGCTGAGTCTTTCAGCCACTTCAGGTGACCACCGGGGAAGCCAGATTCTTCTCTTGTTCAGTCTAGCCCACGCCTAGGTACTGAGTTCTTCCCATCAGTCAGGAGTTCACAGGAAGTTCCCAAATCTGTATTGGCGGTAGTAACAGCACCCAGAATTTCTGACCACATGCATGGATTGAGCCTTCAATGGTACAGCTCCAGTCAGAAGGGACTGAGTCACATAGGGGTGAATGGAGGTGCAACAGACCATAAACTATGATCTGGAACATACACCATGATCACTATATACATTTGGATGGAACTCATTATGTATTTGTCTTATTAATGAACTATTTACTTCTCTTATCAGATTGTGAGAGAGGAAGGAAGCAGAACAGAGAGAGTGGCAAAAACAGTAATATTATATAAATAATCAATTGTGGGATTGTATAGAGCTCACCAAAGGCTTCTCTGGTGCCTCAGATGGTAAAGAATCTGCCTGCTTTGCAGGAAACCCGGGTTCAATCCCTGGGTCAGGAAGATCCCCTGGAGAAGAAAATAGCAACCTATTCCAGTATTCCTTCCTGGAGATTTCCATGGACAGAGGAGCCTGGCAGGCTACAGTCCATGGGGCCACAAAGAGTCAGACACAACTGAACAAGTAACACTGCTATTACCATAGTGTTCGACAGTTAACAAAAATGGAAAAACATGCTTTTATAGAGGAGAGATTGTGAGACATTTTTATTTCTAGTCACACACAGCATTTAACTCACTCTCTTTCAGCAAAGAGGAGAATTTGATGGCTGGGATAAACTAGATTTTGTTAGGCTAAAGAAAAGCTAGAAAGAAGATTCTGGAAGGACATTGGAGGTGAAATACAATCCAATCACCTCACGTTATAAATTAGCAAGCAGATGGAGAGAAGAAAAATGAGCTCTGTGTCAGTTTTTGATCTAGGAGGAAATTATCAACAAAGAAGTGATTATATTCATGTTAAAATTAAGTGGTGTCCTCATTAAAACTTTGTCTCTTAGGAAAGGACAGACTTGGGTGGAGACTTACCTTTCTTGAATTTCTATTATGTTTTACAGATTTAACACTTATTATTTCTTCTAATTAACTGATTAATCTTCTCAAAATTCTAGGAGGTAGATATCATTACACCTTTTAATTAAGAAGCTTAGTAGCCTGGACAAGGCCAGATTAATAATTAATAACTTCTGGAATCAAACCCTGATTTCTGACCCTAAATATCATGTTCATACAACAGTATCGCACTGACTCCAGAAGTGAAACAGTTCAAGATTACACAAGCCAAGAAAAAAAATGATACCATATTTTCATGTTAATACGCTGTCTCCACTTCCTTTTCATCTTAAGTGACTTAAAAGCATCAAATATTAGAACAATGGCTTGCCCCAAGTTCATAAAAGCTTAACTTTCTGTTTGATTCAATAAAACACTGACATAAAAAGGAGCAGAAACATTCAGGAAAGACACATTTCTGAGTTTCCTTACTGCTGGGGTCAGGGACACAAAGCCCTCTCACGCCAGGATCTCCTAGTGTCAAATGAGAGGCATTTGGCTCCTGGGGCTTCAAGGTTTCTTCCAACTCTAAAACAAGACAAAAACAAACACACCAAGCACTGTGGGCCTGCACAGTTCTTTTCTTTTTAATGCCAAGCTATACAATTCTCAAAATAGCGACATCGCTGGGGAAGGCAGAGACTCACTGAAATCCTGACCCCCTGCAAACACAAGCAGGGCAGATGCTTCAGGAGATGGAAGCAGGTCTCAGTGAGCAGCCCGAGCTTTTTGCCTGCGGTGGTGGAGATTAACTGGCTTCTGCTGGCTGGCTGCACCCTCCATGGGAAGCCTGGATACTGTCATCGTAACAGTCATAATTCAGGTATTACTTGGAAAAAGAAGTGATGCCTTAGGCCCAAATATCTGATCCCTCAAAGGGAGTGTTTAATTTTTCCCTAAGTCAATGGTTTTTCTTCCTCCCTTTTCTCCTCCTTCCCTCTCTCATGCTTGCTATATACCAGGTGTAGTGCTAAGAACTTTATATGTCTTAACTAATGTAATTCTCAGAACAAACTTACAAAAGGTGATTTGCTATCATTTTATAGATGAACAGACTGATACGCAAAAAAATTAAATCAATATCTTGGGTCACACAGCAAGTACTGGGGGGCCAGGGCTTGAACTTGAGCAGCCTGGCTCAGGAGTCCACGCCCATAGCCTTGGTACTATTCAGTTATCAGAGTCATATACTGCATATGTTCCCTACTTCCCAGTCTTGGTTAATCTTGTGCTTATTTGTTTACAAAGATCACTAAAAATGCTTGGCTCAACCCAAAGCACCTTAATCAGGTTTTGCTTTTTTTTTTTTTTTCTCATTTATGCATCTGAAAGATGTTTGCTGTGAAGTTGCTGATTCCTAATAGCACTACTTTACTTTGGACTGCTGGGAGTGACTCTATATGCCTATTTTACTGACTCATTTATTCTTCATCTGCAGCTTCAAGTTCATCTGCAACCTCCCAACACTCCTGTTCTAGCCACACCTGATGTCCTGCAGCACTTTGCTTTGCCCATGCTCTTCCTACTTCTCTTCCTGGCCTTCTATATCTGGCGACTATGTTTCCTCCTTCTAACCCTTAAGTAGGAACATTCTGCCGCTGCTGCTCTGCTAAGTCGCTTTAGTCGTGTCTGACTCTTCACGACCCCATGGACTGCAGCCTACCAGGCTCCTCTGTCCATGGGATTTTCCGGGCAAGTGTACTGGAGTTGGGTGCCATCACCTTCTCCGAGGAACATTCTAATAACTTACTAAATGTGTCCTTTGCCCTTTCTAGATCAAACTGTCCCTGAGAGACATAACAGTGTTTTATTCTTCTCTGTGTCATTTCCCGTAAGACTTAATAGAGTAAAGGCCTCAATTATCTTGTAAATATTTTACCAAGAAAAACTGAAACATGAGGAAAATCCTTTTAAGTATATCTGGTATTTAAAATAGTCATAATTCTTTGTAGGGGGAGTTGTCCTGACCTAACAACTCTTAACCCTTTTACTCTAAGGCTGTCAACCAGCAAAGGCAAGAAATATATACAAAGGTAATATGATAAAAAAAAAAGTTCATGATAAAAATAAATTTACGTTATTGTGCATACTTCATGGTGACTCCCCTCTGTTAGTACAGTGCCTAGCTGGAAGAGATATACATTCCCTGCTATAAGTTGTGGAATTTAAGGGTGCTCAGTAAACTTAAGTTTCCTTAAGTTTTACTTAAGGAAGCGTAAGTAAAAG
>SJYV01037853.1:2539-15278 GCA_006410875.1 Neotragus pygmaeus | reverse complement strand
TGGCATCACCGACTCAATGGACATGGGTTTGGGTAGACTCTGGGAGTTGGTGATGGACAGGGAGGTCTGCTGTGCTGCCATTCATGGGGTCACAAAGATTCGGACACAAGTGAGTGGCTGAACTGAACTGATACCTTGAAATGAATGAATTGCCAAGTAAATAGCAGCAATTAAGTACATGAACTTGTAGTAATATGAATGCTTTAAATGAAATGGTTGAAAGATATGATTCCTGCCCTCAACTTTTAAAATTTTATCTCAGAATATAAAATACCTAAAATCAAAATACTTTGTGATAACTTCATAAGGTCAGCTCCAAGTCAAAATATCAATCCCTTTCAAAGAAGTAAGTTAGGCATTTTTATGCCTCCATGTCTTGGAAATTCCTGTTATTAACTCTCTGCTTCTGATAAATTCCTAACCTTCTCTCAAGTCAGTTCATAAGTAATTATTTCAGTGAAGCTGATTCCAACCCACTATCCCCAGAGTCATCCATCTTCTTTCTGTTCCTTTATGAAGTACCACTTCCCTCTATGAGAACAGCTTATTTCTTTCCACTAGACCAGGATTTTTCAACCTTGGTACTACTGATGTTTTCGGCTGGATTTTGTTGTCCTTTTGATGAACTGTCTGGTGAATGGTTGGGTATTTCAGCAGCATTCTTAGTTTCTACCCTTTAGAGACCAGGAACATGGACTGACTTCCATCCCTATTGAGAATCACTACACTANTTGGTACTACTGATGTTTTCGGCTGGATTTTGTTGTCCTTTTGATGAACTGTCTGGTGAATGGTTGGGTATTTCAGCAGCATTCTTAGTTTCTACCCTTTAGAGACCAGGAACATGGACTGACTTCCATCCCTATTGAGAATCACTACACTAAACTAAGTGCTGTGGGGAGGCAGAAACTGTGTCTCAGCCTCTGAACCTGTAGTTCGTGCATGCATGGCATGTGGAAGATACCTGATAAATGCTTTCAAATGAATGAAGCTACTTGTTGTTAAAACCTTGGTTGTTCTCATATGAAAACTTCAAAATGCATTTTATAAACATATTTTATAAGTCAGTATTTAAATAACCTATTTTAGTTCTTTTAAGAGACTGTAAAACCATGAGGTAAAGATGAGATTATTTTAAAATATCCACTGGCATCAAAAAGAGCTAAAAGATGATTCCATGTATGTCTTTCTCTCACTCATACAAAAGTTACATCATTAATTTTTCAATAAATTATTTTTACAATAATCAGATCATCTGTTTCATTCAGGTATGAAGATTTAATTAATAATATACCAACTAAAATGAACCTATCAATGAACAATTATAAGAAGTCTGCTAGAGACAATATGGTACAAACAATCAAGACCACTAGGTTAAAAACTCAAATAATTCTATTTTCCAACTATTCTAAGTGTAAACTCTTCAAAAAATTGAAGTTAAAAAAAAAAAGATGAAGTCAGATAATGTGAAGTTCCTGTCTCAACAACCATATGTAGCTGCATTAGTATTTTTTAAGTTCTCAGTGCTTTTCTTGTTTCTTGAATACTGAATGTAGCATTTTACAGTAGTCATGCATATACCATCAAAACTAATTTAATTCCAGATTTATCACAGAGAGCTGCTTTTTATTCATCAAGGTCATATCATGATGGCTTCACAAGCTTGGATAAACCAGGTGCTAAGCAGACACATCTCTGAGGAACCTAAGGATGTTCTCATTTGCAGTTCTCAGCATATCTTATTATTTATTGCCAAAGAAATGACTGATTAACTTTGTCATCTTTGCTCCAAGTTTTTTTTTTTCCTCTGGCTAAAGCAGCCTGCCCTCCTCTGCGATGCCTGATCAGACCTATTTGGGTTGACGTCTTTGATCACAGACATGGGGGAGTCTGAGATCTTTAAGCTTTGATGAAACATTGTTCCACTATAATTTCATGGAAGGGAAAGACAGTCCAAAATGATAATTGACAATCAACAAGACAACCAAACTTATTAAGATTTTAACTATTTTTTTGACAGCATAATCTTTCAGTGCCAGAATCTGTCTAATTTAGGTTTTAATATACAAGCAATACATCTGTCTCTTATACACATCTAGANAAGACAGTCCAAAATGATAATTGACAATCAACAAGACAACCAAACTTATTAAGATTTTAACTATTTTTTTGACAGCATAATCTTTCAGTGCCAGAATCTGTCTAATTTAGGTTTTAATATACAAGCAATACATAGAACACTCCTATTTCAATCTTTTGCTTATTAGCTAATTTGCTCTGAAGAAGAAAGTCCAGCAGATCAAAAGATGCATTTATAGTTTAATATATTTTCCTTATATTCTTCCATTGCTGTGGTCTGCAAAATTCCTGGTAATCAATTAAATTTGCACTTGAATGAGATTTTAGTATTAGAAAATACTGAAATAGCACATTGAGTACATATGAAATTAGAACATTAAACACCAGGAAAAAAATTACATGCCTCTAGGTTTTTATTAATCACATTCCAATACCAGAGGCTGAAAGTATATCAAATCACACCAAATCTTTTGCACATGACAACCTCATAAATTATTCAACTCATTAGTATTACTAAGAAGCATGAAAAACTCCATCAGTGCTAAGGATGTTTTCCAACTGAAAAAGGTCAACCAAAAGTTTCAATAATGAAATGGAAGAGAACACTTTTCAAAGTAAGTGTGAAATAATTCTCTTTGAAAATATATCCAATTCTGATTATTTGTTCATTTAAAAGAAAGTATTGTTAATGTATTTGTTTTGGGGCTCCAAATAAATTACCTAAAAATAATGTCATGGAATTTAAATTGCAGCTGTTTCTGCCCAGCACACAAAAGTTTAACTATAATTTAATCTGAAATGTTTGAATTGAAGGAAAAGTCTAGTGATTCAAAACATATTTATTAAAACATTAACTCTGCAAATTCAGTTTCACTTCTATTATATTAATATAGGCTCACATTCTTGAAACATAGTGTACCCCATGAACAGAGAGACATGACCAGTGATCAATCTCAGGGACTGCTTTGATGACCATGTAAATATTTTCTATTTAAATAATTTTAGGTTATTCTTTCAGCTTGTACAACTTGGTTAACATTCTGAAAACTTAGATCACTGATTCAAATGCCTCTAGCCATATCTAACATTTCAGTCATAAAATATTCTGTTGTTCCTAAAACAATTTTGTTGCCACAATGTAGATGAACAGAAAAAACAAAACTAACTATAGACTACAGCAGAGTTTCTCTGTGCATCTAATGTTTAACTTTCAAGACAGAATTGAAATACAGCAATTATTTAATACAGAAGAAGAAATAATTGAATTTCAATTTGTTGTAAAAGCTCTCTCAAAATTTGTAGGTTTGTGCTATATTTATACCCTTCATCTACATCTATACAAAACAAAACATTAAATCATTTGGATGTTAGTCTACACACTGCCAGACTTTAAGGTACTTAAAATACATTTAAATGTTTAATGGCAGGCAGAGTGGCCAGATGATGGTCTGAGTTTTGTTAGCTTTTATGAATGTTCTGGGAAAATGTGAATACAAAGGCTTTCTCTAAAATATACAAAATATGTTTTCAATTAGTCTTTCAACATCTATTTTCATTGAATGAAGTGCTTTGTAATAATTACTGACATTTACTTCCTATTTCTTCTGAAGAAATACTTTACATATAGGTTAGAAGGCACAAAAGTGTTTGGGAGAAGATATAGGACTATGTTCCTGGCCATCTGTAATTCCTCTTTCTACTTCTAGGTACAGATCACTACAGAGGTGAGAACTTTTCACTCACCTCTTTACCACCTCCATACTTCACCTTACTCCCTACCCTCTACCCACTTCCTAAAGTCCTCCAATGTGAAGTTGAAGACGAGTGTTCTAGAACTGTTTCTGGAAATAGAATTGTTGGAGTTATTTTTTGTCTTCTACTACCCATCCTAGGGGTTTCCCAGGTGGCTCAGTGGTAAAAGAGTATGCCTGCAATGCAGGAGATGCAGGGACCATGAGTTCAATCCCTGGGTTGGGAAGATCCCATGGGTTCAATGCCTGGAGAATCCCATGGACAGAGAGCCTGGCAGGCTATAGTCCATGGGATCATGAAGAGCTGGACACGACTGAGGCGACTGACCACAGTGTAGCACACTCTACCTTACCTCCAGGAGTAACTGCAAAGTAAACCTGGCATGGGCACCATGTTGATGTCCTGAGTGCTTCATGGCATACATGTGGATGCATAACATAAAAACATAGCCTACCTTCCTTTTATCAAAGAATCCAACTCAGGAGGGATAATAGGTTCTGAATATTTCCAATGATCTACTATTCAAGATTCATAAACAACTGTGTCATGCTGTGCTAAGTCGCTTTAGTCGTGTTTGACTCTCTGCAACCCCACGGACTGTGTAGCTCACCATGCTCCTCTGTCCATGGGATTCTCCAGGCAAGAACACTGAAGTAGGTTGCCAGGCCCCCCTCCAGGAGATTTCCTGTACCAGGGATCGAACCTCCATCTCTTATGTCTCCTACACTGGCCAGGAGGTTCTTTACCACTAGCACCACCTGGGAAGCCCTCATAAATCATTATATATTTTAAGACACATTTATATTACACAGATGTTTACTATCACCTATATCANTTTCCTGTACCAGGGATCGAACCTCCATCTCTTATGTCTCCTACACTGGCCAGGAGGTTCTTTACCACTAGCACCACCTGGGAAGCCCTCATAAATCATTATATATTTTAAGACACATTTATATTACACAGATGTTTACTATCACCTATATCATTCACCTATTTAAAAATCAGAATTTTATATTTTAGTTTAGATACATTAATAGTGGCTACTATATTACTAAAATACATGACAGTCAATCTTAAAAAGGTGTTAATAAAAAAAATAAGTTTATTTCTGATAAGGTTTGACACTGGTTTAGCAGAGACATTTTACAAATTGAACATACACAATAAGGCATCCATTTTTATAGAGAAGCAAAATAAATATTTTTCTAACAAACCTTTTCTACAAGCAACCTGTAGAATGACAAACGTGGTATAACGTGAATCCAAACAAATGTGGTATTGGCACTTCAGTGTCACTAATAGTATTACTCCAGCCCAACTTCTATTATATATTGTGTTCAGATGTTTCTAATTTTAAATGAAATGAATTCAACATGAATTGATGAAAATGCCTTAAATGGATATATATAAAATGAAGTTTAAAAAAATTTAAGTTCATATTATAAAGCATGCATTTCAAGCAGATATTTTAAAGAATTTCTTTTGTAGGACATAAAGGTAGCAACTCATTTTAAGTTGGTGTTAATTCCTTAGGTATCAGAATTCTTAGGTGATTTTTTTTTGTGTGTGTTGATTAAATAAATCACCTACAGTACAAGTCAACTATAATATATACATATATATATATTATTTTTTTTTAGCACTGTCTCTCCTGTAGTTACTTTTACTGTATAGTATTATTTTAGGTATAATAGTTTTGGGACTTCCCTGGTGGCTCAGACTGTAAGGAATCTGCCTGCAGTGCAGGAGACTGGGGTTCAATCTCTGGGTCAGAAAGGTCCCCTGGAGAAGGGAATGGCTACCCACTCCAGTATTCTTGCCTGGAGAATTCCATGGATAGAGGAGTCTGGAATCCTCACATATTTATTTTTGTTTTGATCCTTAGTAAACTATATCAATTCATAGACCATTTATACAGTAAATTTTCAAAGCTGTGTACATTTTCTTTCTATTAAGGTTACATATTTTCTCTATTTAATCTATCAGAACATGAATGGCATCCTCTGCTACATATTATTATGGTAAATTTTAAAACACATGGCTCACTATTGTGTGTTGGTGCTGTTTTGTCACTAAGTAATGTTCAACTCTTTTGTGGCCCCACAGACTGTAGCCCATCAGGCTTCTCTGGCCATGGGATTCTCCAGGCAAGAATATTGGAGTTAGTTGCCATCTCCCACTCCAGAGATCTTCTGAACCAGGGATAGAATCCTCATCTTTACCACTGAGCCACCTGGGAAGCCCCATGGCTCATTTATTACTCTCAAAAAAAAAAAAAAATCAAGTGACTGTGAGAATAAAAGTAGTTAATAACAAAAATATATAGACAGTATTCAATTATGGTATTTTCTGAGGGTATGTGGCTTAGAAAATTGTGACACGATCAATCAAACTTAAATTTCTTAGACTATTTAAAATTAGGTGCATGGACAGAATAGCCCTATGTATACCTTTTGGTGGAAAGAAATCTAAAGTAGCAGCATTTTTATTAAATTAAAAAAATATTTTGATATTTACTATTTATTGCACATTTTATAAAGGACAATTTAGGATGCAATTCTACTGTTGTGTGATAGCTCATGCTATCTTTAATATAGGATGGTATTTTTCAAACTTTATTTGCAGTTGGAGGATTGTGAACTTACATGGGCATACAGAGGCATTATTTATTTTATTAGACTGAAAATGCCAGAATAGAATAGGGTTAAAATAGAGAATGCTATGTAGTGAGATTATTAATAAGATATTTATTTCAGTTAAATACTCAAGTATGTGCAGGTATATGTGTATATACATAACAGTACATGTTTGTATATATATTTCATGTATACTGACACAGTGTATGTATGTACACATACCCACACAAATTACACATAAAAATATATAAATTTGAATACACAGTTACAATAGTAAATTTTTTTAGGTGAAAAAAATCTGAAAGACCAAAGTTTGAAACATGTTGAAAAGGAAAATGACTTTACTCTTGTTTTAGGCTGTGGGAGAAGGTGGTGGGTAATAACCAATTAAGTAAAGTCTTCCTAATCTATTACAAAGAAGCTGAAGAGCCTAACATACATCAAGAGGGAGAAATACTGGGTTAATTAAGTGTATCCTAAATGATGTTTCACAATAAAGTAGAATGTAACATTTCTGACTTATGACATGGAGAACCTGAAAAGGTACTGAAAGAAAAAAGAACTATCAACCACAGAGAGTCACCTCACATCGAGGAGCATTCCTGTGTAAGAGGCACCGATACTCACCGTACTCGATCGCAGCTTTGAGCAATGCTTCAGCATGAGTGGAGCCAAATGCATTACGGACAAACCGTCTCCTTCGACGAAGATCGTCTTCCCAGTAATCCAAACGCCAGAAATCATGCAATTGGCTAAGAATGGGAACATGAAAAACAAGAATGATTATTAATAATTATGTATAACTGGAAATATACTTTTTCAAGTTATATGAATCAACAGACTGTTTACACAATAAAATTTAAAAGCTTTGCACACTTTTATTAGGATTAAATATTATCTGGAGACCTGGGTTCAAACTCGGGGTTGGGAAGATCCCCTGGAGAAGCAAAAGACTATCCACTCCAGTATTCTGGCCTGGAGAGTTCCATGGACTTTATAGTCCATGGGGTTGCAAGGAGTAGGACATGACTGAGCGACTTTCACATATTCAACCCATCAAGAATGTGAATGGCATTATATATAATATATTATGGAAAATATAATGCTTAATAACAAACACAATTAAATCTTTATTTCTTTAGTCTCATTGGAAAATTAAGGTAACTTTTGAGATATGTCTGTTTTACAACTGCATTTGTATACTTATGTTTCCTCTGCAAATGAACAAACTTAAAATAGTAACATTTTCATATTTTAGGCATTATAACATTCAGGTCTGCTTTCCTTACAATGTTCCTTCTTTTACTAAAAACATTAATCACTGGGAGTTTAGAACAAATGCTGCATCAAATTACAAGTATTAATGGCACAGTTTGCATTCTTTTACACTGTTTTTAACAAGGCTTGTAAATCACAGGATAGACCTCACTACAAATAGTTTGCAAGTTAATGACCATGGTTTCTTAGTAACTGAATTAAGAACTATAAAATATTGCCCACTTGGATTTGGTAGAACAATGATTAAAATAATGTGCTGAAATATTCATTGAGATAATTCCCTACTGCCCACAGCAACCTGAGAAAAGTGCAATTTTATCCATTATTAATAATACTGAATTAGAGCTGCAAAAAATTCCAGTATGTGGTAATTGTCTTGGTAAATTATTATTCTAATACTCACAGAGTCCTTGGATGATTTTACAGCTTTCAGCTAACATAAACCATTAACAATCATGGCCATCATTGGGTAACATTGTCTAAACTATGTTACACTTTAAATCAATATTAAAAATCTAGTGATATTAGAGAAAACAACTGAAATATATTTGTTCTATATTGATGGAACATTTTACGGTATCACTTTTAAGTTCAATTTAGTTTTGTAAACATTAGTGATAAATGCTGCTGCTTGAAAAGTCTGTTTCTCTCTGTATAATTCTTGGTGACATATACTCAAAAGATAATACCAACATTCTGACTTTCCTGAGCATCACCATTCATAAAAACATATAAAATGCTTTCATAGAAGGTTCAACTTCAGTTTTTATTCTGATATTTTATTATACGAGAACACTGTGCTTGATTAAGGCAGAAACTATACAATTTGCTCATCATTATCTCTCTAGCACAATGTCTGGCACATACTATGTTTTTAATAAGCACTCAATGAATTAATTTAAAACAATTTTTTTTACTTTGAAAATCTGCAGAAAATTATAGTCATTGAGAACAACAATTTTACATTTTATAGCTATTTGATTTTTTCTATAACTTAATTGTAAAAGGACATATCAATATAAGGGATACATAAAAACATTAAAATTATAATCATTTAAATTGCATTTTAATATACTTGTCTTTTAAAGCATATAATATTATTTTCTGTCAAAATAACGATTACCTGTTGATTAATTATTACAAAGAGTGTACCTCTGTCATTAATTTAAAATAGGGCTAATTTCTATCCCTACAAATGCAAATTAATTCTAATAGTCTGAGGAAGACCACTTGCTATAATGATTTTCTTTAAAAGTATGTTAAATTTAAGTAACCAATTTCACATGCAGAAACCTGATATCTGATGTTTTTGCCAATTTCTAACCACAGATATACTTTATTCCTCCAATTAAATATAACTTAAAAATAAATTGGATTATACATATATACAAAACAAACATAACAAAATTCTGAATGGAGCATGGAAGGCAGACAGGATAAGGACCACAGGGCCCGAGAACAACAAAGTGGTGAGTTCCTCCCTGGTTTTTGTCTTAGATACCCTAGATTTGGAGGCAAAGAAGCTAGCAATCCAGACAGGACAACAGCTATAGACAAAAAAAAAAAAAAAAAGGAAAAGCCCCATAAAAGCATGTTTCTCTAGCAGAAAGATGAAGAAAATGGCATCCTAGGAAGACAGGAAACTTGATGACAATTACTGTACTCCAACCAAACACCACAGAGAAGCTATGGCCCCCACAGACACATACTAGCAAAGGATGAGTGGGGAGTGTAGATCTGAAACCTCATGATGGTATAATGGGGCACCCTCACATACACACTGGGGTGGTGATATCAGAGAAAGTGAAATAAGGAGCAAGGACTCTCATCTCTGCTGGTTGCTGACCAGGTGCCCCACCCTCAAGGAGTCAGTGGAGAACATGTGGAGAGCCTGCATTTCCTTCCCCTATGGACAGAATGAGGCATCCTGCTCTCTTTCCTATGGGATGGTATTGGAAGGAGGCACAGTAGAGTCAGGACTTCTACTACTAATGGAAAGCAATGAGGCCACCTCCCAATAGTGGACACCATGTAGGGAGCTGGAACTCCCACTGCTGGCAAGCAGTAATAAAGAGTTGTCCACTCCCTCAATGTCAATGGAAGAGAAGTGGGGAACCTAGATTGCTATCTCCACCTGGTAGTGAAGAGACTGTTCTCCCCACCTGCCCTGGTGGAGCAATGTAAGAGAAAGTCAACTAAAATAGAAGAGTTAAATGAGATAAAAATATCTCAGAAAATAATAATTTAAAACATCGTGTTTCAATTTCAAATTACTTGTTATACCATGAATCTGGAAGATCTCAAATGGAATGTAAAAAGATCATTAATAGATGCCAATGCTGAGATGACAAGGATATTAGAATTACCTGACAAGGATTTTAAACCAGCCATGATGAAAAAGGCTAGGCTTCAGTGAGTAATTAGGAACATACTTGAAAGAAAAAAATAGAGAAAGACTCAGCAAACATTTCCAGCAAAATAAATAAATAAATAAAACAGATGATGTAAAGAGGTACCAAATGGAAATTTAAGAACGATTAAATATAGTGAAAAAAAAAAACCTTGGTAGATGGGTTTAACAGAAGAATGAAGGGGACAGAAGAAAAAAAAAAATTCAGTTAACGAGAAGACAGAACAATAGAAATTAACCAATCTGAACAGTAGAGAGTAAGAGCCTGAAAAAATTGAACAGAGCCTCAGAGATTTATGGATTACAACATCTAACATTTGGGTTATTGGAGTCCTGGAAGGAGATGAGAAAGAAAGCAGGACTAAAATAGAGTCTGAAGAAATAATGGCTGAATATTTCCCAAATTTGAAAAAAAGAAAAACACAACATAAATGTGTATAGATTTAGGAAGCTGAGTGAACATAATAAACCCACAGAAACATAGTAAACCCAAAGAAATATATGCTAAGACATGTTGTAATTAAAGTTCTGAAAAATAAGGACATAGGAAAATGTAAAAGGCAGCCAGAGAAAAATGACATCTCATCTATAGAGGTAAAGCAATTAGAATAACAGCAAATTTCACATTCAAAGCTATGGTGGTCAGGGGAAGCGTAAAATTTTTGCTATGTGCTAAAAGAAACGTCAACCCAGAATCCTACAAACAGTGAAAATACGCTTTAGGAATAAAGAAGAAATGAGAATATTTTCAGACAATAAAAAAGAATTTGTCAGCCTCAGAACTAGTCTAAAAGAATGGCTAATGGCAATCATAAACACAAGGGAAGCAAGAACAGGCTTTACTTTTCCTCAAGTGTTCTCAAAATTGAGAACACAATATTGCTGTTTAAGCAAAAATTACAACACTGCCTGATGTGGCGGTTGTGCCTGAATTGTGTACAGAGGTAGTGTTTAAAACAAATATAAATGAGGGAGCGTAAAGTGATGTAAGGGTTTCGCCGATGGCTCAGCTGGTAAAGAACCTGCCTCCGAAAGCAGGAGACACAAAGAATGTGAGTTTCACCCCTGAATCACGAAGATCTCCTGAAGGAAATGGCAACCAACTCCAGTATTCTTGATTGGAGAATTTCACGGACAGAGGAGCCTGGTGAGCTACAGGATCATGGGGTCGCAAAGAGTATGATACAACTGGGTGCACACACACACACAGAGGTAAAAATTTCTATACCTCACTTGGACTTGTAAAATGACAGTACCAGTAGACTGTGATGAGCTATGCAGATAGACTGTAATAATTAGAGCAACCTAATTATTGAGCTATGGATGGAGGTTCACGACATTATACAGGAGACAGGGATTAAGAC
The DNA here is from genome assembly GCA_006410875.1 of Neotragus pygmaeus. Taxonomy (NCBI): domain Eukaryota; kingdom Metazoa; phylum Chordata; class Mammalia; order Artiodactyla; family Bovidae; genus Neotragus; species Neotragus pygmaeus. The sequence goes on along the minus strand of SJYV01037853.1, from coordinate 3,756 downwards.
CATCCCCAAGAAAATGAAATGCAAAAAAGCAAAATGGCTGTCTGAGGAGGCCTTACTAATAGCTGTGAAAAGAACAGAAGTGAAAAGCAAAGGAGAAAAGGAAAGATATACCCATTTGAATGCTGAATTCCAAAGAATAGCAAGGAGAGATAAGAAAGCCTTCCTCAGCGATCAATGCAAAGAAATAGAGGAAAACAATAGAATGGGAAAGACTAGACATCGCTTCAAGAAAATTAGTTACCAAGGGAAAATTTCATGCAAAGTGAAAGTGAAGTCGCTCAGTCGGTCCGACTCTTTGTGGCCCCGTGGACTGTAGGCCACCAGGCTCTTGCGTCCATGGGATTTGCCAGGCAAGAATACAGGAGTAGGTTGCCATTTCCTTCTCCAGGGAATCTTCCCGACCAGGGATGAACCCCGGTCTCCCACATTGCAGGCAGACGATTTAACCTCTGAGCCACCAGGGATGGGTTCAATAAAGGAAGGAAATGGTATGGACCTAACAGACGCAGAGGATATTAAGAAGAGGTGTCAAGAATACACAGAAGAACTGTACGAAAAAGATCTTCATGACCCAGATAATCACGATGGTGTGATCACTCAGCTAGAGCCAGACATCTGGGAATGTGAAGTAAAGTGGGCCTTAGGAAGCATCACTACAAACAAAGCTAGTGGAGGTGATGGAATTCCAGTTGAGCTACTTCAAATCCTGGAAGATGATGCTATGAAAGTGCTACACTCAATATGTCAGGACATGTGGAAAACTCAGCAGTGGCCACAGGACTGGAAAAGGTCAGCTTTCATTCCATTCCCAAAGAAAGGCAATGCCAAAGAATGTTCAAACTACCGCACAATTGCACTTATCTCACACGCTAGTAAAGTAACCCTCAAAATTCTCCAAGCCAAGCTTCAACAATACGTGAACTGTGAACTTCCAGATGTTCAGGCTGGTTTTAGAAAAGACAGAGGAACCAGAGATCAAATTGCCAACATACGCTGGATCATCGAAAAAGCAAGAGAGTTCCAGAAAAACACCTATTTCTGCTTTCTTGACTAGGCCAAAGCCTTTGACTGTGTGGATCACAATAAACTGTGGAAAATTCTGAAAGAGATGGGAATACCAGACCACCTGACCTGCCTCTTGAGAAATCTGTATGCAGGTCAGGAAGCAACAGTTAGAACTGGGCATGGAACAATGGACTGGTTTCAATTAGGAAAAG
>SJYV01037850.1:0-13839 GCA_006410875.1 Neotragus pygmaeus | reverse complement strand
GAGGCTGAAGGGTGGGGTGGGGAGGGAGATGCGGCTCTGATCCCTGGGTTTGGGAAGATCCCCTGGAGAGGAAAATGGCAACCTACTCCAGTATTCTTGCCTGGAGAATCCCATGGACGGAGGAGCCTGGTGGGCTACCGTCCATGCGGGATCACAAGAGTTGGACACAACTGAGCATGCACGCATAGGAGTGCTGTTAGCATCAAGTGAACTAGTGTAAATTTAGAAAAAACAAACCGATATAGAATAAAATGTATGCTTGTATTATATTAACATGAATAAATAAAATATATAGCTGGGTTTTTAAATCAAATTTAGTCTTATTTATCAAGGATTTAATTTATATGAACTTGAATTTCTAAAATGTTTCTGAGCTGTTTTAAGAGAAGAATTGAGTCTAGCACATTTTAAGCACTAAAAATTCAGTTTCTGTAACAATTAGAACAGACCACCTTTACTTTGAGGTGTTTATAATCTATTTTATCATAGATAGAGTAACCAGTGTTTTCCATCTCTCAGTGATGGAAAACATTTAACATTCAGACACTCAGAGATATAACAAACAAAAAAAGACTTTCTGAATTATACATGGAGACCTTATATCTCTTAAGATCTGTAACTTCAGATTTCCCTGATGGTCCGGTGGGAACATGGGTTTGATCCTTGCTCTGGGAACTAAGATCCTGCATGCCAAAAAGAGAAAAATACAACTTCAGTTAACAGGTGAGGAGTAAAAACATACAATCTCAAGTCTTATTTTAAAGAAAGAAAAGGTGCAGGGAACTTCCCTAGTGGTCCAGTGGATAAGAATCCACCTGCCAGTGCAGGGGACACAGGCTTGATCCCTGGTCTGAGGATTCTGCGTGCCACAAAGCAGCTGGGCCTGTGCAGCACACCTACTGAGCCGCGTTCAAGAGCCCACACACTGCAACTACTGAGTCCAGGAGCTGCAACTATTAACGCCCAAATGCCTAGAGCCTGTGCTCTGCAACTAGAGAAAGCCCACACACAGCAACAAAGACTCAGCACAACCGAAAACAAAAAACAGGCAGGGACTTGCCTGGTGGTTAGTGGCTAGGACTCCACACTCAATGCAGAGGAGCTGGTTCGATCCCCGGTCTGGGACCTAGATCCCACGTGCCACAACTAAAGATCCTACATGCCACAACAAAGATCGAAGATCCCATGTGCCACAGCTACAACCTGGTGCAGCCAAATAAGTAAACAAATAAAGATGGAAAGCAACAACAAACCAGAGTATCTGTCATCTCACCCAATGGAGACTAGAGCTCTACTATCCATTTCCAGAAATCACTAATGGTCAAAGCATAATACCACATTCACAGTCTGTGTTGCTGACAACTGACCGTAAAGGAACCAGAACCCCCAAATTAGTAGGGAGTGGGGAACAAGCTAGAGAAACAGCTATTTAGGTGCGTTTCCCTCTTGGGATTCACTCTGGGAGTGCACTCCCCCAGCAAGGCAGTTCATCTGACCCTACCAGGTAAATCCACTGGGCAGTGGTGGATGACCCCAAACACTGAAACGATAAGGTTTTTCTTTTAATTCTTATTTTTATACAACTTCTCAAAGGTTGCTTTTCATTTGCAGTTATAACAAAATATTGACTATATTCCCTGTGTTGTACAATACATGCTTGAGCCTATCTTAATACCCAATAGCTTGTACCCCCACTCCCTCTGCACCCCTATATTGCCCTTGCACACTCTCCACTGGTGACCACTAGTTTGTTTTCTGTATTTGTGGGTCTGCTTCTTTTTTGATAGGTTCACTTGCTTGGTTGTATTTTTTAGATTCCACATGTAAGTGATAGACAGTATTTGCCTTTCTCTGTCTGACTTAATTTCACTTAACATAATGCCCTCCCAAGTCAATCCACATTGCCGCAAGTGGCAAGATTTCATTTAAAGGATATCTTTTAAGGTAAAATCATGACTCATACAAATATAAAATACTGAACATTGTTAAACATTTTAACTCAATAAGTAATAAGGAAATCAGTGCAGTGTTACAACCGGCTCTAAATACCTGGCAATTCTTTGTCATCTTCTCCACCACTACTTCCCCAACCTGGTTCAAGCCTTCATCTCTTTCTCTTGCTGGGTAAGAAACCAGATTTTTAAGTGATGCTTCTGCATTTCCTCTCCCTCTCTGCGTTCAGTGACCATCTTGTGACCAGACAAGCTATAAAAATCTGTTCACATCACTGTTCTTACCTGACCACAATCTGCCCTCCAAAAAAAACTTAAATGATTCTGTATATTTTCACTGCATCCAAAGTAGAGCCCAGCAATCTATTTTAGCAGGCTTTCCAAATGATGCCCTTAACAAGTTGGTAAACAGGCTAATTCTGAAGGAGATCAGCCCTGGGATTTCTTTGGAAGGATGCTAAAGCTGAAACTCCAGTACTTTGGCCACCTCATGCGAAGAGTTGACTCATTGGAAAAGACTCTGATGCTGGGAGGGATTGGGGGCAGGAGGAGAAGGGGACGACAGAGGNTCTGAAGGAGATCAGCCCTGGGATTTCTTTGGAAGGATGCTAAAGCTGAAACTCCAGTACTTTGGCCACCTCATGCGAAGAGTTGACTCATTGGAAAAGACTCTGATGCTGGGAGGGATTAGGGGCAGGAGGAGAAGGGGACGACCGAGGATGAGATGGCTGGATGGCATCACTGACTCGATGGACATGAGTCTGACTGAACTCCGGGAGTTGGTGATGGACAGGGAGGCCTGGCGTGCTGCGATTCATGGGTCGCAAAGAGTCGGACACGACTGAGCGACTGAACTGAACTGAGACACTTGCTCACAGTCGGATTCTTACTCCAGACAGAACCTCCAAAATGAATCTAGTCACTAAGAGAGAACAAGTCTATTCATCTATGACTGCTTTGACAGCTTGTACCAGCATTTTTGCCTTGGGTCTCCTCTTGTTGTTTAGTCGCTAAGTCATATCCAACTCGTTGAGGCTACTCTGTCCCTGGCATTCTCCAGGCAAGAATACTGTAGTGAGCTGCCATTCCCTTCTCCAGGGCATCTTCCTCACCCAGGTATCAGACCCGCATCTCCTGCACTGGCAGGTGGATTCTTTACCACTGAGCCTCCAGAGAAGTCCCTGCATCCCCTGATCCACCTGGAGAAGTTCAGTTCAGCATTGAAGGAGATGTATATGGATCTGGGGGAATCAGAAGACACCATCTACAGAGAGTGACTTTGTGCCATCCTTTCTCTGTATTACCCACAAGGCTGTTGGATTTGAGTGTTTGCAGCATAAAATGAAAAAGTAGATAAATGATATAGCCAGTATGCTAACAAAATCAATGAAATCAAATCTGAAGGTTGAGTTGTTCTTTTCTCACATGTGTTTGGTTGAAAAACTGTTTAAATGTTTGCTGGAAGAAATTGAAATACCACTTTAGAGCATTCAGAAGTATTTTGTAATACATAGTTCATAGAACATTTATAATATTCACTGCTAGTTCTTAGTAAGAAACTACTATGTGAAGTAACATATTAAATCTCTTTTCAGAAATTATTTTCACACACACACACACAGTTTAAGGAACTTTCTCAGTATCCTACAAGTGCTAAATCTGGTGTTTACACCCAGGTCTTCTGCAGTATTTACACCATGTAGAATAGCTTCCTTTATAGAGTTTTTGATATTTTGTGACTTCCATGTATAGCCAGGCTATGTCATATGTTATTTTGAGACTATGAACCTTGCTTTGTGAAAATCACTGAACCAAGAAGATGTGCCTCTATGCAGATGTCAGTACAGTATTATCTATAATCTATAACATACTCCCGCCAAGTTGGAAATGGCTTGTATTGTCCACGATAGAATAATGGTTATATGTGTATGGGCTTCCCTGGTGGCTCAGATGGTAAAGAATCTGCCTACAATGGAGGAGACCCTGGTTCGATCCCTGGGTTGGGAAGATCCCCTTGGAGAAGGGAATGGCTACCCACTTCAGTTTTCTTGTCTGGAAAATTCCAGGGATGGAGGAGCCTGGTGAGCTACAGTACATGGGATCACAAAGAGTTGGACACAACTGAACAACTAACACTTTTTCACTTTCATATGTGCATCTACACAATATGTGTGCAGTATATTCATTTGATACACTCTCTTGCAGCCATGAAAAGACATATTTAAAAAATAAATAGGGAAATTGAGTCTATTTGGAATATATAAATGAAAATGAAACATTAAATTAGGATAAAAAGTATATATGTATACATACATATATTACTCATATACACGTTTAATTTGCTTAATGTATAATAAAAGAGAGAGAATGGAAGAGGAGAGAATAGAGGGGATTAAAAACAAAAGCCAAGATAATGATTAGAGGTTAAAAGTATTAGGGGAAGTTATGAAATATTTTTATCTATTTTATTGTTTTCTGCAGTTTCTACTCATCCAATCAAAAAAGAACTTTTTGTTTGTTTTTAAAGTACAGCTATCTTGAGCTTTGAAGAAATTAAACTTTTAGTTAAAGAATGTATCATAGCTGTAAGCTAACCATGCAGTTTTATAATTGTATTTGTTTCCAATGCTACTGCTATCCCATTTTATGTTGGCAGAAAGATTCAATGAAAACTATAGTTAAATACTGTGATGAGTATTTCTAGTCTTGTCTTTGAAAGTGAAAGTCGCTCAGTCATGTCCGATCCTTTGCGACCCCGTGGACTATATAGTCCATGGATTCTCCAGGCCAGAATACTGGAGTGGGTAGCTATTCCCTTCTCCAGGGGATCTTTCCAACCCGGAGATCAAACCCAAGTGTCCCACATTACAGGTGGATTCTTTACCAGATCTTTATCTCGACCCATTTCTAAATGCTTTTAACAGAAAACAGGGATATACCTTTACTTATATCACCTTTCTTCAAGCCCCTGAAAACCTTTTTCTTCACTGGTATTTATCTGACACAGTAAGCAAAATGGTCATTTAGTCCATATTTGCAAGAGGATACATTAAGGAAAAAGATACTTAGAGTTTGCAAAATATTCTGTTCTAAATAACCTACTGCAGTGTGGTGTTGCATAATTTTCTTCAATTTTACATGGAGTCATACTTCTTTCATGAATACTGCATGTTCAGAGTTGTCTTTTCTTTAAATAATGCAGTAAATAAATTAAATAATTAAAAATAAGTATTAAAGACTTTAAGCAGAAAAGGGGAAGAGTGAAAGGAAAAACATGAACACTTTTTAGAGAAAATACTTGAACCCTTACTATATCTGATATTTAATGAGAAAACCCACATGATTGAGACCTGGAAGGAGAGGAGAAATGGCCATTCATTCTTTGTTAGAACAGGAAATTGGTGATTTTTGTTGATGGTCTCATTTGAGTAAGGCCTCTGGTGTTATTGATTAGATTGCAGAGTTTCAGGTAAATTTTAAATTACTTTATAGACCCACCAAGCATCCTTCACAATGGTTGAACTTATTGGAAACAAGCCTCTGTGCTCTGGTTACTGGAGAAGTCAAAAGCTGCATTTTGTGGATCATGTTAGCAGACTGGCAACCTTTATGGGGAAGGTTAATGATATTCCACTTTCCTGCCCCTGCCTGGTTTTCTCCATATGTCGTAGTAGGCTAGGAGATTATTTTGAATGGATTTTAAATATCTTAGAGAACAGAGCACTTTCCCCTAATCTAATCAAGAGCTCAAATCCTCCTACTTTGCTCAGAAATTGACTTTAAATCTTAAGGGAAAACAGAGAGTCATAAAGATTTTCATCGGTTGAAGAGGGATTTCTTCATATTTTTCATCCTGAAGAGTTAGAGAACTTTGATTAAAAACATTAAAAAAAAAATTCTTAAAAATTTAAGGTCCCTAAGATTTGGCACTGAGAAGAGTACCAAATATTAAAATCATATGATATTTTCATTCGCTTTGAATTCAACCCCCAATTCATCTTTTAAAATTTATCCCAAGCTCTATTTTCTCCATGAAAATTGTTGCCTAGACCACTTCATCCCCTCACCTTCTTTCTTAGTGTCATCACTTAGAATTGCAATTAGACACATTAAATAACAATATAACAGTTCAAGAGTTTCACCAGATGGCTTAAAGCCTTATGAAACTGTGACTTCTGTTTTAGTCATTGATCATGGCACTTAGTCTAGGGTTAATAAATAATAAATAATAATTTTAAAGATCTTGTTGACTATTCAACAATTAATGAGTTAGGAAGCATCCAATCTAGCAGATTAAAAGGAGCTTTGAGGAGCTGTACAAAATGAAAGCTATTCATAGGCAAAAATGAGCAAGTAAAAGGAAGTTATATTAGACCAAAAAAAAAAGCAGATTGATTATTGCAGTTACTTTACCTATAGGGAATGGGAGGGGCTTATCACATAGATTGCCTAACTGCTGTGATTAGGTGATTCCTGATGGACTGCTTTAAGAGTCCATTTCTAGGAAAGTCAAAACTGTAAAAGTGAAGTCTCTGTTGATGTGGAGCTTGGCATAAGGGACTCCATTTTGGTCCTATTGTCTTTAATACTACGTTTGATTGATGGATGGTTGGATGTAGTAATACTGGTAGTCAAAGAAGTAGATTTGGGGAATGCTATCAGAGTTGAGATAAGAGCTGACTCATTTACCATATTTATCGTCCCACTTCTCTTATTTAAATTACACATACCTAATCCCTGTAAAGTCTCTCTGATTCTTGGAGTCTGAGAGATCCAAAAGGATCTAAAGAAAATGCATTAATGCATCTAAAGAAAAAAAATCTAAAATACATACAGCCTTTATTCATGAAGATATTCTCTGTGGTATTATTTACAATGATGAAAAAATTGTAAACAGTTTAAATGTCTTATAGTAGAGCTTAGTAAATTATGATACATCAACCCAGTAGAATATGGTCATTAAAATGATAATTACAAAGACCACACAGACATTTTTATAGTATATATTATGTAAAAAATGCAGAATATAAAAGTGTATGGTGTTGTGTTTATAACTTAATAAAGATATAGTTGATTTCATACCAGTACTAGGAGAGAGTACATAAATATGAAAATAGCTATGTTTCAGTAGTGGACATATTATTAGATATTTTCTTTTTTTTTCAAAATGTTCTAAACATATTCCCTTATTTATTATTATTCATGAAGATCAGGGTGATGAAGGGCAACATGTGATAAATAAATTGATAGAAAACTTGGAACAAGGAAGATGTGGGAAGAAAATGGGGATATAGGGTAAAGGAGTTAAATTTACTATAAAGGGAAGGAGATTTAGTTAGTGCTGCCTTGCTCCTGATAAAGCTTACTTGTGACATCTGCTACTTACCTGTATACTTTTGTGTGAAACTTTTTCTGTTGTTCTCAAAGTTCTACTGATAATTATGTGGAGTGTGTGTGTGTGTGTGTGTGTGTGTGTGTGTGTGTGTGATGGGAGAACACAGTTTTTAAAATGGCTCTATTGAGGTATAATTGATATAAGGAGAAAGTCCAACTTTAAAAATGTACCTGGGCCATCAAGTAAGAACAGCTGTGATAATTGGAACACCTATAAAAGACGCCTGTAACTGAGAACCTTAAAACCATTCCTTATGGAGAGTGTCCATTGTAATGAATTTCAATGAGGTTTCACAATCGCTTCTCCTAAAATTAGTGGAGTTTCATCATATGGGCACATTGCAATTAATCACATTCCGAGTTTGCAGGACCTGGAAACTTTGCAAATGAAAAAGAAAGCTCTGAATTCAATCACAAGGAGAAAAAGCACTTGAGACACAGTGAATCCCACATCTGCTTTCTTCCTAGAAACTTTTGAAAGGGTGTTGATTTGGATATTCATCTGGGGACAGAGCTGAGAAATGATTGGACTTTGAGGTGAAGAAAGATGAAGGGAGGGGTAGCTGCTACTTGATGACCGACTTGGAAACCCCTGAAGGAAGGCCCTTAGCTATGAGTGCTCCAGTCTGTCTCCTCAACCAGCAACACACAAACTTTACACAGTGAGTGACTTGGTAAATGCACAGGAATAGGATGGAAGTATATATTTTAGGGGGCTTATCTTTGTAGAGACTTTGTTGCAACTCTGGTGTGGTGGAATTAGCACAAACACAGAATTCAGAAAACCTGAGTTCCAGGCCAAGTCCTATCACTCACTAGCTGTGTGCAGCTGAAAACATCATTTCAGCACCCTCTTTTCATATCTGTAAAGTAACCCTGATGTTGTGACAGTGTTAAAATAATGACGAAGTCTCCACTAATTTGGCATATCACTCCGAGGAGTAAATATAATAATAACCTGAAATTATGTTGAAAAGTCTAAAGAAATGCTCTCTCAGTGCTCTATCAGAAATAGTCCTCAAGAGCACTTGGGGTCATTATTTATCCAATCAAGGAGGCAGGGTTGACTTGTACCTTGGCTATAGAGATTTCAGTTTCCTCTCTTTACTTTGATCCAGATGTTTTCAGGGAGTTTTACTTTGAATTTGTAGAATGGAAAAGTCCTGTTCCCACCGAGATTCCATTTGGCAGAGAGTTTATCATTAAACATACAGAAGGCATGACTAACACAGGAGAAATTGCAGCATTCCAGGCCCGATATAAGTCAAAAGGCTATTGGATAATAGAATATTGATTAGATCATTTGTTTCAGAGTCATTAGTTTCCACACATAAATGAACCACTTCTGGAGCCTCACATCTTTCAAATTGTGAGACTCCATCTGCTCAACCTAGAGCTCACCTCCACACAACACAGTTGGGCAGAAAAGGTGTTTTCCAAAATGTCCAGGGTATTAAATGCAAAATCAATTCCATGTGCATCCAATTCTTTCATCTAGTCAATGGTGTGGCCTTGAATATTTTGCTGACCTTTAGGTGATCAGCTTTATAGCTAAGTTTTTCGTCTAACATCTAGCATCCAGCTCCTTTGAGCCTAGAAATCTTAACTTCCACCATCCCTTAGAATTTTTTTCCCCTAATAATGCTTAGCCCAGTTTTATAGAATGTCACTAAGTTTTGCATTGCTGACATTTTCTGCAAAATTCTTTTCATTTTTCATTTCACTGCCAAAATGTCAACATGCAAATATCCTATGAGTTTGCCAACTTGTATCTGTATGGACACACACAAAAAATGTACAACAAAGACTAGAATAAGAAATGATTAATGATACCAACTATATTGCCTGTTCTTTCTGCACAAGATTTAATCTATGTTCACCTCTCATGGCTCACTATGCCACCAGATCTCAAAACAATGCTCTAATTATTTTTTAAATAAATGAACAGCAGTACTAGAGAAGGATGTCCTCCTTTTCCATACCCTGATTACAATGCACAGTATTTTCATAAAACTTAGTCTCATCTTCACTCACAGAAGACAGTGTTTAGCATTTATAAGCCTATTTATATTATAGCCTTATTTAGCACATCTATGAATCTGGTATCCCTATTCGTATTTGGAGAAAATTGAAGAGAGAAGCCTTCCTCAGTGGTTTATGGAACTCTCAGTCCTTGATATTCTGAGAGAGCCAACTAAGTCATAGGACTTAAAAGGGTGGCACTGCCAGAGTTCAAATCATAGTCAATTTTCCTTTTTTCAGTCAGTATCTGGTTTTACGCCATCACAGGAAACTTGTAAATAAAAAGCCAGGGAAATATTATACTTTATAAAAATTGGAAAGCCCTGAAAAAGCTTCCTGTTGAATTGTGTTTCCACTGCCTTTAGACAAAATTTTATCAATGAATTATTTGTAAGCATGGGATACCTTTTTGAAAATAGAACATTGCTGCCATTCTCTATATGGAACAGTAAAGAATAGTAGCTGCTTATTGGCATGATGTTTAAACATTTTTTCTTCCAGGCAAACGATTGCAGTGTGGTTCAGCTCTGGAGTACCTTACTGAGAAATACTGTTACCATGTGTTTAAGTACAACAAACGATGAACCTTTTTTTCATGCGTTCCTAAAATCTGAAGTGGGTTTAGAGAAGGACGGTAGGGAGCAGAAGCTTTACAACTGTTATGTAATAACTAAATCCAGAATACACTATCAGAAGAATGAAGGGACATCACGCATGTGGGTGCTGAGTGATCTAGATAAACCATTTCTGGAAATGGTGAACTGTAACAAGCATAAAGGATGTACTCACATGAGGTATCTGGGAAATAACTTTGTCATAATTTAAAATTTTGTCATTTATTTATTTTTGGCTATGCTGGGTCTTCTTTGCTATGTGTGGCCTTTCTCTAGCTGTGGCAAGCAGGGGCTTACTCTCCAGTTACAGTGCTAAGGCTTCTTGTCGCAGTGGCTTCTTTTGTGGAACACAGGCTCTAGGTTATATGGGCTGGGCTTCAGAAGTTGTGCTGCCTGGGCTCAGTAGTTGTGGCCCATGGGCTTGTTTGCCCCACAGCATGTGAATCTTCCCAGACCAGGTATCGAATTGGTGTCCCCTGCAATTGCAAGGCAGATTCTTAACCACTCCACCACCAGGGAAGCCTGTTTTGTCATAATTTATCTTGCTTCAGATAAACAACTTAGTCTTCCCAGATATATTTTGAATTACAGTGCATCATTTGGCACTACTGAATCAGATCTACATAGCCTAAACTCAAAACATATTTTAATTCCAAGTGTCAGTTCAACTTGGTCTTTCTAAGCAAGATCAAGTTGAGTCAGTAATTATTAAACCCCCAATTCTCTGAGAGGCTTAAGAGTCTTAGAGAAAGGGTGCAGTGGCATTACAAAAAGTCTTGAAGAAAGGGTCCAATGCCATTACAGAAAGACCAAGACTTGACTCCTGAGGAAGGGCTGCTGCCACTGTCATAGGATTCATTCCTTTTGGTGGGTGAAGCTCCAAGATCCAAGTTTATTGCTTTGATTTCTCCCACTTCTTCTCTACCTGCTTTTTCCTGAATTAGAGTGTAAGCTAGGGAGAAGAGAACATCACATCCATTCACCATATCTATCCTGATGGGTATGCTGCTCTGAGATGAGGGATAGAACAGATAGTTGGTGTCACTTCACTTCACTGAAGGAGGTCACCCACAACCTTTATACTTTGCTTCTGACTGGAAAGCTTTCTGAGAACTAGCCTGTCGGTGTAGGATTTGAATGTCCACAGATGAAGGTGCTATGTCAATCTAAGTCAACTTTAAGCAGCTCAAAGAAGGAGCTAAAGCTTCCCGAAATCTACAAGATATAAGTCACCTGTCTGTATCCCACTATTTAAATATTATACAATAAAAGTAATATCAAGCCTTGAATTAACTTTTTTCCTGGGCTTATATGTGTCAAAGGTCATATTTTTAAATGGTGGTGGTTAAACATCCAAAGAATCTGAAATGTTAAGTCAAGTTTCCATTCTTCTGATTGAATTTATTAACACAAATTTCAAATTAGATTAGTGTTAATCCTAGGTTCATAGTGCACCATGTAGCCCTTCCTTTATTTATATTATTCACCTATTTCTTAACTTATTTTTGCATGATAGGATTAATGTCTTCCAAATTAGTCTTTTAAACATGAAAGCCAATATAATCAAATTTTTTTTAAAATTTTATATTGGAGTAGAGTTGATATTCCTGGCTTCGCAGGTGGTACAGTGATAAAGAATCTGCCTGCCAACGCAGGAGACGCGGGTTTGATTCCTAGATCAAGAAGATCCCCTAGAGTAGGAAATGGCAACACACTCCAGTATTCTTGCCTGGAAAATTCCATGAACAGAGCAGCCTGGCAGGCTACAGTCCATGGGACTGCAAAGTGTCAGAAATGACTGAGCAACTGAGCAACACACACACACACACAATTGATTTACAGTGTTGTGTTAGTTCAGGTGTACAACAAACTGATTTAGTTACACATATTCACATTATCTATTCTTTTTCAGATTCTTTCCCCACATAGGTTAGAGTATTGGCCTCAGTTTTCTTCTCTATTATATAAAAAAGTTAGAGTCTACAATACCTAAGGTCTCTTTCAGTTTTGATATTCTGTGAATTAGATTAAGGCCTGAAATGTATCTCAGTGCCTGGCATAAAACTAGTTCTTAATAAATGGTAGTAATAACTACCATTTATTACTATTATTATCATTGTGAAATTTGACAAATTTTCACTGCCAATTCTGAATTTGATAGACTAGAAAAGTGATTAGAATCCCCATACATTTACTGACTCCTCTACTGGACAGTGAAATTTCTAGACAGTTTTCCCTCTTGGCAGCTCCAAACTGCCCATTACCAATTTATCATTGAGTCACAGAATCTCAGGTTGGAAGAGATCTTAAAGGTCATTTTCCAACAAAAGAGGTAGCAGAGGAAGAAATGAGATATCTCAAAAGGCAGACTCCTCTCAGAATAATTCCCATTTGTAGAGTTTCAAGATGAGTCCCATGGAGAACTTTTTTCACTTCTCCTTGTATTAAACTGCCTGGGTTTCTCTTCATCGCATTTCACTGAATTTTTCTGTTAAGAGCTGTGAAGGACTTTGGCAGAGAGGCCAAACACTAGTGGGGCCTCATTATCAAGTAATATGTGGCTAAGTATCAGGCAGAGTAGAACTTCAAACCGCCGGGTTTCCTGCCATATGGCATGTTACAGAGGGAGAGAGGAGGGTCAGATCGTGAGTGCTCCTCTTAGCATACAAAAAGGCAGCATTTGGGGAAGACTTGGATTTCAGCTTTTTTTCCAGTGTTAGTGCTGGTTGTACTCTAACCACTACTATTTAGTGCCTTGTTCTTTTGGCTGCTGAGGCATTGAAAATAGGGCTGAGTTGGATAACCAGCAGGGCTGAAGGTCATCAAAGAAGGTGATTTTCTTTTTTTGCTGCAGCTATTGATCCTTATTTGGAAGCTTCATTCTGGCCAACTGGCTCTAATAAGGAAGCTAATAAATTCATTAAGGTAGACCCCAAAGCAGGAAGCAGTGTGTGCTTGTACACCAGTAGGAGAGGGGCTTCTTTGGTATTATTTAGGTTTGAGAATCCTGCTCTCTGAGAAAACGCACATAACTGAAGTGGAACATAACCATGAAAGCGATGGACAACAAGATGAATGAATCTACATTCACACGCTTGATTTGACACATGAATGGGGGCTCCAAGTCTTTATTATTTTTTAAAACAGAGCTAGAATTTTCCCTTCTAAGTATATATGCATCCAAATGGAAGAATATACCCTTTGAGTAAGCTAAATGCTGGCCCAGGGATTGGTTTACAAAGCAGAAAAGTGATTTACCCATTTCCTACCTGCCTTTCCAATTCTCTCTCATGTTTGGTGCAGTGAATGCTGTGTGTTTGTGCCAGGCAGGGCACACTCACAGAAGGTAAGGGTGTTACTGGAAAGTAAAAGAGAAACACAACACGGAGAAAAAAATGTCAGTGAGTAATTTGCCCCTCTTAGGAAACACCCTCCAGGCCTCAGGAGACTTGGTACAGAGGTGGCTCCCCATTATCTTCAGAAGGTGAAGCCCAGAGGCAACACAACTTACAAAGAGCAACATTTGGGGGCTGCCTTAGCTGTTCTAAATATTGGCGCCAGAGTCCCAGAGAAACCTACAGCCCATGCTACAAACTCAAGTCCTGAGTAGTTTATATAGTCCCCACAGTGGCCACCCTCCTCTGGGTCATCACCAGATAGGCTCTCAGTCCCATTCAATAGCAAGCCTTCCTTTTTGAAAGAAAGAAAGGCTGACTGGCATATATTGGATTTTGACTGAGGTCTTCTCATCCCATGTGAAACCCATCAGTTTTCTAGAGGAATAATCCATGTCCTTATGAATAGGATACAGGTGGTCTGGGTGGCAATTAACAGTGACCTAACAGATTGTAAACTTT
>SJYV01037846.1:6466-48147 GCA_006410875.1 Neotragus pygmaeus | reverse complement strand
TAGATTGTAATAGAATTTAACAGAAGTTTTACTTAAAGGAAGCAAAAATGTACCAGAATCTATTAGAGAGGAGGAACAACTATCCTCAAAGAGAGGGTTCCGCACTGCCTCAGTTGTCTGCACTCCTCTCTGCTCTATGGCCATATTTCTCAGAATTTAGTGTGCACAAGAATAGACCAAGAAGTTTATTAAAATGTAGATCCCTGATCCCACCAAGAGATTTTAATTCATATTGTCTGGAAAACAGCCTATGATGCTACATTTAAAAATAAACACTGAGATTCTAGTGCAAATAAGTTACAGATGTTAATCAACTTTGGCCAACTGACTTGTTTAGAATATAAACAAAACTTCCCAGGGCCCAACATCCATTCTGTAGGAAAGCACAAGAAAAGTTTACTGGACTAGACAAATGCCTGACCAAAACACAGACTGTGACTTTTTTTTTCACATGTTATAGTCATCCTGCATTATATTATACCTCTGTACATGCATGCATGTATGTGTATGTGTACAAGAAGCCTGTGAACACATTTTTTTGGGAATTGTGAGACTCTTGACAGTTTTATAAGATAAAAAGTAACATCATCATGCAGAATTACGGGAATGGTATTTAGGACAGGGGCAACATTTTGTAGATATTTTAATAGGTTTTATACGGTTTCTGAATTTCTGCCTTTGAATACTGGGGAGACATGGGTTGAAGCTTGGATTAGCCTGTGATATTTTTCCCCAAAGAAGGGGGATTCTTGGTGAACATACGCTGAGCTGAGAGCAAAAGTAATTTAGATACTCCCTTTTGATTTTTAACAGAAGGAATAGACAGAAATTTTTAAAATTCACATAATGAATCATGACCCCTAAAATCTAATTATCCTTCCTTCCCCACCAAAATCTCTTTCCCTAGTTCCTACTCACTGCAAATCTACCACACCATCTCATTATTATTTTCTCAAACACTGGCATTCATAAATGATCCTTCTTCTAAACTCCACTTATCTACTTTAAAGAATAAAGTATGTTTTACAGACATCCATCCAGCTTTCTTGCAATTCTCTGGCCATGAAAAAGGAAAATGTTTATGATGAGATCCAATAGTTTGTTTGTAACATTTATACCATTTGATCTTTCTTCATTATATATAAGTTTTCATAAGCCAATCTTATTTGTAGACCTTTGCTCCATTTTTATTCAAATACCATTCTTATCTAGTTCTTCTGTGCTGCAATTACATTTTTCTTGTGTTTTCTCTAAATAGTCTTTCTTTGGCTTTTTCAACATACTCTATAGTCTGCACTTGGGTAACCAAAATGATGTTCTTGGTTCCAACTACTACTATATGCTAAACTTCTGAAATCTAAGATCTAGATCCAGGCCTCTCTCCTGAAATTCCGGTCTTTATTTGTAAAATTGCATTCCTCTATCTAGATGCCATACTATATCATTCATGATCTTGGCAGGAGATGAAAGTAGCACTGAAGTGTGATCCTAAAGAGAAATTGATGATTTACAGGCAAGGTGAAAGAAAGACAGAGATGTTAAGACATTGAGAGACCAGCTAGAGGTAGGGGATGTTACATCCACTCATGAGGGGACAGAAAAGGAATAGAAGTTCAACCCATGCTGGAGCCCTGGATGAAAAGCTGATGAGTCAGGAAGAGGGACAGAGATTCACAAAGATGGTCAATACTGTGGTTAGTGACATAATGTTATATCTCCACATGAAATGTGTTTTACAGACACAGCCCTGGTCTGATTCTAAGGTAAGTTAATCTGGGCCAATTAACTTTCTTTCTGCCAGGTAAGATCAAACTGCACATAGTGAAAAGTGTTAAAATCTGAATTATCTCAAGACAATTTATCTGACATTTGACATTTTGCTTTCTAAAGATAATGACAGATGAAACATGATAACCATTTTTCTATAAAGTATGCTTGCTACCCTTAATGGATAACATCAAAACTATCATCAAATTTTCCCAATGAAAAAATATTTTCTCAAGGAATCTTCATACTGAATATTATGAAAATATTCTTCATACATTTGAGTAAACATAAAGAACTTTACACAATGAGAAAATGACTGAATGTTATAGAATTGCTAAATTCCTTTATAGATTCAAATGGAAGGATAATTCTAGGTTTTGATTTGTAAATCCTGCTAAAGTATATTAATTAATATTTTGCTACACCTCCTTAAACGTAGTTTTAAGGAGTCTGAGACAAAATATCAAAAAGTAACTTGCTTCCTTCAATCAATCTGGAATATTTAGAAAATATGCTACATCTGTATTTAATATGCAAATTAATATAATGGCGATTCTTGTTTAAAATAAATCAAATCAGTCTCTTTTATTTTGCACTTAATATATATTGCATATATCCTTAGCAAATAAAATTTTGCTATATGCTACACTTAGTAAACACCCACAAGTTTTTATTATTATTATCATTCATACTATGTCCCTTTCTGCTCTTCCTTGATGGCTCAGCAGGTAAAAGATCTACCTGCAATGAAGGAGACACAGGAGACATGGGTTCAATTCTTGGGTCAGAAGGACTCCCTGGAGAAGGAAACAGTAACCTCTCTAGTACTCTTGCCTGAAAAATTTCATGGACAGAGGAGCCTGGTGGGCTATATAGTCCAATGGGTCAAAAAGAGGCATACATGACTGAATGACTAAGCACATGCATGTTCTTTTCTACAGAATATTTCTTCATTTTCTCAGTATTTATGCATTATTTAAAACATAGCATTTTAAAACAGCATTTTTAAAACATAATACTACAGAACACTTGATTGTGAAGATGATCCTTTCTCAGACTTTTCAATCTTTGTGTGTGTGTGTTAGTGGGTTAGTCATGTTTGAATCTTTGCTTAGAGAATAGGAAAAGAAACATTCATTCTTCTACATTTGGATTAAAAATAAATAAAAATGGGATTCTTCTTCATAAAAGAGTAAATTATAAAAAGTATGCTTTTATTCAAATTTACTCAGAATCATACAGTGAACAAAGACATAATGATTGTCCAAATAAATTGTTTTGTACAGCTGTTTTTTTCTTCCTTTGGGATTAACTTTCTTTGAGATTATTCAGCCTGGAAAATGCAGTAATAGCACTTTAAATATCTTACGCGATAAACCAAATGCAGTTCTGCAGCTGCCTGCAGAACAAGAATCATCATTACCTCTCTGCTTAGCTGGTGGATTTAGTTGGACTGGCTCTGCTTCCAGAGGCTGGGGGATTGCATGTTTCTCATTAAAATGAAACTATGAAGAATTAAAAAGTCAAACATGAGACAAAATTTATTTTCCTATATTACATTGTTTAGTCAGGAGAACTTTTACTCATATACTGTATGGTGTGTAATACCCATGGATTAGCCAAATGGGTGGCCCAGGGCACAGGAGAAAAAACATATTTATTTGAGTTCCACAGAATTTTTTAATCTCATGTGTTTTGACAGATGGAGAACCTAATCACAGGAATTTAACTAACTTGTCCATGTTATCACACAGTTGTTTGGTAGAACAACTGGGAGTAGAGGCATGGTTTCTAGCTGCTCCATGTAGAATGTAACTGAGAAGACACATCATTAACTATTTGTTTCTTAATATGCCCATATTTCCTTCTTGTACATGTATGACAGAAACACATATGTGTTAGGGCACTAAGTATGTTGAACGAGTCTGGAACTTCCAAAGACACCATCATGTCTTTTTTTAGAGACAGAAACCTATTAATTATTATTCCCCAACTGCTTAGCTGCTCATATGCTTTCCTTTCTGAGACTAAAATAGATGGGTCCAAGTAATTCCCAAGTCTCAGAAGTCACAGATGATAATACAACAATGCACATTTTGATGTGTGCAGTGCTTTATGGTTCACAAAATGTTTTAATTTTCCTGAATTCAATCATTCTCAATACTCTTTGCAATGTAAAATAAATGTAAATATAGCAACTGTAACTTACTATATCAGTTTATATTTTTAAATAAATTACAAATGAACTATAAACCATTTTATAGCTGACCTAAGATATTTATTTAACTTATATGCAGAGTGCATCATGCTAAATGCCAGGCTTGATGAAGCATGAGCTGGGATCAAGATTGCAGGGAGAAACTTTTCAATATCAATATATCAATAACCTCAGATATGCAGTTGACACCACCTTTATGGCAGAAAGCAAAGAGGAAATAAAGAGCTTCTTGATGAAAGTGAAAGAGGAGAGTGAAAAAGTTGGCTTAAACTCAACACTCAGAAAAGCAAGACCATGGCATCCAGTCCCATCACTTCATGGCAATGAAATGGGGAAACAGTGGAAACAGTGAGAGACTACTTTCTTGGGCTCCAAAATCACTGCAGATGGTGATTGCAGCTATGAAATTAAAAGACACTTGATCCTTGGAAGAAAAGCTATGACCAACCTAGATAACATATTAAAAAGTAGAGACATTGCTTTGCTGACAAAGTTCTGTCTAGTCAAAGCTATGGCTTTTCCAGTAGTCTTGTATGCCTATGAGAGTTGGAATATAAAGAAGACTGATTTCTGAAGTGATGCTTTTGAACTGTGGTGTTGGAGAAGACTCTTGAGAGTCCCTTGGACTACAAGGAGATCCANCTGTCTAGTCAAAGCTATGGCTTTTCCAGTAGTCTTGTATGCCTATGAGAGTTGGAATATAAAGAAGACTGATTTCTGAAGTGATGCTTTTGAACTGTGGTGTTGGAGAAGACTCTTGAGAGTCCCTTGGACTACAAGGAGATCCAACCAGTCCATCCAAAAGGAAATCAGTCCTGAATACATATTGGAAGGACTGATGCTGAAGTTGAAGCTTCAATACTTTGGCCATCTGAGGTGAAGAACTGATTCTTTGGAAAAGACCCTGATGCTGGGAAAGATTGAAGGCAGGAGGATAAGGGGACCACAGAGGATGAGATAGTTGGATGGCATCACTAACTCAATGGACATAAGTTTGAGCAAGCTCCTAGAGTTGGTGATGGACAGGGAAGACTGGCATATTGCAGTCTATGGGGTTGCAAAGAGTTGGACATGACTGAACTACTAAACTGAAATGAACTGAAAGATGGCAGAGTAGAAGGATGTGTTCTCATCTTATCCTGCAAGACTTCCAAAACTGCAACTTGCTGCTAGACAACTATCAACAGGAGAATGTTGTACCCCACCAAAAAAATGTAGCCCACGTCCAAGGGCAAAGGAGAAGCCCCAACAAGACAGTAAAAGGGACAAAATCTCATTTATAATCAAAACTCCATACCCACCAGAGATGCTCAGAGAGCTCAAACAAAACCTTGTGTGCACCAGGACCCAGAGACCCCACAGAGACTGAACCAGACCTGATTTTGAGTGTTTGAGTATCTCCTGTGGAGGCAGTGGCCTTCCATGGGGACAGGGGCTCTGGCTGCAGCAGAACTAGGAGGTATGCCATGTGGCACATGTCTTCTTAGAGGAGGTTGCCATTAGTCCTATCACAGAGCCATCGAGCAGATAACCCACAAACTGGAGAACAATTATACCAAAGAACTTCTCACACTGTTACTCAAGTTCTAGGACCCACAACAGATTTCCCACCCTGGGGATCCAGCAAAGGGACTGAGAACCACCAAGGAATTTGAAACAATCAAAATCCTGTGTACATCAGGACCCAGGAGCAAAAAGCAGTGATCTTCACAAAAGACTGAGCCAGACTTGCTGAGTGAGAGTCCAGGAGTCTTTGGTGGAGGCGTAAGTCGACAGTGGCCTGCTGTAGGGTCAGGTGCACTGAATACAACAGTGCTAGCATAAGTTTTTTGAGGGAGATTGTCATTACCACCATTAACCCCTACCATAGTTTGGCCTCAGACCAAACAACAGGGAAGGAACACTGCCCTCTCCATCAACAGAAAATTGGATAAAGATTTACTGAGCATGGCCCACCCACCAGAACAAGACCCATATCCCCCCATGCCCAGTCACTCCCATCAGGGAATTTCCACAAGCTTCTTAGCCCTATCCATCAGAGTGCAAACAGAATGAAAATCACAATCACAGAAAACTAATTAAACTGATCACATGGATCAGTCTTGTCTAACTCAATGAAACTATGAGTCATGCTATGTAGGGTGATCCAAGATGAATGGGTGATGGTGGAGAGTTCTGAGAAAACGTGGTCCACTGGAGAAGGGAATGGCAAGCCACTTCAGTATTTTTGTCTTGAGACCCCATGAACACTATGAAAAGGCACAAAGATACAACACTAAAAGATAAACTATTCCAGGTCAGTAAAAAAGTGAAAGTGAAATTGCTCAGTCATGTATGACTGTTTGCGATCCCATGGACTGTAGCCAACCAGGTTTCTCCATCCAGGGGATTTTCCAGGCCAGAGTACTGGAATGGGTTGCTATTTCCTTCTCCAGGGGATCTTCCTGACCGAGGGATCAAACCCAGGTCTTCCTCATTGTAGGCAGATGCTTTTACTGTCAGAGCCACCAGGGAAGCCTAGATCAGTAAGTGCCCAATATGCTATTGGAGGACAGTGGAGAAATAGTTCTTGAAAGAATGAAGAGACAGAGCCAAAATGAAAACAACACTCAGTTGTGCATGTGATTGGTGATGGAAGTCAAGTCTGATGCCATAAACAATATTGCATAGGTACCTGGTCCAATATTGCATAGGTCCATGAATCAAGGTAAATTGAAAGTGGTCAAACAGGAGATGTCAAGAGTGAACATGAACATTTTAGGAATCAGTGAATTAAAATGGACCAGAATGGACGAATTTAATTCAGATGACCATTATATATACTACTGTGCACTTGAATCCTCTGGAAGAAAAGGAGTAGCCCTCATAGTCAACAAGAGAGTCCTAAATGCAGTACTTGGGTGTAATCTCAAAAATGACAGACCTCTGTTCAATTCCACGGCAAACCATTCACTATCATAGCAATCCAAGTTTATGTTTCAATAACTAGTTCCAAAGAGCTTAACAATTCTATGATGACCTACAAGACCTTCTAAAACCAACACCCCCAAAAAGTTGTCTTTTCATCAAAGGTGACTGGAATGTAAAATAGAAAGTCAAGAGTTACCTGAAGTAACAGGCAAGTTTGGCCTTGGAGTACAAAATGAAGCAGGGCAAAGGCTAACAGAGCTCTGCCAGAGGACACAATGGTCATAACACCTTTTTCCAACAACACTAGATATACAATGGACATCACCAAGATGGTTAATACCAAAATCAGATTGATTATATTCTTTTTTTTTTTTANAGGCCCCCAGGGCTCCCCGCTTGTTCACAAGTCCAGCCACTGGACAGCAGACTGGGGCAGCTGGGTCAGTGCTGCCCTGAGGACAGAAGCTGGAAACCACCTCGGGTTCGGAAGAGCCCAGATTGGAGAGGACAGTGCCCAGGCTCATCGAGGCCTTGGCGGCCACCTGTCCACCTGCCCCAGGGCTGAGCAAGGCTGCAGCCTGGCCCGTGAGCCGAGCCTCCCACTCCCGGCTCCAGTTCCAGCCCTCTCTGCCCCGAGCTGGGCAGGTTGATGGCCAACAATCAACAGGCTGACACAGGGGACGGTCCTCGCAGGGGTGAGCTGGAGCTCCCTGAGCGGCCAGCCCTGGTG
Source organism: Neotragus pygmaeus (assembly GCA_006410875.1). Taxonomy (NCBI): domain Eukaryota; kingdom Metazoa; phylum Chordata; class Mammalia; order Artiodactyla; family Bovidae; genus Neotragus; species Neotragus pygmaeus. Next base: position 40,522 of record SJYV01037846.1, on the reverse strand, counting down.
TGACACACGAGTAGAGAGACCACAGCAGCAGTCCCCTCTGCTGGGAGGGCACGGCGTGGGGTCCCTTTCTTCGTGCTTGGAGATTCCTGCCACTTTTCACGTTGCTTCATGAAAACAACTTTCAACAAGGCTTTTTCTTTCTCAAGAGAGGCAGATGGAAGACGACCTCTGAGGGCTTCTGAAGACTTTCTGCAGGTGGCCTGCAGCTGAGCCTTTCCTTTCTGACCCCCGTGTCTGTGTACAGTTGGGTTCCTTCTCCAGGGGTGGGGGCAGGGACACCAGGCCCAGACAGCGGCAGGCCACGGGCGGCCCACGGTCTGCGCTCACTCTACAGGCAGCAGGGACTCGGATCCTGTTACTCCAGGGGCTGAAAGCGACACAGGATGACCCTTTGCTTATGCAGACATAAGGACAAGCTGGTTACTTAGGGGACATAACCTCAAATGAAAATCCCAACCCCACAGATCCTGGTGAAATTTCTACATCACCTCTATTCCTAATGTATTCTGACAGCATAAAAGTGAAAAGTTAGTCGCTCAGTCGTATCTGACTCCTTGTGACCCCATGGACTGTAGCCTGCCAGTCTCCTCTGTCCACAGGATTCTCTAGGCAAGAATACTGGCATGGGTTGCCATGCCTTCCTCCAGGGGATCTTCCCAACCCAGGGATCAAACCTGGGGCTCCAGCATTGCAGGCGGACTCTTTACCACTGAACCACCAGGGAGGCCCTGTAATCTCACCTCACCAGACCCTGAGGGGGAGACACCTGGCATTCCAGCGAGTCACCGAAGCACAGGGCCTGGCGGGCCCAGACGCCCCGCGAAGGAAGTCAGGACAGCAGGCCAGGGAGAGAAACCTTAGCCACTCGACTATCACTGCGAGAAGGAGAGCCCCGAGAATGCCCCTCAAGTTACCAGTCACACTGACCATCTCGTGCCCTGCACACCTCTCTGCAGATTCTGCTGCTGCTGCTAAGTCGCTTCAGTCATGTCTGACTCTGTGCGACCCCACAGACGGCAGCCCACCAGGCTCCGCTGTTCCTGGGATTCTCCAGGCAAGAACACTGGAGTGGGTTGCCATTTCCTTTTACAATGTATGAAAGTGAAAGGGAAACTGAAGTCACTCAGTCGTGTCTGACTCTTCGCGACCCCATGGCCTGCAGCCTACCAGGTTCTTCCACCCTTGGGATTTTCCAGGCAAGAGTACTGGAGTGGGTTGCCACTGCCTTCTCCATTTCTATATTATTTCTATGCCTTATTTTAGAATCTTCTCTGCAGATTCTAAAGACAACAAAATGGTTTAGATGTAAATGGCAAGAGTGTCTTTCAGGGCCGGGTTCTGCTGAAATACTTCTGGAAAACACATTTGCTTCCCATAAATGGAACTGTGTCAGCTTATGAGCGAGTGGAGTATTATATGGACTTGGCTGTGAGTTGGTAACTGCTGACTCTAAATAATGGGCACAGGGGTTGTCTTCGCTATTACTGAGACTTCTCACAGTAAAGAAAAGGTTTACACCAATTCACCGCGTTTTCTAAAGGTGAAATCTAAGGAACTTGGCCCCCCACCTGGAGACAGGAGCAGGGCCTGTGTGGAACAGCCAGGCGGGTCAAGTGCGACCGCCTCCACCCTCAGAGGGCGTGCCTGTGCCTGGCTCCTCCTGGGTGAGGCCGAGGGACCACAGGAGGAGCCAGCTCGGAGGGGCCTGCGAGGCAGCGGGCACTGCAAGCAGCAGCTCGCCAGGCACTGCTCCTGACTCTCGCTGGGGAGCGAGCCTCCCGTGAAGGGCGCAGAGCCAGCCTCATGACAGAACCTTCTCAATCCTCAGGAAGAAACACAACACAGAACACCACCAGGTCTTCATATGAACCTCCCGCTGGATCCCTTCCAAATGGACGGCTCTCAGGGTTTCCAGGGGAGGAGGGACACGCTGTCCACACCTCCTTTGATCAGAACTAGTTACTTCTCCAAAAAGCACACTCACTTCTGCAGCTTCTAGAGCCAGTCTTATGCATCTGACTCTCTTCACCTGCCCAAGCGCGGGGCCCACTGCCCACCACCCTGGGCCTTCCAGCGGCGGTACCTGCAGCACAATGCAGCCCTGGATGAAGTCGTCGAAGGCGATCTGCCCCCGGCCTTGTCGGTCGAACTTCCGGATGAGGATGTCGTGAAACTGATCAGAGAGCCGGTACCCTGCAGAGGGGCGGGCACAGTCAACCCCATGCCCCCCTGGAACCCAGTCTCCCCCACCCAACCCCGGAGAACACAACGTGGGCATGCGGCAAGGCCCCGAGAGCTCCACAGAGTCTGCACTGTGCCCTCTGCCAGGGGTAAGCACGCGGCAAGGCCCCGAGAGCTCCACAGAGTCTGCACTGTGCCNCCCCCACCCAACCCCGGAGAACACAACGTGGGCATGCGGCAAGGCCCCGAGAGCTCCACAGAGTCTGCACTGTGCCCTCTGCCAGGGGTAAGCACGCGGCAAGGCCCCGAGAGCTCCACAGAGTCTGCACTGTGCCCTCGGCCCCCGGAGGCACCCTCCTGGAGGGACCACGGAATCACTCATCCACACCAACTCCAGCGCTACAGTCGCCCTGCAGGGGCTTCTGGAATACGAGCCTTCTTAAAAGCCCTTATTGGTAAACTTTACTTCATTCTTAACAAGCTAGCAGTGAAGTTGTGAATAACTCAGTTGTCCTGGATTATTCCCTGCTAGAGAATGCTTTGCAAATTAAAAGCTCACTAAGGCTCCCAAGGAGACAAAGTGTAAACTTAAGGACAGGAAGGTGACTGATGGCCCATCCCCTGCATCAGCCGCTCATCAAGGCTTCGGGGCACAGCAGCTGCACTCTGACAGAGCTCCGGAAGGGCCATCCCAGTGCCCTGACTCCCCCTCCAATGCCCCAGCGGCCCGGCCTCCGGCAGGGCAGCAGGGATGCCCTGGCTCTCTCAGCCCTGCCCTCCCCGTCCCCAGTCTCACCACCTGCGCGACCGTGGCTTCCTTACTTATTCAGGAGACAACATCCAGGTGCAAAATATTGTTACCACTTTTCAGGCTCGCTGGAATCTTTGCAAAGCTATGCACACCTATTATCTGAGTGAATGTCACGGTTAATTACCTCTATAAGCACTTTATCACTTTACTGAAAAAGTCAAACGTGCACGCATGTGACAGTACCTTCCAGAGTGGTCAGAGAGCGCCTCACATCCCATGAACTGATCCACGCCCCCGCCCTGCAGCTGAGCAGCAGACAGGACCCTCCTACACCTGGCACAGCCTGTGGCCGGACAGAGGCCAGGCCGGGGAAGGACGGCAGGATGGCCACAGGGACACAGCATCATGGAGACTGGGGCTCGAGGGGCCAGCCAGCGCCACGGGCCCGGTGCGCCACGCGGCCTGCTCAGCCCCCCAAGTCCCAGATGTGGGCCCGCCTTGGCAGCCTGCTCTAGGCCAGGGAGGCAGGCGGAAACCCTGCTGGCCAGCTCACTGTGTGTCACACATGTCCTCCTGGAACCCCCCATCCCCCAAGGCTGCACTGCCCGCGGAGGGAACAAGCCCTTCTGCCCCAAGAGCTAGCGAGGCGGCCTGCTGCCTCCATTGGCCACCCAGCGCCCACTCGCAGTGCTAGGAAGAAAAGCGGATGCCAGTCAGAAACTATGGCAGAGGACAGACGGGGCCAATGGCACAGACCGGGGTGGGGGCTGCCGTGGCCCTGCCAGGGGTGTAACTTGGTCAACCTGACCTGTTGACCTGGGCAGCGTGGCTGAAGGCGCGGGCTCCGGGACACAGAGTGGGCTTGTGGGTGGCAGGGCTTGGACTCGGCTGCATTAAAACAGGCAGAGCAGGCGCAGCACAAGACGGAGAGCAGCCGATGAGGGTGATGAGTGAGTGGAGGCTCACTGCCTGTGCGACGTCCCCTCAAACCACGCTGGCTTGAGGCTGCCAGGCGCTGGCTGCAGGGCTGGGGCGTGGGTGCTGGAGGGGTGCTTGTGGTGGGGAGCCTGCCTCTGTCAGGGACAGCAGGACTGTCCGTCCCCGACAAGTGGGATGTGTGGCCTTGCCTTACACGCCTTCTTACTTTCCGGTCTCTGTACCTGGCATGCAAAACATGCTGTTCAGCTGCACAGTCGTGTCCGACTCTTTGCAACCCCATGGACTGCAGCACGCCAGGCCTCCCTGTCCATCACCAACTCNAATTAAAAGCTCACTAAGGCTCCCAAGGAGACAAAGTGTAAACTTAAGGACAGGAAGGTGACTGATGGCCCATCCCCTGCATCAGCCGCTCATCAAGGCTTCGGGGCACAGCAGCTGCACTCTGACAGAGCTCCGGAAGGGCCATCCCAGTGCCCTGACTCCCCCTCCAATGCCCCAGCGGCCCGGCCTCCGGCAGGGCAGCAGGGATGCCCTGGCTCTCTCAGCCCTGCCCTCCCCGTCCCCAGTCTCACCACCTGCGCGACCGTGGCTTCCTTACTTATTCAGGAGACAACATCCAGGTGCAAAATATTGTTACCACTTTTCAGGCTCGCTGGAATCTTTGCAAAGCTATGCACACCTATTATCTGAGTGAATGTCACGGTTAATTACCTCTATAAGCACTTTATCACTTTACTGAAAAAGTCAAACGTGCACGCATGTGACAGTACCTTCCAGAGTGGTCAGAGAGCGCCTCACATCCCATGAACTGATCCACGCCCCCGCCCTGCAGCTGAGCAGCAGACAGGACCCTCCTACACCTGGCACAGCCTGTGGCCGGACAGAGGCCAGGCCGGGGAAGGACGGCAGGATGGCCACAGGGACACAGCATCATGGAGACTGGGGCTCGAGGGGCCAGCCAGCGCCACGGGCCCGGTGCGCCACGCGGCCTGCTCAGCCCCCCAAGTCCCAGATGTGGGCCCGCCTTGGCAGCCTGCTCTAGGCCAGGGAGGCAGGCGGAAACCCTGCTGGCCAGCTCACTGTGTGTCACACATGTCCTCCTGGAACCCCCCATCCCCCAAGGCTGCACTGCCCGCGGAGGGAACAAGCCCTTCTGCCCCAAGAGCTAGCGAGGCGGCCTGCTGCCTCCATTGGCCACCCAGCGCCCACTCGCAGTGCTAGGAAGAAAAGCGGATGCCAGTCAGAAACTATGGCAGAGGACAGACGGGGCCAATGGCACAGACCGGGGTGGGGGCTGCCGTGGCCCTGCCAGGGGTGTAACTTGGTCAACCTGACCTGTTGACCTGGGCAGCGTGGCTGAAGGCGCGGGCTCCGGGACACAGAGTGGGCTTGTGGGTGGCAGGGCTTGGACTCGGCTGCATTAAAACAGGCAGAGCAGGCGCAGCACAAGACGGAGAGCAGCCGATGAGGGTGATGAGTGAGTGGAGGCTCACTGCCTGTGCGACGTCCCCTCAAACCACGCTGGCTTGAGGCTGCCAGGCGCTGGCTGCAGGGCTGGGGCGTGGGTGCTGGAGGGGTGCTTGTGGTGGGGAGCCTGCCTCTGTCAGGGACAGCAGGACTGTCCGTCCCCGACAAGTGGGATGTGTGGCCTTGCCTTACACGCCTTCTTACTTTCCGGTCTCTGTACCTGGCATGCAAAACATGCTGTTCAGCTGCACAGTCGTGTCCGACTCTTTGCAACCCCATGGACTGCAGCACGCCAGGCCTCCCTGTCCATCACCAACTCCCAGAGTTTGCTCAAACTCATGTCCATTGAGTCAGTGATGCCATCCAACCATCTCATCCTCTGTCGTCCCCTTCTCCTCCTGCCTTCAATCTTTCCCAGCATCAGGGTCTTTTCCAGTGAGTCAACTCTTCTCATGAAGTGGCCAAAGTACTGGAGTTTTGGCTTCAGCCTCAGTCCTTCCAAAGAAATCCCAGGACTGATCTCCTTTAGAATGGACTGGTTGGATCTCCTTGCAGTCCAAGAGACTCTCAAGAGTCTTCTCCAACACCACACTTCAAAAGCACCAATTCTTGGAAACTCAGCTTTCTTTATGGTCCAGCTCCCACATCCATGCTTGACTACTAGAAAAACCAGAGCTTTAACTAGATGGACCTTTGTTGGTAAAGTAATGTCTCTGCTTTTAAATACACTGTCTAGGTCGCTCATTGCTTTTCCTTCAAAGAGCAAGTGGCTTTTAATTTCATGGCTGCAATCACCATCTAGAGTGATTTTGGAGCCCAAGAAAATAGTCTGTCACTGTTTCTATAGTTTCCCCATCTATTCGCCATGAGGTGATGAGACCAGATACCACGATCTTAGGTTTTTCAATGTTGAGTTTTAAGTCGGCTTTTTTATTCTCCTCTTTCACCTTTATCAAGAGGCTCTTTTATTCCATTATGGAGCACATAATAGGAATAAAAGCCTAAAAGATGAACAGATGGGCCCTCAAATCCAGCAGGTGAGCCGTTCAGGGTCACAGAGCCCTGCCAGAGTCGGCCTGAGCCTCCATGTAGGGGAGTGAGAGGTCAGAGGGCTCCTTGGGGCTTCAGCCACCCTGACTCCCTCATGCGTCTGCTGAGCTGCAGTGCAGCTTCAGCTTGACTGACAGACACTTGTTCTTAGAAATCAAAGGGGAGATTTCACTCCCAGGGCAAATTCTTTAACAGTCACTAGCAAGTAACTGGCGAAAGGTTGACAGTCACCCTGGGTGGGAGACGAGGAGCCAGAGGAGTCTGAGAAGCTGAGGACCAAGGGCAGGAAGGAGCCGCGTGGCAAACCTGAAGACACGCCGCAGCAGAGGGTGTCCTTTCTCCAGGAAACGCTGAAGGTCGGGGAGGCTCTCGGCTCTGCCCCGCACCGTGGGGCCTCCCCGCGTCTGACATCCTGGATCTGACTGGGACTTGCGGGCCCGAGAGCCAGAGACCGGCTGGTCAACCTCAGTGTTTCCAACCTGAGTCCAGGACATGACATTACTGGCGCCGAGCAAGAGCGGGCTTCAGGCCTGACAAGGTTAGGAACACTGCGGTCGGTGCTGAGATCACCAGCCTGGAAACTAATTCAGAGGGTCCAGGTTCCAGTCAGCCAGGCCTCCAGCTCCCTCCTGCCCAGGACTGTTCTGTGAGGGACGCCCCTAACGCTCAGCCCCCCACCTACGGGCACAGCAAGGTTAGCCGCATTCCAAGTTCCAATCCAGAGAACCTGGGGCCAACGTCCTGCGCAAATCCTGACCTGCGCCTGCTGGCGATACAAAGTTCTGGGGGGGTCCCACAGCCTCTAAAGCAAGAGAGAGACAAAGAGGAGAAAGCCGTAAATGACAAATGCAGAGAAGAGGAGTGGGGAAGAAGCACAGCAATAACCACAAGGACCAAAATGTATTTCGTTATTAAACCAGAAACAGCCAGAATAGAGCACACTGGACTCTTAACAGAAAGGGACCAGTGAACACAGGGCCGGGGGCTTCACGCCCATCACACCAGAATCCTGTGTGATGACTGCGTCCCTCCTCACCAACCCCAAGCTCCCCACAGGTCCAGGTGGGCCCCGGGACCAGGCCTGCTGACCGCTCTGGAAGGCAACACAGGGGCACGGCTCGCGGCACAGCAAGCACGCAGGCTGCACACCCCTGAGAATGCAGGCTTCCTGCTCACGCCTGCGCGCCAGGCAACCCACGGCGCGTCCTTTGTGGGCGTTTTATCGTGGGTCTGTGTATTCTCATGTCAGGGGACAGAAGCTGCTTTACACATGTAAGCTGTTTTATCTTGACTTGTTCACTTTAAACTTTCTGAAGGCCACATTCTCAGTGTGCCTGCGACACCACTTCACAAAACAGAACTGCATAGCCCTTATCTCATTTTGGATGGAAAACCGCATAAAAGCCCCCAAGTCAAATATAAGCCTGTATGATAAAGAAACATCAAAAATGTAAAACTGCGATGTAAACAAAAATTTCACATAGGCTACTTTCAAATCATTAAGCTGAACAAAGCAATAAGATATACCATATGGCCCTTGGCTCCAAAATGAAATAGCTACGCAGTCAAGACAAGCGTTTTACCGAAACCTGAGAGGGCTTGCTTGAGCTCGTTCTTGTCGATCATGCCCGAGTTGTCCCTGTCGTACGTGCGGAAGACGTTCTGCCAGTCCGTGATGTACTTCCAGACGCCAGTGAACTCACTGAAGTTCACGCCGGCCTTGTTCTCTCTGTCAAACATGGCTGAAGCGAAAGGGCACGGCTCAGCAGGAACCAGGGCGGAGGCACACCCGCAGCTCCGCAGGCTGGGCTCCTCCAGGACCAGCCCGGAGCTCGGCTGGCAGGTCCCTAGGGGCTGCAGTGACACCAGCCCTCAATCAGCCAGGCGGGCATGAAGCGGCTGTGGAGAGGGACGTGCAAGCCGAACACCCTGACAGATTCACAGTAAGAACGATTTACACTGAAGGATGTTCCTCAGAAGCTGGGCACACCTGCTCTCGGGAAGGAACCAGGGTGCAGAGGGATCAAGGGGCCCACCCCAACCCTCCAGGCTCAGGTCTGGTTCCTGGAGCTGAGGATCCGCGTACCCGAGGAGGAGGTCCTTAGAGGGCTCGGTCAGGGAGGCCCGCTCCAACGAGAAAAAGACTACTGAGAAAAAGACTTTTGTTTTTTTTTTAAGCAAGACCCACCTTTCATTTTTAAAAAATCAGCCTCGTTCCAGGCCCAAATAAGAACTTGTAACTACATTTACATACAACTGCATGCAAAATGGATAGAGATGCATGTATGAAATCTCAGTCTGAGACACTATTAACAGAACGTAGTGTGCCATCTGCCTCTTCAGGAAACCGAAGTGCTCCTGGTGTGCACAGAAGTCACTCCAGCTGAGTGACTCGTCACGTGAGAACTCAGCTGCTTCTTCCCGTCACAGCCGCACAAGCCAGGGGGAGCAGAAGCGTGTGTGGAAATGAGGGTGGGGTGCACAGTGAATGCTGAGCGGAGGCTCAGGGGTGGTGGGGCGGGCGGGACACCTGAAGAGAATCAGCCGGAAGAACAGGCCCGGCAGGGTTGCCCATACTCACATATGATCGATCGGACAGTCACTGGGTTAAACGGGGTCCAGGTGCCTGAAACAAACAGCAGGAGTTAAGACAGAGCAGCATCTCCGAACCCCCAGCCTGTAACCCCAGAAGCCAGAGAAAGTGAGCAGCTGTCAACATTGAGACCTGAGAGCCACGGGTCTCGGCAGGGAGGCTGTCCCTGGATGTTGGTCAGCCAGGGGCCTGTCTGCGCTGCCCAAGTCACACACTCACAGCTGCTCATGAGGACCTGCACCTGGCCGCCCGCCCTCCCCACTTTATAACCAGTGATGCCATCTTGCCACTCACTGAGCTTCCCAGGCCCACAGCACCGAAGAGGCGCCTAACCCCGCTGGGAGTGTCACAACCGCACTTCAGGCAACCCCACCCCAGGGCCACCACCGCTGCAGGACCAGGGCCGCCCTCGCGCCCACAGCGGCTGCACACGTGGGGAGAGAGCCTGCCGGAGGGCTCTGGAAAGCACAGCGTGAAGACAGGCCTACGCGCTCCCCCCGAGGTCACAGGCTGGCAACACACCATCGTCTCTGACACTGTGACGAGGACGCGTCATTCCATGACGCGGGGTCTCACCAAACAGCTGTTATCAAGGGAGCTGCTCACTCTGGCAGATTTGGTGATGATGGAACGTTCACCAGGTACCTCTGTGCCCAAGATCTGTTTTCAGTGATCTATGCTGACCAAAACCAGGGTGATCGTTTTTCATGTGCCATGTCCCCCCATCCCTCCGTTAGAGTAACACCCCACCTCCCCTCCTGTGTGCAGACCGCTTCAGCTCCAGGAGCACAGGCCCCTCCCGACCCCATGCAGGGCAGCACCCCCGGGCTCCGAGCATGCCCAGCTGGCCCACATGTACCCGACACCCCGTGTAGCCCCACCTTCACCCCACCCCTGCCTCTCCTCAACCTCAGTCCGTACGGGGCTTTGCCAGGGAAGCCGCCTTGAGCCCCGAGGTCACCCCACCGGCCCCTTGGGGCTCCGACACTCGTGAAGCCACCCCTTCTGCCTGAGCCAGGACTGCAGCTGGGGCCCCTATGCGCTGGGCAGGCACCTCTGAGGGCTTCTTGGCGGTCCAAGGGATGGCAGGCAGGTGGATATGAAGGTTCTGGGGAAGGTCAGCTCACTAAAACCAGGCCACAAAGGAGCCATGCACAGAGGGGCCAAGAGGAGGCGCAGTCTGTGCAGAAGGTTCTGAGCTCCCAGCTGCTCACACACTGGCCGCTATTTCCATAGGACACAACCCACCCTGGACCAGGAGCCTGAGGGACTCTTCCTGCCTTCCTCAGCTCTGATGCCGGCAGTGCCCACACCAACAGTCCTCAGGGAGGGACCGTCCGCCGGAGGCCTGGGTGCAGCAGCAGTGATTCTGCAGGCTGGAAGAGGAGGCCATGCCCACTGCTCATCCTGATTGTGAGGAGGGCGTCCTAGTCACGTCGGCAAATGAATTTTAAGCAGAAGTGACTTGAGTAAAACAGTTAAGCGATGCTGCAAACACAGGCACTTTGCGAGGTAAGGGCCAGCCCCTGTGGAGGCAGAGACACATGTGGGTGGATCGGAGCTCCAGTTGGCAGAGCTGGAGGACGAGAAGCTGGGGCCAGGAGAGGCCACCCTGGGCTGAGCCGGGCACGGAGACAGGAGACCCGCAGGCTGGGCAGCTCGGGAGGCAGAGGCAGACTCCTGGTCCCTTAACTGGCCTTTGCTGTCATCCAAACTGGGCCGACTCTCCACGGAAACCAAGGGTTACTGATGACACCCAACAGTGAATGGAGTCTATTGAGTGCCAGGTCCTGTGGTCTCAGACTAAACAACAAAGCTTGACAGCCCCCAGTGATGCTGCACTCAATACTTCAGTAACGCTGGCTGTTAACACACCAGAGCGTCAGCCTGAAGACCTACAACCTTCTGTAAGAAAATGCACTGCGACGCGGAGAAGCAGGCCTAACAGAGCCTGCTGGGCGCCCAGGACACGCTGAGCAGGGAGAGTCCCTTTGGCACGAGTGACCCTCCCGCGGCTTTCAGGCCAACCCCAATTTCAAACATTCCCACCCGCTTCCCTCGGTAACCAACACGGTAGGAATGCCACAGCCAGCAGCCTGAGAAAGATTTCCTGTCAGACCTCTACTTAGAAATACATGGCCTCTGTTCCTATAGGTCTTGCCTCAGTCTCATCTGAAAGAACCAAAGAAAACAGAAACGCACACAGGATCTCCATGTACACGGAGGACACACACCTCTTTTCACCCATAATTTGAACATGAAAGGGCCATAGCTGCATGGCGGTGGGTGGGGGGCAGGGGGGTCACACCAGGCGCGCAAGTGTTTTTCCTGTAACCCTCAGGAGCACAGATGATTCTAACAAATTTACATCGGACCCTTTCTTAAAGCAGAAAAGCGCCACGCTGCCCTGTGATGATGTATTCTTCTTGCTCTCCAGAGAGTGTTCTTTCCAGAAGTTGCATCCTGTTAGCACAGACTTGGTGCAGCAAGAGGTTCACGGGTGGGGTCGTCCTGCATCCAGCATCCACACGGAACCAGCAGGCAAGCCGGCCTTTCACGGCACCGCCGCCATCCCCTTCCTCTTCACCACGTGAGAGCCACCGCCCAGCCCTTCTCGGGGAGGCAGGAGCCACGCAGGCAGGCTGGGCGCAGCCTGCAGGCTCGCGTGGACTCTGCCAGGACCCTGGTGCCTCTTCAGGGTCAGGAATTCCTTACCCCACCAGTCACCTTCACCTACAGCCTCAAAGAGCTGCCAGAGAGCTGAAGTCCATTTTGATAAAAACACCTCAAAAACAATGTATTATATGACCTATTATTTAAAGTCCAACCAGGGCTTCCCGGGTGGCTCGAATCCACCTGCCAGTGCAGGAGACACAGGTTCGATCCCTGACCCAGGAAGATCCCTCAAAGCGCAGAGCACCTAAGCGCGTGCTCCACAGTGACTGCGCCCCAGAGCCCGTGGCCCTCGACAGGAGGCGCCGCAGCGAGGAGCCGGGGCCCCGTCCCTAGAGCGGCCCCACTCACCGCACCCACAGAGAATCCTCTGCAGAAGCAGAGACCAGCACAGCCACAAATAAAGTCCAATTTGGAAATGCCTTCTCAAAGTACACCAATGTGATGCTACTGCAAACCTACAGAAGCACAGATAAAGGGGCTTGAGCAAATTTAATTTCCAATAATCTGAAGTAACGATGTGGAAGTAATTTTTTAAAAAAGTACCTAACTGAAGATGGTTTGTGAAGTGTTATTTCAGATGGCAAGACAGTCCTGTGTCTCTTCACACCTCTTAACCACACCTCCCTGAGAGCAGAAACTGGAAAGTTCCCCCAGGGAGAAAAGACAGAAAGGATTCTGCAGGGCCGACAAGGACTTCTTCAGGGGCGGATTCAACCGATATTAACAGCGGCTCAGGGGCACATGGCTAAGAGAAGAGAGAAACCATGCTATTTTGTGCCTTCGGTTTTTCCACCAGTAAAGAATTAATTTCCTGAAATAACTTAATATTCTAGTCCTAATATGGAAACAAGCTTTCCAGGTGCCACTAATGGTACAGAACCTGCCTGCCAATGCAAGAGACCTAAGAGAGGCAGGTTCGATCCGTGGGTTGGGAAGACCCCTGGAGCAGGAAATGACAACCCTCTCCAGTAGTCTTGCCTGGAGAATCCCATGGACAGAGGAGCCTGGTGGGCTGCAGTCCATGGGGTCACCAAGAGTCAGACCCGACTGAAGCAACTTAGCCATATGAAAACGGAGGTCCCTTCCGGGGAGAAAACGGAAAGTCAAAGTAACTCCTATCTTAACAACTCTGGGAACTCGAGGAGCAGGAAGAGGATGGACACGAGTCCATCCTCGGTGACTGAGGCCGGGATATACGGCACAGCCGGAAACAGGAGACCGGCCAGAACTTCCTCCAGGACGCTCAGCCCCAGGAGCCAGAGACAGCTGCAGAGACGGCTCCAGCAGAGCGAGAGGAGGAAACAGGCAGCACCCAAGAAAAGGGAGGGGCCGGAGTGCAGAGACAGGAGCCGCTCAGCCCCGCAGGAATGGCGGGCATCCTGGCAGGAGGAGCCGAGCCACAGCTAGCCTGTGCCTTCAGGGGGCCAGCGGGAGGAGGCAAGTGGGATGGCGCCAGGTGTCGGGGAGCGCCTAGCTATGCAGGCACACATCCTGATTCCAGTGTGTGACCTACCTCTCCTCTGGGGCTGAGAAAGGACGAGTGATCGGTACCCACTCATAACCAGACTTCCTGCAGAAAAAGCCTAAGTGAATCCATGAAGATATTCACAGCACAGCAAAACAAAGCTAGCTCTGGTTATGCAGGATGGGAGGGCAAAAGCCTAAGAAAGTAAGGGGTCCCCGACTATCAGTGAAATTCACCTCTTAAAATTCTCAGCTTGCGGCACTGGTGAGCTAGAAATAAAAAAATTTTAGCAGCTAATTTGAAGAGGAAAATGTGATTGGTTAAAAAAAAAATCACAGTTTATAAGATACACGCAAAACAGGTAGAATAACCATCACAAGTTGCTCCACACAAAACCCAGCACACCCCCAGGGAGAGAGGCCGCCTCGGCAGGTGGGGGGAGGGAGCCCCTACCTCCCTCTGGGCTCAGTGACTACCAGTAAGCTCTTACCCAGCCCCAACAGAAGCCGAGGAACCCTTCAGGGCAAATCAAGAAACATGACTCCACAGGGTCACCAGAGCAGGCCCTGTGATATACACTCAGTGGCTGGGTGAAACACGCTCCCTCTCCAGCAGGCTGTGTTTCGACAGAGCCATTTGTTTTAACAACCAGCTGAACTGGAGGCAGGTCTGACTTCCTCTAGAGACAGTATTACCTTTAAATACCAACCTTTCACCAACAGCAACAGAGGAATACCCACAGCGGGGGCACGCCTTCCTTCCAGTCCACTCGCAGGCCTGGGAGGCACTGTCCACCTGCCACACCACCAGCCAGCTCCCGTTGGTAAGGGTGAGCCTTTCATCGTCATTACCTCTTAAAACCAATCCCTCTTCGGGTTTAAATGGCACCCCTCTGGAAGACACCACAAATCTAAGGACCAGAAAAATACAGTGGTGTCTGACGAATCAAAAGAAGGGCAACATAGTCAGCTATTTACTGAAGTAAGGTCTCTACTTCAAGTCAGGTATTTACTGAAGTAAGGTCTCCACGTCAATGGATTAACCACACTGACACCAGCCAAAAGGTGACTCCGAGGTGTGTCCCCAGAACTGGCGCAAAGAGCTGGGATCTTCTCGCTCCCGTCTGGAAGACTAGCATTCAGCCACTGAAAAGCCTGAGCCCCGAGATCCGGCTGCAGGGCCTCCAGCATTCCCAGTTACTTCCTCGTCGGCATCAGTGGGACCCTGGTGCCCCTCCCCAGAACTCACAAGACGCAGTTACCAGAGAAATTCAACAGCCTTCAACAGACCTGAGGACCGTCTGCTGTACAAAGCCAGGCTCCCTGAGCTCCTGAAGCTCACACCCCAGCCTCCAACTCTCAGGCTTTCCCTGTGACCTCCATGCAGCTGCCCCACCCTGGCAGGACACCAGGAAAGCGCCTGACAAAGCATACCTGGGAGCCCTCCACCACAAGCCAGGGATTAGGTCCTAACGATTTGGAAAAGAAATCCAGGAAAGAAGATATTTACTACGGGTGGTCAAGCCTGCAGTTCACAAGTCCAGATGGCCGGGTGCACTCACCATTGGACAGTGCTTGCTGAAGCTCGTTGTCAGATATCACACCGCTCCTGTCCTTATCAACCCTACAAAAGTTAAGATCAGTTAAACTGGTGATTCTAAGTGCAGGCAAAGCAATACAGGACCAGACCAAGGTTTAACTCTCCTGTCAATCTTAATTAATTTCCCTGCTTTCTTCCCTTTGGCTGCTAGACTATCACTCCCACAGTCCGCTGGGGAATAAGCAAGCCTGTCTCCTTCACTGTCTGCAGTCCCCCTGCTGAAGGCCAAGCTGCTGCTGCTCCGTTTCTCTCAAGCCTTTCTCCCACAGCCTGTCTGAATACGACCCAGATCTTGTCCTTTTCACAAACAGGAAAAGGTTCTCTTGGACAATTAAGTCACTCCGTGACCTTGAATCACTCTAGCATGGGGCGCCGATTCGCTGGAAGGACGACCGGGTACCGAAGACACTTTGCTGACAGTCCCCTGCACACAGCCAGGGCCTGGCTTCCCGCCTGGTGGCTGAGGCAGCCACGGCGAGCCCGCGTTTCTGCTCCCCTAACTGAATAAGCGTCCCCGGGAGACCCTCGTCCCTGAGCAAAGGCCCCGCTCTCGGGGGAGAAGGACGGAGGCCGAGCCTCCGGGCGCCGCTCTGCGCTCCAGGAAGTGCCCGGGGGCGGAGAGGAGGTCAAAGCTCGGGGGACAGAGCAGGCCGGGGGCCAGGGTGCCAGGAGGGAGTCCGGCCTGCGGGCCGAGGGGCCAGGGCGCCAGGAGTCCGGCCTGCGGGCCGAGGGGCCAGGGCGCCAGGGTGAGGCCGGACTGCGGGCCGAGGGCAGGACGGGGAAGGCCCGGGGCGACACCGAGGGAAGGGGAGGCCTGCCCGCACCCGCCCGCCCGGCCGGCCGCACCTCTGGAAGACGTTCCACAGGAAGCTCTGGTCCGGCAGCGCGGCGCCCGCGGCAGGGCCGGCGCCGGGGCCCGGGCGGTACGGGTAGGCGGCCATGGGCCGAGGCGCAGCGGGCTTGAGGGGCGGCTGAGGGGCGGCCGGGAAGCGGGCGGTGTCGGGTGGCTCCACTTCCGCCTCGGCGGGGGCGAGGCGGGGCGCGCCACTTCCGGGGCGGTCAAGGGAGCGAGCGCGGCCAATCCCGTCGCTGCCCCCGTTGCCAGGCAACGGCTCCGCGTCCGGCCAGCGTGTCAGGGTCCAGCGAGAGGCTCGGAGCCGGTGGCCGAGGCCACGCGGCCTCCAGGGTCGTGGACGCGCGTGGGAGCTGCTTCTCCCGCGGCACAGAGTGGAAGTGAAGGGCGGGGGCAGTTCCTTCGAGCATGGACTGTCTGCACCAAATGAAGGCCATGGAAGGGCGGCGATGGAGCGGAAAAACGCGCCAGATTCCTGTGCTTCCCGGACTTCTCGCCCGGCCCCTTCCCACGCTTCTCTGCGCTCCTTCCCCACACCCACTTCCCGGTACCACACGACGTCTCCTCCGGCGTCTGACAGGGCCTGGAGCTCCCCAGCTCGGTCTGCACGTACGTGACCAGGCCCTGATGTTCCCTGCTGACCATGGTGGGCGGCCAGCGTGTCCCTCCGGGCAGCTGAAGACGCCAGCGCCTCCGTCTGGACTTCGACTGAGCCGCAGCGCCCTCCGCGCAGGGAAGCCCAGCTTCAGGGCGCTCCCACCGCCTTCCAGGCTCTCAAGTGTAGAGCTGCTGATGCAATCTCGCTGACTTGGTTCATCTTCCTCCCCTGCTTTAGTCTGTGGAAGGGCCAAGCACCAAGGAAGCCGCTGACCCTTCCTTTCCTGAAGGGATTTCATTATTCAGCACTCCAAAGCTGTGCAGAAGACCCTGGTTTGATTTCTGGGTCCGGAAGAGCTGCTGGAGAAGGTATAGGCTACCCACTCCAGTATTCTTGGGCTTCCCTTGCAGCTCAGCTAGTAAAGAATCCGCCTGCAATGAGAGAGGACTGGGTTCGATCCCTGGGTTAGGAAGATCCCCTGGAGAAGGAAAAAGCTAACCACTCCAGTATTCTGGCCTGGAGAATTCCATGGACTGGACTCGGCTGAGTGACTTTCACTTTCATTTTCCAGGGCTCTGCATCTGACCTGTTGTTATTCTCCAGTTGTATTGTCCTCAGCCCCTTTTAACCACCAGACCGTATGCTGGAGAGTTCTTTAAACTCTTCAAAGAGATTAAGGTATTCTGACTTGGGCACTCACACAGACTATTACTCTACAAACCTCAACGATGTGGCTTTTTTCATGACTTAATGAATTCAAGTGCTCTCTAGTTTTATCCTCCTAAAGCATTCACTGACTCGATGGACGTGAGTCTGAGTGAACTTCGGGAGTTGGTGATGGACAGGGAGGCCTGGCTTGCTGCGATTCATGGGGTCGCAAAGAGTCGGACACGANCAAGTGCTCTCTAGTTTTATCCTCCTAAAGCATTCACTGACTCGATGGACGTGAGTCTGAGTGAACTTCGGGAGTTGGTGATGGACAGGGAGGCCTGGCTTGCTGCGATTCATGGGGTCGCAAAGAGTCGGACACGACTGAGCGACTGAACTAAACTGAAAGCGTTCACATCACTTGCTGACTAATCCTTTCTACCGTTTTCCACAACTCTTTGATCTGTAGTTTCTGAAACTTGTTTAAGTTCTGTCTCCCACCTCTGGCTCATTTTTCTCTAGAACACTACAAAATTAATAACTATGATTTTGCACCCAATTTGTAAGTTTTCCAGTACAGAGTGTACAGGGCAAGTTCTGCAAGGAAGTCCTCAGCGACTCTAGCTGGCCTTGGTCTCCGTCTCCTGACAGCAACACAGCCTCTGCAAGCCCTTGGTTGAGTCTCCAGCCTGGATCCCCACGGCCAACACCAACTGTGGGGCCCAGAATTATTCCATTCTACTTTCTGTTTAGTTCCAGGGGTTAGAAATGGAAGAATCAATTCCTGAATCAACCCTAGTGTTTAAATTGCTGTGTGTAATCCTTATACCAGAACCTCATGGCAAGGTACCAAAGCTCACATTTAACTGATGTGAAAGCTATACTGGCCTAAAATCTGTCAACTGAGAAAAGATGCACAACATGAGAGTTGCGAGTTTAGTTTTATCTGAGGCAAAATGAAGGAAACAGCCCAGGAAACAACACTTCAGATTGTTCTGAGAAACACCTCCAAAGAGGTGTGTGTGGGAGGTGTCAACATATGTGATTTTGGTGAAGGGGGAATTCATGCAATCAAGCACTTACTTGCAAAGAGCGTTCTGCTCGTTACCAGAAGCTACCTTTACCATGAAGGGATTTAGTGCTTCCCTAGACACGAGATGTGGGCTTCCCTGATAGTCCATTTGGTTAAAAAAAAAAAAAAACCCACCTGCAATACAGGTGACCCTGGTTGGATTCCTGGGTTGGGAAGATGCCCTGGAGAAGGGACAGGCTCCCCACTCCAGTGTTCTCGGGCTTCCCTGGTGGCTCATCTGGTAAAGAAGTTGCCTGCAATTCAGGAGACTGGGTTCAATCCCTGGGTTGGGAAGACCCCCTGGAGAAGGGAAAGGCTACCCATTCCATGATTCTAGCCTGGAGAATTCCATGGACTGTATAGTCCTTGGGGTCACAAAGAGTCAGATATGACTGAGTGACTTTCAGACATGAGATGCAAGGATTGGGATCATAAAATCAGCTCCTGAAAATATCTATCTAAAGACATGTTCCACCAGTTTTCCTGGAGCACAGCATGCCTCAGTCTCCACCCAGGACTTGTTTCAGGGCATGTCAAAGGTCAGCAGCTGCAGCAGCACAGGATTCAAGCCCAGCCGAGGCAGACAGCAGATGCCCTTACCTTGCTTAGTCGCTAAGTCATGACCAACTCTTTGCAATCCCATGGACTGCAGCACACCAGGCCTCCCTTTCCTTCACTATCTCCTGGAGTTTGCTCAGACTCATCTCCATTAGAATCAGTGATGCCATCCAACCTTCTCATCCTCTGCCACCCCCTTCTCCTCCTGCCCTCAATCTTTCCCAGGATCAGGGTCCTTTGCAATGAGTTGACTCTTCGCATCAGGTGGCCAAAGGATTGAAGCTTCAGCTTCAGCATCAGTCCTTCTAATAGTCAAGAGGCAACAGTTAAAACTGGACATGGAATGGACTGGTTCAAAATTGGGAAAGGAGTACATCAAGGCTGTATATTGTCACCCTGCCTATTTAACTTATACGCAGAGTACATCATGCAAAATGTTGGACTGGATGAAGCACAAACTGGAATCAAGATTGCCAGGAGAAATATCAATAACCTCAGATATGCAAATAATACCACTCCAATGGCAGAAAGTGAAGAGGAACTAAAAAGCCTCTTGATGAGGGTGAAAGAGGAGAATGAAAAAGCTGGCTTAAAATTCAACATTCAAAAAACTAAGCTCATGGCATCTGGTCCCATCCCTTCATGGCAAATAGAAGGGGAGTTCTTGGGCTCCAAAATCACTGCATATGGTGACTGCAGTCATGAAATTAAATGATGCTTGATCCTTGCAAGGAAAGCTATGACGAACCTAGACAGCATATTAAAAAGCAGAGATATTACTTTGCCAGCAAAGCTCTGTATAGTCAGAGCTACGGTTTTCTTAGTAGTCATGTATGGGTGTGAGACTTGGACCCTTAAGGAAAGCTGAGCAGCCAAGAATTGATGCTTTTGAATTGTGGTGCTGGAGAAGACTCTTGAGAGTCCCTTGGACTGCAAGGAGATTAAACCAGTCAATCCTAAAGGAAATCAGTCCTGAATATTCACTGGAAGGTCTGATGCTGAAGCTGAAGCTCCAGTAGTTTGGGCACCTGATGTGAAGAGCTGACTCACTGAAAAAGACCCTGTTGCTGTGAAGACTGAAGGCAAAAGAAGAGGGTGGCAGATGATGAGATGGTCAGGTAGCATTACCACCTTAATGGACGTGAATTTTAGCAAACTCCAAAAGACAGTGAAAAGGATAGGGAAGCCCTGCATGCTGCAGCCCCTGGGAACGCAGAGTTGGACATGAATTAGTGACTGAACAACCAGTGTGTCATAGCTTTGCTTCCAAGAAGCCAGCATCTTTTAACTTCATGGCTGCAGGCACAGTCTGCAGTGATTATGGAGCCCAAGAAAAGAAAATCCGCCATCTTTTTCACTTTTTCCCCATCTATTTGCCATGAAGGAATAGGACCAGATGCCATGATCTTAGTTTTCTGAATGCTGAGTTTTAAGCCAGCTTTTTCACTCTCCTCTTACACCATCATCAAGAGGCTTTTTAGTTTCTCTTCACTTTTGGTTATTGGAGTGGTATCATCTGCATATCTGAGGCTGATATTTCTCCTGGCAGTCTTGATTTCAGCTTGTGAATTATCCAGCATTTCACACAGTGTACTCAGCATCTAAATTAAACAAGTAGGGTGACAATAACGTAGCCTTGGTGTACTCCTTTCCCAATTTTGAACCAGTCCATTCCATGTCCAGTTCTGACAGTTGTTTCTTGACCTGCATACAGGTTTCTCAGGAGGCAGGTTAGGTGGTCTGGTGTTCCCATCTCTTTCAGAATTTTCCTTAGTTTATTGTGATCCACACAGTCAAAGGCTTTGGCATAGTCAATAAAGCAGAAGTAGATGTTTTTCTGGAACTCTCTTGCTTTTTCCATGATCCAGCAGATGTTGGCAATTTGATCTCTGGTTCCTCTGCCTTTTCTAAAACCAGCTTGAACATCAGGAAGTTCACAGTTCACGTATTGCTGTATCCTGGCTTGGAGAATTTTGAGCATTACTTTACTAGCGTGTGAGATGAGTGCAATTGTGCGGTAGTTTGAGCATTCTTTGGTACTGCCTTTCTTTGGAATTGGAATGAAAATTGATCTTTTCCAGATGAGTCTAGGATTCATCAGAGACTAGCCTGACACTTTCACCTCAGCCCTGATGGCTCAGACTGCAGCTCTAGAGGTGATGGGAGTGGCGCCTGGGTTGGTTCCAGCGCAGTACTCAGCCTGCAGTCCTAGCCAGATGGCTGCCATCCGTTTGGTGGGGTGTGGGGTGGTGCCACGTGGTATCTTGTTGCCTGGAGTCCTGATACCACCTTACAAAGATGTACAGCAACAGTGACGACCACCCTCTGCTAACAGAAAGAGGCTGACCATCTACCCCTGGCTCTGCTGAAAAAGTGCAAGTCGCTCAGTTGTATCTGACTTTTGGCGACCCTGTGGACGACACAGTCCATGGAATTCTCTGGGCCGGAACAGTCATTAAGGTATTGATGTGCTTGCCACTATCTCCTTGCCCATCTTGGGATTCAATTCCCTCCTAACTAGGTCTGTTCTAAGCTTTCCATTAGATGGTGATTCTCGGTGGAGCAGAGAAATGAACTGAAAGACGACACTCCCCTAATTATTGGGCGTCTTTCCTTTGGTCTGATTTCTCTAATCGGAAAATGCGTTATCCCTAGATTTTTCTGAACATTGGTTCTAAACAGAGTGCTAGTGCTAGCACGTTTAAATCCACCCTGTGTTCATCTCTGGGCACAGTAAGCCCTCAGTAAACATGAAACATGAATGGACAACCAAGGCTTTGCACCCTGGCCCTCTCCTTGTACACGTGTGTGCACACCTAAGATCTTGTGTTATCTACCTTACCAGCTTCCCCTGGAAGCCACTCTGGCTCATTCTGTTCACTAGCTCAGCCATGTCTGACACTCTGCGACCCCATGGACTGCAGCACACCAGATTCCCGTCCATCACCAACACTCGGAGTTTACTCAGACTCACGTCCAGAGTCGGTGACGCCATCCATCTTGTCCTCTGGTGTCCCCTTCTCCTCCCGCCTTCTGGCTCATTACTTGTCTCATCAGGACCATGACACCTGCACACTGGAGACCCTTCCTTCTCTCTGCCCTTCCCGGCCTGGCATGGAATTCCAGGACACAAGCTTACTACGCCTGCCCTCCCTTTCCTTTCCAACCAGTATTGCCAGAATCCAGTATGAAAGTCAGTGACCTTCCCCATTTGTTTTTAACTCTGGCTTTTTACTGAGTAGCAATGTATTGAACAGAGGTTTAGTATAGATCTACACTGGTGTTGGTGCCCCAAATTTCCTGCAGTGATGGAACTGCCTTTATCTGCCATCCAGTGTGGCAGCCACTAGCCACATGTGGCTCTGGAGCACTCGAAACACACCAAGATGGCTGGGGAATAAAATCTGTTTTAGTACCTTATTTAGCTTATGTGCAGAGGACATCACGAGACATGCTGGGCTGGAGGAAGCAGAAGCTGGAATCAAGACTGCCGGGAGAAATATCAGTAACCTCAGACATGCAGAAAGTGAAGAGGAACTAAAAAGCCTCTTGATGAAAGTGAAAGAATAGAGTGAAAAAGTTAACTTAAAGCTCAACATTCAGAAAACGAAGATCATGGCATCCAGTCCCATCACTTCATGGCAAATAGATGGGGAAACAGTAGAAACAGTGGCTATTTTTGGGGGCTCCAAAATCACTGCAGATGGTGACTGCAGCCATGAAATTAGGACGCTTACTCCTTGGAAGGAAACTTATGACCAACCTAGATAGCATATTTAAAAGCAGAGATATTACTTTGCCAAGAAAGGTCTGTCTAGTCAAGGCTATGGTTTTTCCAGTGGTCATGTATGGATGTGAGAGTTGGACTGTGAAGAAGGCTGAGCACCGAAGAATTGATGCTTTTGAACTGTGGTGTTGGAGAAGACTCTTGAANCCTAGATAGCATATTTAAAAGCAGAGATATTACTTTGCCAAGAAAGGTCTGTCTAGTCAAGGCTATGGTTTTTCCAGTGGTCATGTATGGATGTGAGAGTTGGACTGTGAAGAAGGCTGAGCACCGAAGAATTGATGCTTTTGAACTGTGGTGTTGGAGAAGACTCTTGAAAGTCCCTTGGACTGCAAGGAGATCCAACCAGTCCATTCGAAAGATCAGCCCTGGGTGTACTTTGGAAGGAATGATGCTAAAGCTGAAACTCCAGTACTTTGGCCACCTCTTGTGAAGAGTTAACTCATTGGAAAAGACCCTGATGCTGGGAGGGATTGGGGGCAGGAGAAGGGGACGACAGAGGATGAGATGGCTGGATGGCATCACTGACTCGATGGACATAACTCTGGGAGTTGGTGATGGACAGGGAGGTCTGGCGTGCTGCAATTCATGGGGTCAGAGTCGTACATGACTGAGCAACTGAACTGAACCGAACTGAACCATAAACAGCGACATGGCTACAGCTATTGCAGATCTGAATCTTTTATGATGTATCTTACCTTTTTGCTTTTTTTGATCCATATTATAAATTATCCACAGCTCTCTGGGCAGTTTTCTATTTCCTTGTTATCTTGACTTTTTTTTTTCTTTTACTTTTCTGGTTTGTCAATTTGCTTACCATTTTCAGTATGAAATATTCTGTACCACATTTCCTAAACTAAAGGAATTCCATAGAGACTTACATTTCCAGATTACCCACTCTCTGGTGGTGTTCTTGATCTCAGAATACTCATGAAGACAGGTTTGTTTTTGGTTCAGAATCAGTGACAGACATCAAGAAACCGCCCTCATCAGTCACTCCTTTGCAACCACCGGCCCTCCTTTCTCCCTCTCCTGCCTCAGGGGTGCCCACGCCAGCTTTTAAATTCCTCGTCCTAACACTTCCGTGTTGCTCAATGCCCATGTTAACACTTCCACTCAGCTTATAAAGTGCCCTGGCACATACTTCCTCATAGTACCCACTGGCTGGGCAAAGCGGTCGGAGGTTGTCACGCAGTCTTTCCACATGTTCTTTGCTCCTGAAAATTACCTCCTTCATATTTGTTGGACCACATCATTCAACACAGGTGGTTTTTGAAGTGTGGTCCTTGGTCATGTTAGGAATGCAAATTCTCAGGCCCAATTCCAGGACCTACTGAGCCAGAAGTTCTAGGCAATTCCTAACCTAGAAGAACAGAATCTGAAATGATGGAACCCAACTGCCTCGGACTGGATTCTACAGACTCCAACCCTGGGACAAGACCTGGTGAGGCAGCTCCTGCAAGGGGGGAGGAAGACCCATTTATGCCCACATCACCTTCCTGTAGTGTCTGGTCATTTAAAGACTTCAGGACACACGTCCAAGTATTGAACCATCCGCCTGCTAAGATCTAGCAGGGAACGTCTGTTGTCTTGCTGTCAAGCCCCAAAACTCATGCCTCACACACACACCACGGAAAAATCTCTGGACTTTGATGCAACAGAATAGAAAGGTAGTTGTGTTTTATATTTCAGGTCAATAAGTATGTCTCAAGTCAAACAGTACAATACTGCAGATGAATCTGGATATAAATACAAGTCTGTAACTTATGTTTCATCTTGTTTTATTATTTTACGAGAAGGAGGCAAGGATGAAGGCAGGCGGAACACTTCCTGTCTGGTGATCACTGGCAAGTTACTGGCCTCTGGCAGGAATCTCTATCAGATGGCCTCCTGAGTCCGTCAAGGACACAATCAAGAGGGCGGTTATGACCTGAACCCGGGCGTGAGCTCTTATACATAATTACAGGAGCAGGGAAGCCTCAGTCTCCTCAGTAGGAGCGGATGGCTGGAGGAACAGTGGCACAGTCAGTCTCGTTTAAAGTTCTGTCGATTACAGGTCTGTATTCCAGGGTGACCTAAAAACAGAAGAGCCGGAGATGAGTTAGCACAGAGAAATGCACACACAACACTCTTGTGCTTTTGAAAAATTGTAAAAGCAGGTTTGCAGACACATTCAGGAACTTAAAGGTATTTACTAAAATATTTTTCAGGAATCATCTCGAGACTATGTAAATTCACATATGGAATACAACAATTAAAATAACACTGTATCAAATTCTCAAGGCTTCAAATTAAAACTTAAAAAAGCAGGTAAAATTTTGTATACACTGTCGTCATTTAATTACGTGTAAATCATGTATTTGCAGTTTTTCCTACTTTTAAGTGAAAGTTTATATGCACTCAACACTTGAGGGAATTATTTCACGATGGTGGGTGGGAGGCGGCCGCTCAACCATCTGCCCACTCGGTTCCTTTCCAGGCAGAGACCGACTGACAGTGTGCTTTCAGCGGCGTCTCTCATCTGTCAGTAGCCAACTGAAGTCCACGCTGCTCCTCGCAGCTCACCGAACGCTGGCCCGCATCCCCTGAGGGCCCGTCCCGGCGCCCTTGTGGGCAGGTGGAGCCCGCTCCCCGCGTGCGCCCATGCGGGCAGGCCGGACCTGCTCCCCGTGTGCGCCCGTGCGGGCAGGCGGGGCCCATTCGTTCCCCGCGTGCACCCCTGCAGGCAGGTGGCCTGCTCCCCGCGCACCTTCCCGGTCTTGCTGTCAACGTAGGAGAGCGTGTGCTTCCTCCAGTGCTGCTCAAACGGCCGCTGCTGCTGCCCCTGGACGGGCTTGGAGTAATCGTACTCGTCAACCCTCTCCTAAGGCAACAGAAAATAAGTTTATTTCAGGAAATGCCATCAACAAATACCCTTTACAGCCAAACAACCAGAAACCATGGCAAACTTGTTATTCTCACTGAAGCCAAGTGTGCAGACCTGACCCAGAAGAGCACAGGGTGAGAAGCTGCACCGCTGGGCACCACGTGCAAACAGAACGAACAAGATTTGGGATCCCTTGGCCAGTGGCCAGTCCTCTAGACACACCCGTGGGCCTTTACCCATGAGCCGCCAACCCCTCATCCCAGGCTGGCCCGATTTTGGACCCCTACCCGCCCGTCCATCCCATCCCCCGACAGCACTGACGAGGTCAGCCCCGGAGCCACAGGGCTGGGAGCCGGCCTGCAGCACAGCGCGGCTCCGAACTCCACTTCTGCATTTTCTCTCCACAACCAGTGGACGGGTGCTGGAATTTAACTGGTCTTTTATGCACTTGAGTTTATCAAATACTTTTCCTGTCTTTCTGCTCTGTACTCTTTCAGACTTCAACTTTTTCTTTCAGCCGTTGAAATTTAAATGTTCTAATCTTTGCCATTTAAGTTTTCCAAAACTTTTAGAGAAGCTGAATACTATTAAAGAATACCCTGCATGTTGTAACAGGTAAGACGCACAAAGCCTCTTCAAATAAAACCCCAAACATCCACCCACTTGGCAGCTTCTGCTGAACAAGGCCAGACCTCTTGCCTGGGGCAATGGACACCTCCCTGACTGCTGCACCTGTACCCCAGGGAGCGGCGAGCGCCCCAACCCCAATCTGCTCCACGTCTTCAGGGCTGTCTCAGCCACAGGAACCAACCGGCTTCTGGGAGCGGTTCCTGTCCTGGGCACACAGGACGAGCGAGCTCACAGACATCCTCCTCTAAGCACCTGGCAAATCTAACGCAGCTCCAACCGGCATCTCGTGGATCAGAAGCCAGTTCCTCCTGCTCAGCCTCTAGCTGAGCTACCCAAACATGTTCTTGGAGCAAAGACTGCCTGTCCATCCTAAAGCGGCTCAGATCCAGTAAACGTGCCCCCTCCTAGCCTGACTGCCGCCCCAATAACCTTCCAGGAAAATCTAACTAACACGTGCTGGGTGCACTTTTCTGCAGAATCTGGCAAGTGAGCTCAGCGTAAAAATCAGTTCATTAGATGAACAGTGAGCTGCAACGAGGCCCCACAGCTCTTTTCAGACCAGGGGCAGCGCTGGCCGCACCTCCGCCCCGGCCGCACCTCTGCCCCGGCCAGGCTTCGAGGCAGCAGCAGACACTGAGCGGGAGGAGAAACAGGGCACCGGAGCACCAAGACGCGAGGACACAGGTGTGGTGGATCTCATGAGAGAAAGGCACTCTTCTCATGGCCTTGTGGGAAACGCACAGAGCACTGCGAAGGGAGTGTGGGCCGCAGTGGCGGCTGATGGGCCGCCTGGGGAGAAGGCGCACCTTAAAGTCCTCCCTGGCGTGGGCACCACGCGACTCCTTCCGGGCCTCCGCTCCATAGATGGTCTGCAGAGCACAAAGCATCAGGTTCTGCAGCTCCAGGGTCTCCACCAGGTCAGTGTTCCAGACCATCCCTGGGCACACAAGGCAGCCGTTAGACAACAGGGCCCGCCGAGCAAGGACCGAGGGCCCCACGACAGCGGGCGGGCCGCAGCGCACTCACCCCTGTCGAACGTCCTCAGATGCTGGAGGTCTCCGTAGAGGCTGCTGATCTTCTCACAGCCTTCCTGCAGCACACTCCCCACACGGAACACCGCAGCATGGCTCTGCATCGACTGTGACGTAAAACACTCGTAAACTCTTAATTCACGTGGAGAAGCCACGCCAAGAACTCTTATACCTTCAGAGCCTTCAGGTTTTTTTCTTACACATTACCTTTTTTATAAAATATTTACTTCAATAGAAAAACTAAAAAACTCAGACTGAATTTTAAAATGCAGTTGGTGAAAACTTTAAAACCTGCTCTCTAAGCAACTCTCACGTGTACAATACAGGAATACTAACTAGTCAGGATGCTGCTGTACACGCCATGGCTTCCTGATTTCCATCCTGAAACTTGTACCCTGGGCTGTCTTTCTCCACGCATCTGTTCCCTCCTCTCCTACCACTCCACGAGGCCTCTCTGAAGCCCAGACTCGCGAAGAGAGAACGACAGTCCTCTGCGAACGGCCACAGGCACCTCCTCCCTTGTGCTGGCGTCTGTGTTTATGGCCACAGAAAACGCTCCCACACAGGAATTTCAAGCGGACAGAGCAAGGTCTCCTTCCCAGAGCAGGATTCCCCCATTAAAGTAACTGGATTCCTAAGTTTTGTTTTTAATTGACCTTGTGTTACCTGATGGATTAGCAACTAACCACAGGTACCTAAATTTCAGAGTAAAATTAAAGAGGAAGCCACATCCCGATGCCAGGGAGCCACTGGTTCTGCCCTGGGCTGTCCCCTCCAGCCTTTGGCGTGGAAAGCACGCACTTGTATCTCACATGGGCCTGAGCATGCCTCTGGGACATGGCAACCCCAGGGCAGCGCTGTCGGTGAGGCTGGCCTGCTCGCTCAGAGCCTGTCCAGGCTCCTACCTTCTGCATGCTGAGCCGCAGCTCCGACGTTCTTATGCTTCCGTTGGCAAATCTCAATTTGTCAAGGTTCATGACAGATTCTTCCCCAGCATTTGGTTTAATCGAGGGAACTTTATCTCCTTAAAAAAAAAAACAACCCACCAAATGTGTTATACTTTTTTCAGGGAGTTTGGAAAATGCACATATAATATTCTACCTGAACTACCCTGTCCCCGAGGAAGCATCTATTGACTTGGGGTCAAAGGGTAAATAAAAAGACTAAATTTATGGGAAAAAGTCGGTGTCCAATAAGAAATCTTTGCATGAAAAGAACAGAAACCATGTCTTAAAGTCAACATTTGATGTATGCAAATCCATCTTGCACTACCAACCTGCAAAGGAGAGATGCCACACCCTGCAGGAGAGCCGTCCTCACCCGGCCCAGCCCTTCTGATGCTAGACTCTGGGGGTCGAGGGTGGATGGGAGGGGCCTGGCCGGGGTGCTTAACAGCCTCCTGGTGACCCTGGCCCTTTACCCTCCAGATCTGCTGTTCTCGCCTTTCTAAAAAGATTAACACTTTGAGGGTTTTTAAGCTGTTTGGTGATGACAAATATATTCTCTGCAAAAGGTAACGCACGTAGGTGTGACGTGCAGGAGACAGAGGCCTGCAGTCACTCTCTCCAAGGCCGAGTGCTGCCTGAGCTCCTCCAGGCAGGCGGCTTCGCTCCTTCTGTTTCAAATGCTTTAAAAAAGTCATCTGTGAAACTAACTTTTTCTCTTAGGTGTACACGTCTACAGATTTCAGTAACACATGCAGATTGCTGAAACTGCCATGATTTGAACATTTAGCCTGACTTACTGTGGTTGCTGGTTCTGACAGGCAGAGCTGCGTGACCCTCCCCACAAGTGGACCCAGGCCCTTAAAGACCACCCCACCATCTCCTGCCCCAGTCTCCCTACTCCAGAACCCCACACGCAAAATCACACGCACGTGGCCTCTTGGGTCTGGATCACAGCACCTGACACACTCATCCGTGCTGCTACGTGTATGGGTAGTTTCTTTCTTTTATTGCCAATTTCCAAAAGTTTTAAAAGTGTGACCCCTCAGGTACAGAAGTAAACGGTATTCTTGTAACACTTCCTTCTCACGTCAAAGACAAGGGAGCCTTGAGTGTTCGCCTCTGCTCTGAGAGCTGCTGTGGGGCCCCCACTCTAGCAAAGTGGGCACTAGCGCTGATGTCAGACCAGCACACAGCATCGCTTCCTCAACAAATTACGCTACTTTATGTCCACAAGGGGAAATCACGGAGCAACCCAGCCTTACTGGAGGGGAGAGCCGCGACCCAAGCTTCTCTTGTCTGCATCAACTCATCCTTTTTCTCCTTAAGAGATGTAGTTGTATTTTGCTTAATTTATACCTACTATTTAAAACATTTCTTTGGAGATAATTCACAGCAGGCAAGTAATATGTGATAAACCCCAACAACTTCCCAAGAGTGATTTCTGAGCAGAACGTCACACTCACAAGAGCACCTGACTCAAGCCACTCGTCTAACTCCACCCAGCCTGCGTCTAATCTTGGGTCTCTCACCATAAAAATCTCTGAACTTGTTTCGTCACTTCTGTGGGATAAAACCAGGACTTTCTCCCTCTGCCCCGTCCCCACTGTATGACCACAAAGCAAAGCCTCTGCAAACTGCCAGGCTCCTGAAGAGGCAAGTACCAGGTCTGCAGGACTCTGCGATGCTCAGGGCGCACGCCCGGCCGAAGACCACCAGGTCCAGGAGTGAGTTTGCACCCAGACGGTTGGCGCCATGCACCGAGGCGCAGGCAGCCTCCCCACACGCATACAGGCCGGGCACAACCTGGTCCTGGCCATTCACGTGCCTCAGAACCTGGGGAAGGAGACCAAGGTTAGCGAGCATGGTCTGCCCAGCTCCCTTTCCCGACAGCAGGGGTAGAGAAAGGAGAAGTAAGACTGGACCTCCCCCACCNCTGCTAATAACTTTGAGAAAGCATAGGCTCCAATATGGGAAGCCTGAATTTCGAGGGAGGACGTCCTGTCCAGAAAACTCAGGAATGCAGTTTTCCGTAGTGCTTCCTTCTAGTGAAGACCGTTTCATTACAGGCATTTGGATATTCCCACCTTAGCTTGGCGTTGTGTGTGTTAGTCACCTAGTCATGCCCGGCTCTTCTTGACCCCAGGGACTGTAGCCTACCAGGCTACCCTGTCCATGGAATTCCCTAGGCAAGAATACTGGAGTGGGTTGCCATTCCCTTCTCCAGAGGATCTTCCCAACCCAGGTCTCCTGCATTGCAGGCAGATTCTTTACTGTCTGAGCCACGAGGGAAGCCCCAGCTTGGCGTTGGTCAGTATCTAATTATGAGACTGGGTTGCTAATGAGCAGTGCTCTGCCCCTCCCTGAGCAGGACTCTGCGGTCCCAGCAAAGGGACCAAGGATGCTGTTCCCAGGCAGCCCTGGCTCTCAGCCCTCTTTGCTTGTTCCTCCTCATGGGTGGCTACCGCCAAGGGCCCTGACGTTGATAGCATATACACCACACTCCCCTTCACATAACTCTGTCCTGGTCTCTCCCTCAGGAGAGACCTAAACCAGTGTGACCTTCTCTGGGCCTTTTTGATACTCTGAGCTATTATTCCTGCCACCTCACTGATTTCTTTTACTTCTACCTTTAACTTAAAGTTGGTTTCTTTTTATCAGTTCATAGTTGTTTGAAATTCCACCAAAAAAAGATACACCATGTCCACGGCAAAGGAGAAGCCCCAGTAAGATGGTAGGAGGGGCACAATCACGTTTAGAATCAAACCCCATAACTGCCAGAGATGCTTGGAGGGCTCAAACAAAACCTTCTGTGCACCAGGATCCAGGGATCCCATAAGAGACTGGGGTCCTTGCATTTGAGTGTTTGATTGTCTCCTGCAAAAGCACAGGTTAGCAGTGGCCTGCCCTGGGGACAGGGGCTCTGGCTGAAGCAGACCTGGGAAGTGTGGCGTGTGAGCCCCACCACAGAGCCACTGAGCAGACAACCCACAAACTGGAGAGCAATTATCCCAAAGAAGTTATCGTACTGTTGTGCAAGTTCTAGGGCCTGCAACAGATTTCCCAACCTGGAGATCTGGAAAAGGTACTGAGAACCCCAGGGAATTTGACCTTGAAGGCCAATGGGATTTGATTACAGAACTTACACAGGGCTGGGGAACAGACTCTTGGAGAGCACAAACAGAATCTTGTGTGCACTGGGACCCAGGAGAAAGGAGCAGTGACCCCAAAAGAGACTGAGCCAGACTTGCCTGTGAGTGTCCAGGAGCCTCAGGCAGAGGCGTGGGTCAACATTGACCTGTCATGGGGTCAGGGACATTGAATATAACAGTGCCTGCATAAGTCCTTTTGAAGGAGGTTGCTGCCATAACCGCTACCATAGTATAGCCTCAGGTCAAACTGCAGGGAGGGAACACAGCCCCACCCATCAGCAGAAAATTGGATTAAAGATTTATTGAACATGGCCCTGCTCATCAGACCAAGACCCAGATTCCCCCACATCCAGTCCATCCCATCAGGAAGCTTCTACAAGTCTCTTATCTTTATCCACCAGAGGGCAGGCAGAATGGAAACCACTAACTGATCATTTGGATCACAGCCTTGTCTAACCCAGTGGAAACTATGAGCCGTGTCATATAGGGTCACCAAGACGGACAAGTCATGGTGGNCTGATGAACTATGGACAGAGGTTCATGACATTGTACAGGAGACAGGGATCAAGACCATCCCCATGGAAAAGCCTCCCCGGCCCCCTGTGCTGAGGTCTAAGGAACGCAACCTGATGCCCAGGAGACCCTCCCTGCCACCTGATGTGCCCCCGGAGCCGCACGCCAGCCGTGGGTGTGGCACAGAGAGGGCAGCAGCCGGGAGAGCACTCAGCGGGGAGGTGGCGGACTGGAGCGTTGGTGCCGCCCACCTCACCGGACGAGGGGCTGAAATAGTGACGAAAAAGCTCTCTGTGAGCTGCAAACCATCCACAGGAGTTAACTGTGAAGAGCTCACAATTTACTGTTGAAAACACGCACTCTGTAGGAAAAACTGCAAACGACCTAATATATGACTAAGGAAGAATCAATCAAATGCTAACAGTTGATTAAGGTGTGAATGCAAACACTGGGGGAGCACCAGGGCCTTCTGCCCTCCAGCAGAAGCACCCATCACGCCGCACAGCACTCCCGGGGGGTCCCTAGCCGATCACCTGTCAGCACCCGTCACGCCGCACAGCACTTCTGGGGGGTCCCCGGCAGATCACCTGCCAGCACCCGTCATGCCACACAGCACTTCTGTGGGGGGGCCCCCAGGCGATCACCTGGCCCTTGTAGTTGGTGGGGATGCCACCCATGTTGTAGTGCACGGTGGGAAGCACGGGGATGGGCTCCTTGGTGACGTCCACGCCCGCGAAGATCATGGCCGTCTCTGAGATGCCGGGCAGGCGCACAGCCAGCTGCTCCGGGGGCAGGTGGTGCAGCTGCAGGTACACGTGGTCCTTCTCGGGCCCACAGCCTCTGGGGGAAAACAGAGAACAGCAAGGCAGCAGGTCAAGAACCACACCCAGGAAATGTGAGGTCGCAGCATCCTGGCAGCGTGCCAGGCACCACCTGCTTCGGTCCAGGAGAGAGCGCCCCTCACCAAGGCCCCCTTTCTAGGGCGTCTTTTCTCGAGCAGCAAGCTGGGCCCCAGGGGCTGGGACTCAGCTGTGACCACGGCAGGCACCCCACCCGCACCAGGCTCACACCTGTGTGTTGCGAGGTCACAACCTGCCGTGTTCTGCTGGATGAATGCATCAGTCCTTTCATGCCAAAGAACCACCTGTCTTCTTTCTCGTGCACACAGGTGATGCCTCCAGGGGCCACACCCCAGGCATTTAACCAGCATCACCACAGCTGGTGTGGTGTCCGGGGCTCAGACCTCACACTGCTTCACAAAGAATAAATCCCACTTATCTTGAGAGCCCCCAACCACCCAGGGTTAAGCAACAGGCATTGGAAGCGCACCGTTAAATTCCCCTAGTGGCTCAGATGGTAAAGAATCTGCCTGCCATGCGGGAGGCCTGGCTTCAATCCCTAGGTTGGAACCATCCCCTGGAGGAGGGCATGGCAACCCACTCCAGTATTCTTCCCTGAGAATCCCATGGACAGAGGAACCTGGTGGGCTGCAGCCCAGGGGCTCGCAAAGAGCCTAACGCAGCTGCGCAACTAAGCAGACAAAGCACCACACTCTCGCATACGAACTAGCCCACAGACCTGAGAAGGGTCCACAGCCCACTGCTAAGCTTCCTGAACTACAGGTCTCTAGAGACCGTAAACTGGCAGACAATCGACAGAAGCAGCTGCATGCGGCCTCCAGGGCGAGTGGCAGGCTGACACACAGGAGCCCCCAGCCCTTGCTGAAATGCAGACACGAACCCCAGCCACCAGAGGACGGGGCGGGCACGACCACACAGACCTTCCCTCGCGGATTTCCAGGGTCATAGACCTGGACACGACGTCCCTGGATGCCAGGTCCTTAGCGACGGGGGCATAGCGCTCCATGAACCTCTCACCCTGGCTGTTGATGAGGATGCCCCCCTCTCCACGACAGCCCTCCGTGATGAGACAGCCAGCGCCATATATGCCTGTGAAGAACCAACCATTGAGACAGTTACAACCTAACAATCGCTGGGTGTATACTTCAGCAAATGCTTTTCCCAAGATACTCCGGGAGGGCAGAAGACAGAGAACACACCAAGGCAGATGGCGACGCCACAGCCTAGAAAAGGCGCGGCCCAGCTGCACACAGGCCTGGCTGCAGCGTCCACGCAGCTCTGCTCACTGCCCTGACTGTGGCTGTGCTGTGCCCTCTCAACACGGCAAAGGGCACATTTAACAGCTCAGGTTTTAACTGTTAACACCGTGGAGCTGTACTGACTGGTGAAAGGAAGGGAGCCCGGCTGGAAATCTGGTGTCTGCAGCAACTAATGACTGACAAGGCTGCAGACTGGGGATGGCCCTCGTGGAGGCTGCACCCACCACGGACATTCGAAGTCTCCCCAGCTTCACAGACAAGCCCACCAACATGATGCTGGGAAGTGCAGAGCCCACACCCAAGTCTGGCAGGGTGGATGGGGAGCTGTGCCGTATCCCGATCACCCTTGACTTCCCTCAAGGTGATGAGGACAAGGATGTCCAGAGCTGGATGCAGTTTGTAGTCTGAAGCCTAATCCTTCAATTAGTGATCTAAAGGGTTACCTTGCTTTTAGAACTAGATGCAAATTCCTGTCCGTCATTTTTCAGATTTCCTAGTTTCAATGGTCATTTCTTCCAGTAGTTTATTTCTCAAATATTGAAAAGGAAGCAAAAAAAAAAAAAA
>SJYV01037844.1:0-14760 GCA_006410875.1 Neotragus pygmaeus | reverse complement strand
GAACTCCGGGAGTTGGTGATGGACAGGGAGGCCTGGCGTGCTGCGATTCATGGGGTCGCTAAGAGTCGGGCACGACTGAGCGACTGAACTGACACGACCAATATGTGGCACTGCTTGTGCTACACCACCAGGTGGCGCTAGTGGTAAAAGACCTGCCTGCCAAAGCAGGAGACGAGGGCAGGGGGCTAGATCCCCTGGATGGGGAAGGTCCCCGGAGGAGGACATGGCAACCCATCCAAGTATTCTTTCCCGAAGAATCCCAGCCTGGTGGGCTAGAGTCCACGGGGTCACGAGAGTCAGACATAACTGAAGTGACTTAGCATGCATGCAAACCATAACCAAAGGAAAGCTGAAGTAGCTGCCCTAATAGTAGACAAACGAAGCTTAATAAAAAGTGTTACTACAAATGAAGGATATTTCATAATGATAATCATTCAGTTAAGAAATTCTAAACCTACATGCATTTAACAACGGAAGCCCACAATACATGAATCAAGAGCTAGCAGAATTAGGGGCATAAATAGACAATTCAATGATAATCATAGAAAACTTCAACACTCATATTTCAGTCATGGATAGAAAAACTAGGCAGAAAATTAATAATGACATAGGAGACTTGAACAAAACTATCGGCCAACTAGACCTAACATATCTACAGGATACTTCTTCAAAAGTACAGAATACACATTCAAGTACACACTGGATAGTCTCCAGGCTAGATCATATGATAGGCTATAAAGCAAGCTTCAACACATTTCATGCGATTGAAACAGTAAAAAACTACATTATCCTACTTCAGTGAGACAAAGAAAATGGTTATGATTCTGACCGTAAGAACTTAGCATGTGCATTTAAATACTAAAGAGAATAGCCAAAGGAAAAAAAAAAATCTGTCATGGAGTCATAAAGTTAAGATTGCTATTATTTTGAATAGATTTATTGCATTTTTATAGATCAATTGGAAGAAATTGATACATTAACAATATTAAGTCTTCTGATCTGTGAATGTGGTACATCTCTTCATTTCTTTAGGTCTTCTTTAATAGCCCTTAGAAATTTTCAAAATTTTATCTATACATATTTTGTCCACATTTCACTAAATGTACTTCTAGAATACATGTTTTGCTATCGAAACTTGTGTTGTTTTTAATTTAAACTTCAAATCATTTATCACTAGTGTATAGAAATATAGTGAATTTTGTTTGCTGATTTATGGTCCTGCGTATTGCTAACTTCATGATTTTAGTNCATGTTTTGCTATCAAAACTTGTGTTGTTTTTAAACTTCAAATCATTTATCACTAGTGTATAGAAATATAGTGAATTTTGTTTGCTGATTTAGGGTCCTGCGTATTGCTAACTTCATGATTTTAGTTCTAGTGGCATTCTTTTAAATCCTTTAAGACTTTCTTTGTAAGCAATGATGTGTTCTCAATAGAATCAATTTATATACCTTTTATCTATTTAAATTGTCTACTTCTACTGGCTAGGATCTCCAGTAGAATGTTGAGTAGATGTGTGAGAGAAACCTTTGTTGGCTTGTTCCCAGTCTTGGAGGAAATTGTTCATCAGCACCCCATTCCAGTACCCTTGCCTGGAAATTCCCATGGATGGACGAGTCTGGTAGGCTGTGGTCCATGGGGTTGCTAAGAGTCAGACACGACTGAATGACTTCACTTTCACTTTTCACTTTCATGCACTGGAGAAGGAAATGGCAACCCACTCCAGTGTTCTTGCCTGGAGAATCCCAGGAACAGGGGAACCTGGTGGGCTGCCGTGTCTGGGGTCGCACAAGTCAGACATGACTGAAGTGATTTAGCAGTAGAAGCAGCACTAAGTTGGGTGATAGCCCAAAAACTTTTCATAGATGCCCTTTGTCAAGTTGAGAAAGATTCTATTACTAGTTTACATTAAAATTATTGATTTTTTTAAATGTTTTTCCTTTCTTTAAAGAGATGTTCATTGTTTTTTCTACAAATATGATAAATTACATTGATTGATTTTTTACATGTTAAACCCATACTGTATTACCAGAATAAATTTGATTGCTTTGTTGACTCAAATCTATTATATTTTCGTATATTGTTGGATTTGGTTTAACAAGATATATTTTGGGGAATTTTTCCTCTCCCTTCATGTGAAATATTTGGTCAGTGGTTTTCCTTTGTTCTCATAGTATTGTTTATCAGGGTAACTAGCCTCATTAAAATTCATTAAAATATTATCTTTTCTTTGAATTTCAGAAAGAGTCTAAATAAGATAGAAATTATTCTTTATGACTTGATTGAATATTACATCAATGAGGCTATCTGAGCCTGCAGTTTTTGTTTGTTGGTTTGCTTTGTTGTAACAGGGTGTGTAAAGACAAACCTGTGTCAGTTTAATTATCTTTTCTTTCACTGTATTTATTCATTTCATATAAGTTCACTGCTCACAATTTTCTTTTATGCCCTTTCTAATGTTTGCAGCATGTTTGCTTATCCTGGCCACAAACACTTCTTTAGACAGGGAAGGTTTCCAGGGCCATCATTTACGTGATACTTTCATTTCCTACCTGTGTTAATACCTGTTCCAGGATGTATTTTCACATCAAAGGTGATTATAAAGTTTAATTGTAATAGCAGAATAAACGCAGTATGTGTTTGGGTATGTGTCCTGTATGTGTGTACTGTATTTGCGTGTGTGTATAATGTTATGCATTGTGCTTGTATAGTATGTGTGTGTGCTTTCCACAGTCAGCGATTGTTTAGCTCTTGCTGAGATGGCAAGGAAAAGACCTTTCTCTGTGGACAAACGGCCTGAGTCTCTCAAAAGCCCTTTTGTATGACTATTATTGCTTTCATGTAACTAAAAATTAAAGTGTGTGCTCAGTCATGTCTGACTCTTTGCGACCCCATGGACTGTGGTGCACCAGGCTCCTCTGTCCATGGGTTGGGTTGCCATTTCCTTCTCAAGGGAATCTCCCTGACCCAGGGATCAAATCTCCATCAACTGCATTGGAGGCATATTCTTCTACTCCTGAGCCACCTGGGAATCCCCTTTATATAACTAAGCATGTATTTTTTAAAAATCGTTAACTTTCATATCAGATTGTGTTGAAGTTTATAAATGGAAATAGTACATCGCAATGGGAAAAGATGAACTTTCCAATAAGTCACATCTGTGTGAATATTCTGGCTTGTCACTTATTGAAGATATAGATTGAATATTTTACTTAATCTTTCTCAAAACTGCCTGATAATCTGTAAAATGGGTTTACAATAACTATTTTTTTTAAGAAAGCATTAATAATTACTCAAGATTTTGCATCATTCCTGGCGCTCAGCTAATATCAACAATTTCTATTGATACTGTACTGACTTTCTCTCAACACAGATGAATTATCAGTGGGGACTACTACATGTCTTCTCACAATATGTGCAGGATTGGCATCCTCTATCTGTATTTAGTTTATCATCTAAGAGAGGACATCATTACTACATTTTTATGATTGCAGGAACCATAGTCATGCTCACTGTGGTATAGTTTCTCTTTATGGCAACTTTTTCTGATAGTTGCAGAAGTCATCAGATGCAGGATATTGATTCTTTTTCCCTCAGGGGAGCACTGAATAATAGATTGCTTCAGTTTAAATGCTCTTAGAGATTGTTTAGGAAAGAGTTCAAGACAATTTAGCAGACATTAATAGGGTTACTCATGCTACAGATCTTCTGGGAATTTCCAACATCCATTGCAAGTTCTCAATTATTTTTAAAAATGACTGCTTCAAAAAAGACTCACAGAAGAGGAAGGATTCTCAGTCAATAGATAAAAAGATTGAATGGGGCCACCTTGATGTGAAAGGTCAGCCTACATGGCAGAACATAGAGGATCCAAAGATAAATCATTTGTCAAATGTTTTTCAATTTAAAGGCAGGTTTTCTTTATTTTCATTTGTTCCCTTTTGAGAGAGAATAGTTATGTTCAAAAGAAGCATCATATCAATTCATTTCTGTGGAAATCAAAGTAAAATTCTGTTCTCAAATTAAAGATTATCTAACAGACCCGGATCTTATGATGGATAAAGCAACAGAATCCATCCAACATCCATTGTAAGAGACCATAGGGACACGCTGGTCTGTTCTGGCTTTCGGTGCAGAGATAAAAGCAACAGCTGAATAATCTTAATAGAACTAGGATGTTCTTATGGTGTGCTTGTTGGCACATTTTCCTTTTAAAAAATTACACATAATGAATTTTATTGTTTTGCTCACTAAACCCTATCAATCTTCATGAGCTTATAATTAAGACAATATTTGGAGGGACTCCCTGCTATTATCAAATAACTTTGAAAAGAAATGGAAAAGTACAAGTTGGGTAACTGATGTTACAAATTCCAGCTATTGGAAATGATCATGGAAGGGATTTTCAAGGTTTTTATGTGAATTTTAAAGGGTCTGGCCACAAAGTTGACTCCAAGAAATTTTATAAGAACAAATAATAAGCAACAGAGACTATTTTGTTTTGTTTTTATTCCTTTTAATTTAAGGGTTTACCTTAAACCGGAGAAGCAGAAAACCTAACAAAAGTCCCAACTCGCCATCTGCCAGCAGGTGGCAGTGTTGATGCATGAAAAGCTATGCAGGTTACTTTGAAATCACTGCTTAGGTGTTCAGTCTGTTTCAACTCCAGGTATCTGAGCTGAATCAGAATTCCTAATAGGTGCTCTGCTTCCCCAGCTTTCATTTCTCTCTCTTTTAAATCAAATTTTTTTTTCTTAAAGAGAAGTTATAAAGTCACAGAAAATTTGAGTGGAAGTTACAGAATTTGCCTATCTCTGCCCTCCCTCCATTCATGAGTAGCCCCCCATTATCAACATCCTCCAGCAGCATGATACATTTGTTAAAACTGATGAACCTGCATCTACCCATCATGGTCACAGTTTACCTTATGATTCACTTTTGATGCACATTCTATGTGTTTAGATGGTATATTCAGACACAGTGTATAATGTGTGAGGAAATGTCTCCATCATGCACAGTATATCCCCTGCCCTGAAATCCTCTGTACTATACCAATTCATCCATCTCCCCTTACCCCCGGCAACCACTAATCATTCTACTCTCCATATGTTCACCTTTTTCAGGATATCATATGTTTGGAACCCTGCAACAGGTAACCTTCTTAGAGTCGCTCCTTTCACTTAGTAGTATGCCTCTAAGGTCCCTCTCTATTTTTTTCATGGCTTGACAACTCATTTCTTTTTACTACTGAAAATTATTCCTTTGTGGGGACAACTTCTCTTTTTATAAAGAGATGTGTTCCATTTGCAGCTCTCTTTAGACCTTGGCAAAATTGTGATATTGCAACGGTTTTGTTTCCACCCAGACTCTTACTTGGCACTTGACGGTTTTACTCCAGAACACACTCCACTCAGCAAACCTCCCAGACCACAGGTGTCTGGGATACTCTCCTTACTATGTCTTCCAATTACTCCTCCGAAGTGGAACTTTCCTAAATCAGATAGCAATAAAGGATCTGCACTCCTTTCAGATTCCTGGAACATCTTCTGTCGTCCAGAGAAAATGGAAGGCCCTGCAGCCTCTTTCACAGCCTCGGGGGCCCGGACATCAGACCAAATCCAGGATTAGTGCCGTGGCCGCTGAAATAAAGCAGATCCGAGCTAGACGGAAAACAGCCCGGATGTTGATGGTTGTGCTCTTGGTGTTTGCAATTTGCTATCTCCCAATTAGCATCCTCAATGTGCTGAAGAGGTAAAGCTACTTATTATTTGAAAATGAAGAGATCTGCCATTTCTCTTGGGTCTTAATTAAGGACTTTTTTTTTTTTTAAGCCAGAGAAAAATTCTAAGCTGTCTGCCGAGATAGCTTGTCAGGCCAGATAACTCAATGTGTTGTTGTTACCAGCAGGTAAGAACACACAGCTTTTCAGAGTGCTGGGACTTTAAATGCTCTTATCCATGCTAATTCTCTATTGAATGACAGACAGAAAACAGATGTTCCCCCTGACCTCTTCAAGTTAATCGCTGAATCTCAGATGCAGAAAAAATTCTAATGCAAAAAACTCATTTACGGCTTGGAGCTCTTTTTTGATCAGAACAAATGGGTTTTCCAACTTTGTTCTCAAAGATATAGGGAATGGTGACAGAATTTTATCTAAAGGACAAAAAGAGATAGTGTTAGTGCTCTAATTATACTTAAAAGTGCATTTGTGAGCACACACACATACAAATGCAATCACAGCACATACTGTGTTTTGAATGCTTCAACAGAAAGAAAGAAAATCCATTTTTCTCAAGTCAGCAAATCAAGTTTAGGATGAATAGATGAATAGTGTTAATAACCAAAATCAACACAGAACTTTTCAGTGAGAGAAGTTACGTTCCTGTAACCCTGCAGATACACTTTTAAGTTAAAACAATTGGCCGACATGATCAGCTGATACGAGGCAGTGGTACCCAGAAATCTTCAACCACCTTTATTGCAAATTATGTTAATAGTTGCACAGAGGCTGGTCCCAAGGTAATATTGGTTCTGTTTATCAGAGGACTCTAACTAAAACTAGGATTGTGCCTCTGATTTCCCCCTGATTCACAGTCAATATCCTATTCCTCACAGCTGGGGCCTCTGGAGAGAGGCAGCTTTGGCTGGAATCACACAGTCTGATGGTGGTATAACCAGCTGCGAAGGTTTGTCGTTCTCTTTGGGGCTTTGTCTTTGATTGCTAATGACTTTTTTTCCTTTACTTTTTTTTAAAAATAAATTTTACTGAAGTAATGTTGCTTTACAAAGCTGTGTTAGTTTCGGCTGCACAGCGAAGTGATTCAGTTATACATATATATATTCTTAATGACTTTATCAATAGTAAAGAAAGAGAAAATGAACCTTTCAGCCATGCTGTTTAGTACAGGCACAGCCTTAAAGGCATAAGATCTGTGGCAGGTTTGGTCCTTGAGATATACACCAGCTCACAAGAAAAGGGAAGCTTCTTTGCCCTCCACATATATATGCATGTGTATGTAGATAGATAGATAGATATCTATAATTCCCTTCTTAATTTTCCTGCCCACTGAAATCATGTACAAATGTATTCTAGTCTGATGCAAAATGGTGTTTTCTGTTCCTAAGAACCTATAAACATACTGGATAGGTTTTCTCTCTCTCTCTCTCTCTCTCTCTCTCTTTTTTTTTTGTACTTTTATTTTAGTCTGTCTAAAGTCAGTGAAAACTGGATTTACCTCTCTCTCAAAGACACACTTGGATTTCCTGCCTCTCAGCCCTAGTTGAGGGCTACTTCCAAATACCTACTTGTCCATAATATTTCTATTCTTCTGACTTACAGACCTTCCTTTCCGAGGAAAATAAATGGCTTTCTAAGGAGAAAACCCATGTTAAATTTAGGTTTCTGTTTTTTGAGTCTTCTGGTCTCTGTCACAAAATAAAAATTTCAAAATAACCTTTAAAGTTGTTTTTCTCTTTACCACACACATTTTTTTCAAATACTTGTCTCTGTTTGCCCTCTCATTTTATACTTTTGTTTTCTTTCTCTTACAAATAAAATCCTTAATTCTTTTCTTTAGAAGTCAGTTTGTCTGGCTAGTCAAAACCAACATCTTTAAAGCAAGTCTGGTTTGTATATTATTTCAAAGATATATTGTAATGGAGGGTCATAGCATATTAATTCCATTTACCCATGTTGTCTCACTATATATTATATTTTTGTAAGAGTACTGCATAGAACATTACATTATTCTGACAATGCATTTCTATCATGTGCACAAAATCCACAATCGATGAAACCTCTGTCAAGAAATGCATTACAATCTTCAGCCTACAAATTCATCAAGTAGTTACAAGTTGCCTGCTGTTGTCTAGTGAATACAATTTGATAGCTGAGATATTTCAAAGAATAGAACAAATCTTAAAAATGACCTTTAAGGATATAGTAATAAAATATTTGTCAGAGCTTAAAATAATGAATAAAAATATTAAAAATTTTAAGAAATTACCAGAATTTTGCGAACTGAAAACTAGTTCTCCTCTGTATATTAAAAAAAAAAAAATCCTAGAAGCCCAATTTCAGTAAAGTGGTAAGATTGAAGTTGAAGTAATGTAGTACTCTGATCAACACACAAATGAAAGTTGGAAGTAGTACATATAGACAGCAATTTAGGAGTGCTATATATACACATTGCTATATTTAAAATAGATAACCAACAAGGACTGTATAGTACAAGGAACTCTGCTCAATATTCTGTAATAAGCTATATGGGAAAAGAACTTCAAAAAGAAGAAATACATGTATGTGTACAAGTGAATCACTTTGTTGTACTCCTGAAATGAGCACATTGTTAATCTTATACTCCAATTTAAAATAAAGATTAAATAAAATGAAATGGAATATTAACAAACACTGCTTCACTGCGTGTAGACATAACACGAAAGAAGGGAGACAGATACATAGTCAACCTCTGTATTCTTACTGCACTCATCCTCCACAAGGGAGAAAGCCCCTTCTCTGACCTGAGCCGGCTCTTGATTTATTACAATACTAACTGTGTCCTAGGTGCCCTTCAGGGACTGAAGTTCTTCTGGCCCCACTGTAGTACCCTAAGCCTGTAAGTGGTCCATCCTGCAGGGCAGCACTGGAGTCAGGTGGCTGTGACCTAGGCCTTTGTTGACCCTTGACTTTGCTTATGTAAAAGAACTTTCCAGAACCTCACTGACTTCCTGTTACTGTGTCTTTTCCTGCAGAGTGTTTGGGATGTTTACCCACACGGAAGACAGAGAGACTGTATATGCCTGGTTTACATTTGCACACTGGCTTGTATATGCCAACAGTGCTGCGAACCCAATTATTTATAATTTTCTCAGTGGTGAGTTTTCACCTGTTTCTTCTCTACAAACTACAGCCCAGGGCAAGGGATGGATGATCAGAAGGTGTGAACACTCTTGAACTGCAGGAAGGAAGAGCTTAGTTGCAATATAATGAGGATTTTTTTTTTTTTTTTTTNTTCTTGCCTGGAAAATCTCATGGACGGAGGAGCCTGGCAGGCTACAGTCCATGGGGTCTCAAAGAATTGGACATGACTGAGCAACTTCACTTTCATTTTCTTTCACACAGATTACAAAAAGAAACTTTCTAGATAGTTTAAGGTACTTTTCCAGATATTTTGCTGAACTGATTGTATCAGTAGAACAATTTCTTCACAGTATAATGCAGGGGTGATTTCTGCAAACTGTTGGCCATGTACAGCATAGGTTTCATCAGTTTTGAAATTATTAAATATCTTTGGGCACCCTTCTGCTGGTACTCAAGTGTACTATAGCAATCTAGTGAAAAATAACCCACGTTCACAAATATATGTCGTTTGCCTATAAAAACATTAAACAAACTTCAAACATTGAGCATGTAAAACAGTCTCACTATTTTATGGAAATGTTTCAGCATTTCAACAATGTACTAAGCATTATTTAATTCTTTATTATAACTAACATTCCATTGAATGTATGTACGTTTGCAGCAACATGAATGGACTTAGAAATTATCATACTAAGACAGAGAAAGACAAATATCATGATATCAATTACATGTGGAATCTTAAAAAATATATACAAATGAATATAGCAGTAATAGACCCACAGACATAGAAAGCAAAGTTATGGTTACCAAAGGGAAAAGTGAGGGGAAGTGGGAGGGATAAATTAGGAGTTTGGGATTAAAATATACACAACTATTATTTATAAATATATATATATGTATGTATATATATATATAAATACAAGGTCTTCATATATATATATATATACACAAAGTCTTCCCTTGTGGTTCAGACAGTAAAGAATCTGCCTACATTGCAGGAGATCCAGTCTCAATCCCTGGATTTGGAAGATCCCCTGACGAAGGGCAAGGCTACCCACTCCAGTAATCTTACCTGGAGAATTACATGGACAGAGGAGCCTGGTGGGCTATAGTCCATGGGATCGCAAAGAGTCAGACATGACTGGGCGACTAACACTTTCACTTTCAAATATAAAAATAGATAAACAAGGACCTGCTGTATAGCACAGGGAACTATACTCAATTGTTTTCTAACAACATACAAGGGAATCTGAAAAATTATAACTGAATGACTGTGCTGTACATCCAAGACTAACATGATATTGTAAATCAAAGATACTTCAATTTAAAAATAAATGATTTTTTAACAAAGATTGCACAAAGCTTCCAGAAAAGAAATTTCCTTTTTCTATCTTTCCCTCCACCATTATCAAATGTTGCACCCGCATGTAGATTTGGCTCCAGGAAGTCACTCATTTGTACCCTATTCGAGATTGGTTAAAACATACTGACTGCAAAATTCTTTTCTCCTTTCATTCTCCCTGGTCATCCAGGAAAGTTTCGAGAGGAATTTAAAGCCGCATTTTCTTGCTGTTGCCTTGGGGTTCACCACCGCCAGGAGGACCGACTGGCCAGGGGACGGACCAGCACGGAGAGCCGCAAGTCCCTGACTACGCAGATCAGCAACTTTGATAACGTGTCGAAACTGTCTGAGCAGGTGGTTCTCACCAGTATCAGCACCCTCCCAGCGGCCAACGGCGCCGGGCCCCTCCAGAACTGGTAGCAGGCTTACGCCTAGGCAAAGGATGTCTAAGGACCACTTCTTTTTTTAAACCTCTGTACACAGAAACTTTGTTATGCTACTGATCTGAAGCGAGAACTACTGTGTGGACCGCTCCCTGCTTTTCTTTTTTTAAGGGAAAATGATCTCTTGCTCTTTGGAAATA
Source organism: Neotragus pygmaeus (assembly GCA_006410875.1). Classification (NCBI taxonomy): domain Eukaryota; kingdom Metazoa; phylum Chordata; class Mammalia; order Artiodactyla; family Bovidae; genus Neotragus; species Neotragus pygmaeus. Next base: position 3,974 of record SJYV01037844.1, on the reverse strand, counting down.
AAGTCAGTTTAAAATCATTTCTCAACTTCTGATTGAAATATATTAGAAGTCGAACCTTTCACTGGATTTATTTTCAGGCTGTTTCACTTTTCACTTCATGTACCAGGATTAGTGTCAATTAAACCTGTGAAAATTTCCAATGCTAACTGTTATTTGAATCTACCTTCAAATTGTTGGGTAAAAGTTTCCCAGACGTATCTTTTGATTTTCTTTTGGTTGCTAAAAGAAGTAGCAGTTACTAGCTTTGGATTAACAAGAGATATGTTAGTTGACTTTATAGCTTTAAAAAATTACTAAAGAGAAGTGCCATTATGATGTGATATCTGAGAGTATATTTATATACAAAATAGCATATTATATTAGATAACTCAAAATCTATGTTTCAAAACTAAATATGTAGGCTATTCAACTTTATCTTCCATTAATTGTGTAACTCAGTTACACGGTTTTCTTGGGTTTGTAATCTTACCATGACTAGTATTTCTCATTTTAATGAACAGCCAGGAAGCCTCTGTATTCATAAAAAAGTTTTGGAGTACTATAAATTTGCAATTTCCATCTCTAAGGAAAGATTTTAACACTGAAGAATAAGATACAACATAATCCCATTCTTCTAACCAGTAAAAATGACATAATTGGTCTTACTAGGAGAAATTAAGAATGCAATTTACAAAGAAAAGTAGTGGTATAATACCAAATCACTCTGGGTCCCATAGTGGACAGGTTAATGTCATGGAGAGTTGATGGTAATTATTTGTATTTACTTATATTTTATAAACATGTATCAGGTCTTCTCCAGTGGCTCAGCAGTTTAAAAAAAAAAAAATCCACCTGAAATGAAGGAGCTGCAGGAGATGTGGGTTTGATCCCTGGTTTGGGCAGATCCCCTAGAGAAGCATTTGGCAATCCACTCCAGTATTCTTGCTGGAGAATTACATGGACAGAGGAGCCTGGTGGGCTACAGTCCATAGGGTCACAGAGTTGGACATGACTAAAGCAACTTAGCATGCATGCATACAAACATTTACCAAACACCTCCCAGAAGGTACCTACTGTGCTAGGACCGATGTGAACATGCCTTTGAGAGAGCTCCAGTCCACTGAGGGGAACTTGTTGGTAGAGGATGCAGGGAGATGATTCAGACTCAGAGTAGGAAGGAACCAGTGATGGCAGTCCTCACTCTGACAGGGGCAAGAAGGTTGCAATCTTTTGTTTCTGTTTAATTAGTGACTCTTGATGTCAGTGAATTCTATCCATACCTGTGGCTGAGAGCCAGGTAGCTAGGAGAATGCAGGGTTTTGCTCTTAATTCATATACAGAGGAATAGGAGTGTCGTATATTTTGTGCAAATGGAAAATCTGGGATTCAAAGCCCTGAATATTTTCAATTTGCTTCTCTGCAAAATTATTCTGATTTAAATAGTCACTTTAAAATTAAATCAAAAGTAAAAGAGATGTTCATGTATAGTTGCTCTTATAGCAGGCATTCTTAATTTATTAAAACAAAAGTTAAGGAGAATATCTAAGAAAGATTTTCATAGAATATAAAAATTATGTTTTTTTAGTTACTTTTTTGCAACTCATTACTTTCAGAGAGAATATAACCAAATTATCTACAAATGGTTTTCATGTCTTAGAATTGGGATTACTGTGTGCTTTTTACTATTCAAAGCAAAAACTACCCTTGAACAAACTTTATTGAAATTATATTGCTAGTCATCAGAGAGATATCAATGAAAGCAAATTTTCTAATTCTCCTTTCTCCTCTTTGTATATATGAGAACTTTTTTTTTTCTTATTTATGCTGTGTGAAAAGAGAATTGTGATTTTCACATTGTGATGGGAACTAGCACTTTAGTTTGAGGATAATGCCAAATAATATTGATAATATGCCTTAATAGCTAAGCAATATCGCAGAGTAAGAGCTAAATGTTTCAGATACTAACGTATCTAGTTAACTGTCTAAGAAGAGAGAGGGCAAGAAGGGAAGAGCCAGAGCTGAGGAGACAGAGAGGCCCAGAGAGGTGCGCTGTGTAATGGTATGAAGGGCGGACTCAAAAGTCAGAATTCCTTAGTTCTAAATCAGTAATTCTCAAAATGTGGTTCCTGAACCATTATTGTCAGCGCCACCTGAAAACTCATTAGCTGTGCAAATGTTCACCCTGTCCCAGATCAGAAACTCTGAGGGTGGTACTCAGGAATCTGTGTGCTCACAAGCCCCATAGGTGGTTCCAAAGGGTCTTCACATTTGGACCTCTGCTCCAGACACTAACATCCAGCACCTGTACACTAACCCACGTGAGATGAAGTACTTTACTCCCCAAGTATCTACAACAGGGATTATCATCACCACTACTGTCAACCAGATAGGAGGTCAGAAAGAAGAGGTGTATACCAATGTTGAAAACCGCTCAGCATCATCTCAGTCAAAGAGATAATGGGTCACGAAACACTTGGCCCTGTGTTACCAGTGCGGGGTGGAGAGAAGACAGGTTCTAAGGCCCTTGTGTGCTTTATGGCTACCTGGATGATCTGAGTTTCTAACTAAAACTTTCAAATCTCCAGTTTTGTTTACCCTTGCCAAAGCCTAAATTTGTTGAAGCAGACATTTTCCAAGAATGATAGAACATTTTCCAAGAAGGAAAGAACAAATAAATACACGCCAGTCCTTATAAGAAACTGTGGGAATGGGCTATCAGCCCATGCATACTTCTGCCAACTAGTTGATGCAGGAGTCCTCCTAAGACGTCTGGATTTAGTCCTGACCTTAATAGGACAAAGGGGAAAGAAAGAGGTGTTCTCCAAACCTGCCAATCTTATGGGAAAAAGGGTCAACTACTTACCCCATTATGTGCTATTAATAATACAAATGAGATTTCCGAAAGGAGTATGTTGGGAATATTTGAAGCTACACATAGAATATGTCTCTCTCTTGTTTTGCCATATTTCAAAGATTGAATTTAAAATGTCATTAATGTTACTGAAATTTTGTTATCAATAAGAATGATAATAGTTTTACCTCATATATGATCCATTTGAACTTTATTATTTCTGAATTTCTACAAACTGATGACAGTATTGATATTCAAATTCATTTGTTCTTGGCAAAAAGATGACTCTCAGTTACCGGAGAAGATGGCTTCTAAATNTGATAATAGTTTTACCTATGATCCATTTGAACTTTATTATTTCTGAATTTCTACAAACTGATGACAGTATTGATATTCAAATTCATTTGTTCTTGGCAAAAAGATGACTCTCAGTTACCGGAGAAGATGGCTTCTAAATTCTTCAAGGCTGGGAACATTTCTTTGGTATTAAATAACTGTTATAAATCATCGATAAATTATTTGAAAAGTGTTAGGCACAATAATATTGAACTTCACTCCCAGTGTACATTGTTTTCATGAAGATAAAGAAAAATATGCTTATAAGATACAATCTGAATGTATATAAACTTGAATGACAACATCAGAATGACAAACTTCAGAGATAACTTTGGACCCAAATTGTGAGGAGAGCTATTACTATTTTAATACTTGTGCAATAATAGATGTTTTTGCACTTGATATAAATAATAATAATCAATTGTATTTCAAAAAATCTGGGTATCCATTAACATTTAGAAAGCTTTGCAATTCCAGCTAATTTTACAACAGAAGACTTTTCTACTTCCTACAAGTTACAAGTCAAAAAAGAAAAAAAATTCTACTAGGTTATGTGCATTAGCTTTCAAATGGCATGGAGTAAAATTATAGATTTCTTTTCAGAGACAATATATGTAAACACAGAAAATATTGTCAATTTAAGTCTACTCTATTACATTATACAAATAGTAAATGAAGTGCAAAGGCATGAAAAATACTTATCTCCCCAAATTCAAGGGAGTCTCTTTTCTAGAGAACTATTGCAATTAAACAGGGAATGAATTACTCTGTCCACTTTGCCACGTATTTCTATAATCTCAGAATTTCT
>SJYV01037842.1:0-12149 GCA_006410875.1 Neotragus pygmaeus | reverse complement strand
TTTTTTTTTTTTTTTTTTTTTTGAGTCCACTGGAATGATGGTTCAGCTCTTCATTGACAGAGTATGGAGACCAGCAAGGATTCAAAAGGAAATTTTCTTTGACAGGTTATCAGTCAGCTCAGGCTGTCATAAAAAAAATACCATAGACAGCATGGCTTAAACAACAGAAATTTATTTTTCAGTTTTGCAAGCTGGGAAGTCCAACATAAAGGTGCTGGCCAATTTGGTTCCTGGTGAGAACTCTCTTTCAGATGTACAGACCCCTTCCCACTACATCCTTATATGGCTTTTCCTCTAAGGGTTCATGGAAAGAAAGAGATATCTGTGTTTCTTCCTCTTCTTCTAAAGTCTCCAGCCCTATCAGACTAGGGCCCCATCCTTATGGCATCATTTAACTTTTATCACCTCCTCATAGGTCCCATCTTCTAATATATTCACATTAGGTAATTGATTAGGGCTTCTAATATGAATTTGGGGGTGACATCAACATTTAGCCCTTGACAAAGGGCATCATTAGTAGCAGTAGGATATTGATAACTGACACATATACAGCATTTTATGGTTTACAAGATACTCTTGCATCCAGTTAGTTTTTAACCTCTCAACAGAAGGTATGGAGGAAAAGATTACTACATCACATTGGCTGATGAAAAACTCAGGATTTTTAAAGAACACAATTAAACCAACCATCTTTTGGGTACATATATATATATGTATTAGTTGGATCTTTTTATTAAAAAAAGAAAAAATCACATTAAATATGAACGTGAAGCACATTCTATCATTCTAGCAAAGGACATTTAAAAAAGTCAAATGATTATTTTCTCTTCCTTTCTCTTGCTTTCTTTTTTCTCTCTTCCCTAACCAACACTAACATCCAGTTTTCAATGTGATGCTCTATCATTTAGATGCAGTCCAGGGAGTCATGCTATTTCATCCAACCTCACAGGCACACGTAGTCATCTGGGGCTGTGTAGGGTGGGGTCACACACAGTTACTTGGGCTTAGAGGTCTGGGTGAAATCTGTCCAGTCCCTGAGACCACACTCACAGGGGCAACAGAGCTCAGTCGAGAAAGCGCTGCACTGGAATCTAGGCTGGTCTCCGTGGCAGATGAGATGAAGCCATGGGCATTCAAGGTCAGCCTCTGGAATCTGCCCTGCCTCCTGCCCATACTCATGGGCTCCAGGCCCTACCTTGCACAGACTCTCGGCATTTCTCATCTCCAGCCCAGCTCTTTGCTCTGCACCTAAGGGCTGGTCAGGGCCTCCCTGGTTTTCTGGAGGAAGTCCTTGCAAAGTGAGCTTTCCAGAAGCTGGTCTTGAAACTTACCCTGAGAGAGAGGATCTCTGACATAGTCGGGGGGACATTTTTCAGGCAGGATCGGACCTGTTTCCTAACTGCAGGCCTTCTCAGAGCCTTCAGTATACTGACGTGCTGATTTGCCATCCTCGGGGCTGGTGTCACTAGGAACACAGTCTGGGAAACGCTGTCCCAGCAGACCTGATCTGTGCTTTGAACTCCTCACCCCTTCCCCGAGGGTCTGGCCCTTGACCTGTGTCAAGGTTTGCCCCAGTCCCCTATTCTTTCAAAATGACAGAAGGTGCTCAGGTGCACTGGCCTTGCACTTGCAGGTCTTGATATTCTGCCTCGCACCCAGGAAGCCTTTCAAGCAGGTGGGACCGGACTGTGCAGAACAAGCAAGATCACAGAGTTCTGCCAGCAGACGGTCCCCGGGGTTTATAAGGACAGGTCTTATTAACGGGAAAAAAAGACAATTTGTTATGAACTCAACCAAATCCTTTGCTGCCCCGGCGCTGGCTCTCAGGAAGTTTATCTGACCTTGTCAGTGAAGCAGAGGCGACTTCCAGGGTCTGAGCTGAGGCTGGGGCTACTGAACACCAAGACTCTCCTTACTAATGATAATCACTAATGAGGAGTTCAGGAGCAGCTGGGGCGAGCACCAGTTTATCAGTGAAATTCACTGTGGAAAGTCTTGGGAACGTTTCCATGTAGGGTAGAAACAAGATTGCAGGTGTGTTCTCAATCATCATCATCATTAAAGCAGACAGAGAGGGGGTGGCCGGGCTCCAAAGTCAGCCCCGAGCCACAGTTGCCCACTCACCACTTTGCCTAGGCCTCCCTCCCTGCCTCCTTGTATCTGAGTTGCATGGGACGTGGTTTAACCAATGGAAGACAGTGGGTCAGGCACCCTGCCAGCTCCAGAACAGTGTGTCAGTAAGCCCTAAAGACCCTGATCTGTGACATGGGGACCCTGGGCCTCCAGGTCCACATACAATATCTGCTGCCCTGTTGGAGGGATCCCAAGGAAAGGCTACATGGAGTGGATGCAGAGATGACCCCAGCCAAGCCAAGCCTTCCCAACCAAGGGGCCAGACAAGCAAAGAAGATGTTTGCTTTGTTCTGTTCCTGGCAGACATCACAGGGGATGGATTGAGCTGTCCCCACCATGCTCTGTCCAAGTTCCTGACCTTCAGAATCCTCAGAAATCATAAACATGGTTGGTTTCAGCCATGATGTTCTGGGGTAGTTTGTTAAGCGTGTGTGCATGCTAAGTTGCTTCAGTCATGTCCAACTCTTTGTGACCCCATGGACTGTAGCCCACCAGGCTCCTCTGTCCATGGAATTTTCCAGGCAAGAATACTGGATTGAGTTACTATTTCCTCCTCAAGGGGATCTTCCTGACTCAGGGATTGAACCTGTGTCACCTGCATCTCCTACACTGGCAGCAGATTCTTTACCCTGCACCACCCGGGAAGCCAGGGTTGTTAAGTTTGTTGAGCAGCAATGAATAACTAAAACAAAGCGGAAGTGGGGACCCTGGTTTGGAGTCAGGGTTCCAGAAAAACAGAAGCACAGTTAGAGATGGAGGAGGGATGAAAAACCAGTGACAGACCTGGAGGGTCACTCATCATAAAGAAGATTCAGATTCAGCAAAGTGGGGTCCTCTTGCTCTGGCCACACCTGGTGTCCCAAGTAGGAAGAGAAGGGAGGGCAGGATCTCCGATTCAGCCACAGGTGGTCTGAGAGTAGGGAGTTACAGTGGAACAGGGATTGCCTGACAGGGAAGCCCTATCATCTACGAGCACAGTCACGGGGTCTCAGGGACCAAGGCCTTCCCCAGACACGCAGCACCACTGATCCACACCCCAGTCCTGTGTGGTGGGCAGTATGACTGCCCCATTTCTGTCTTAAGACACGGAGGCTCAGATATTGACAGGGCAGAGGTCTGGTCAAGAGCTTCAGCTGGAGTCCTGGGTGGGCACATGTGATCTGGTCCCCCAGCCCCAGGAGATGGAACTGAGTCCACTTTTCACCGCTTTTTCCCCTGGATGTGGGTGGGAGGTGCTTCTACTGAAAAGTCCCATGGGAAACTCAGCCTCCCGTTCTTTAAGAGCTCCCAAGGGTGGCGTGGATGTGACTCACCCCTGACTTCAGCTGAATCCTGGACCAGTTATCTGACCTCCTTGGGCTTTTGTTTCCTCCTTAGTCAATGGAAGAAAAGCTATGACAAACCTAGACAGCGTATTAGAAGCATAAACATCACTTTGCCGACAAAGGTTTGTATAGTCAGAGCTATGGTTTTTCCAGTAATCATGTTTCGATGTGAGAGCTGGACCATAAAGAAGACTGAGTGCCAAAGAATGGATGCTTTCAAACTGTGGTGCTGGAGAAGACTTTTGAGAGTCCCCTGGACAGCAAGGAGATCCAACCAGTCAATCATAAAGGAATTCAACCCTGAATATTCATTGGAAGGACTGATGCTGAAACTGAAACTCCAATACTTTGGCTACCTGATGCAAAGAACTGACTCATTGGAAAAGACCCTGATGGCTGGCTGGTAAAGATTGAAGGCGGGAGGAGAAGGGGATGACAGAGGTTGGATGGCATCACTGACTCAGTGCACATGAGTTTGAGCTCCAGGAGATGGTGAAGGACAGGGAAGCCTGGCGTGCTGCATGGGGTTGGAGTCAGACACGTACAACCTAGTGGCTGAACAACAGTCACTGCAGATGATCATAGTACTTACCTCTGTATTCTGTGGTTTCAAGGACGAATTCAGTTACCTTTTGTAAAATACTTAGAGCATTGCCTGGGCATAGTCAAGGTTTTGTATTTTGTTAACTAGGTAACAACTGAGATTCCTAGGCAGCCGCTGTAGTTTACATGTCTCCAGGTGTGGCATCTTTCTACAGGAACCAAGCCCTCCATGGGGCATTTGCTCTTTATCAGGGTGAGACAGGGACCCCTACAGGGAGTATGAAGAGGGTGTGGTGAGGTTTCCCCCAAATCCTCCTGCCCTCAGGGGTCCTCTTGGGTCCTGCATAGTGTGTAGGGTGCCCCGAGTCCAGGGAAAGGCTCACAGTAAAAAGGGGGGGGGGAGGGAAAAAAGCTGAAAGCGGGGGAACCCTGCTCCATGAAGCTCATCCCGGTCCTGCTTGTTAATGTAAAGTGGACGATGCCACCAGCTTCTGGAAGCTAGTGTCCAGTTGGGCCCTGGTGGTCTTTGCTGTGAATGAATGAGGTTTGAGAGCCCAGGATAAACCTCCAGCCCCACTTTCGATGGAAGGTGGGGGAGCTAGAAGGCATTTTCACAATGTCATTTTCATCACGAAAATAATGCTACATATGATGGTTGGCTTCTCTGCGAAGTCTCAAATCCACAAGAACGTGAAAAGCATGAGATAGCAAAGTGTATTAAGCACTGAACACGAGGAACTGTTAAAATACATCATATGCTTTCTCACCTTTCTTCTCCACAATAATCCTCCCAGGTAGAGACTGTTACTATCCATATTTTACAAATGAGGAACCTGAAACTTAGGATAAGTAACTGGCTTAAGGTCTTGAAGCTAACCTCCCTCGGAGCTAATACTCAAATCCACTTTGAGGTTGGTACTCTTACCCACAGTGACATTATTGGTGATAAAAATAATACTAATATCAATACTTTTACATGACTGTGTTTTTAGGAATCCATTTCCATATGGCTTGGAAGTGCTGTGGTCAGGACTGGGGTGCAGAAAACAAAGGGTCCTTGGTCACAAATGCAGGCTGTCCCCTCAAGCTCTGCGGAATTGAGCCCCTGCTGGGTCCCACTTACACCATCCATCCTCACACCTCTGCAAATAGAAATCACTGCCCCTTTTACAGACGAGAAAACTAACAAAAGTTCACCAGCCAAGAAGGGGGAGCTGCGACAGGAATGCAGGATGCCTGACTCCCAAGCCTACCTTGGTTACCCATCGGGAGGGGTGGAGGGGATGTAACTATTCCTAGAGGTCTGGGTGACCCAAAATACTTAAAGTGTTGGCCCTTCAAAGGGGTGAAGTGTGAGAGGGCACAGGATCAGCCAACTGGCCTCTTTTAGTCTGTATGTACCAGTTATACTAGAGAAATCAAGGCAGCTTAGCAGACACTAAGAGTGAACACATTCCTTCTTTCATTTGTATTATCCAGTGCCTGTTCCATGCCAGGGTGTTGGTTAGTAACCATTTTTATCATGATTAATACCCATAGCACATCTACAACGTGAATATTTGTTTATCCCCTTTTTACAGCCAAAGAGACTGATGCTTAGAGAGAGAACATGACCACATCTGTCCCACTCCACACTTGTGTTCTTTCCACTCCGGGTGTGTTAGGGGTAAGAAGAGATGGATAACTCCTCACAATTCTCTGCATTATAAAATTGTCGTCTTATTTTTCAGGTAATGAAAGTGAGGCTCAGGGAGGTTTATGGCTCCCTGAAAGTTCCTGGATGTGACGTGAAGGTTTTAGGATTTGAATCCGAAACGTTTCCTTTGCATTACCCCCATCAAGAGCAGGAACCCTAGGATACTATACTTCAACATTCTGTGCTTCAGTGTGGCCTACATAGGACAGTAGAGCTTCATATCCAGCGATTCCTCTGCTAGGTATCAGCTCAGTTCAGTCGCTCAGTAATGTCTTATTCTCTGTGACCCTATGGACTGCAGCATGCCAGGCCTCCCTGTCCATCACCAACTCCTGGAGTTTACTCAAACTCATGTCCACTGAGTCTGTGATGCCATCCAACCATCTTATCCTCGGTCATCCCCTTCTCCTCCCCACTTTAGTCTTTCCCAGCATCAGAGTCTTTTCAAATGAGTCAGCTCTTTGCATCAGGTGACCAAAGTATTGGAGTTTCAGCTTCAACATCAGTCCTTCCGATGAATACTCAGGATCGATCTCCTTTAGGATGGACTGGTTGGATCTCCTTGCAGTCATACCCCAAAATAACAAAAATGCTAATTTGAAAATATTCATGGATCTCAAACTTCACAGCAGCATTATTTACAGTCATCAAGATACGGAAGCAACTTAAGTGTTCATCAACAGATGAATGGATAAAGATGATGTGGCATATTTACCTGATGGAATATTAGTCATAAAAATGAAGTTCTGCCATTTGCAACAACATGAATGGAATTATGAAGGAATTATGCTTAGTGAAACAAGTCAAAGACAAATACTCCATCACCGTTTATATGTGAAATCTAAAAAATGAAACATACAAAATTATATACAAGACAAAAACAGACTTGCAGGTACCGAGAACAAACTAGTTGATACTAGTGGGGAGATGGGAGTTGGAGGGACAAGCTGGGGGTTCTGGATTAAGAGGTATAAACTACTCTGTGTAAAGTAAACACGACATCAGGATATACTGTACTGCACAGGAATATGGCCAATATGTTGTAAGAAGTTTATGTGGAGAATAATCTATAAAAATATTAAATTACCATGTTGTACACTTGAAACTAATGTAATATTGTAAATCACTTCAGTTAAGAAAACATATGAGCGAGTGATTCTAGCAGTGCAAAGCTTCCCTCTTTTCCACCACCAACCCCTGGGGCTTTGTTTCCTTCCACACACAGTATTTCTGGGTCTGTTTCTTTCTGCACATGACCTTTCCCCCAATAGGATGCCTTTTGTCACTCTCCAACGGCCTATTCACAGCATCTCTCAATCTCTTTTGTTCTTTTCTGGCTTTGAGAACATCTATGTGTCATTCAGCCAAAAATTTTGCTCACTATCTAATTCATCTTCTGTCTTGCAAGAAAGCCAAATGGGGATGTGATACAATTATTTGTCGATTTTCAGCCAGCCCACATGTCCCCCACTGTGAGAGTTTGGTTCTCCTCGTGGGCCATCTTTGTTTTTAGCGGAATTGCATCCTGGGATCATGACCTGGTTTAACATCCTAAAGAACAAGCTTAATACATCTTTTCTCTCTCGATGCACTTTAGCCAAAATCTTTAAACCCCTTCTGTGGCTAACGTCTGAGCTGCCACAGCTGCCACGACCCAGAGTGACACTGGTTTGTCCTCAGTTAACAGAAGTGGCACAGCCCTGCAATGCCCTGAAGTCAGCCTCAGTCCTTCTGGGAGGGGGGAAGCTGAGATGGTTCCCCTCACCGCGGTGAGCAAGGGTGGACAAGCAAGGAGAGGTCTGCGGTACACCTGGGACCCTGGGACAAATACTTTTTTTGAAAGGATTGAATTTGGGCATTCTAAGAATATGAATGGGGGAAAAATTATACCTTCATTTTCATTCATCTCTCATTGAAATTTAGCATTTCTATTATGAAAGCAAGCAACAAGCCAGAGTGGTATAAATAGTAGTGTGGCGTTGTCACCCATAGACATGCAGATATCTTTATGTTCTACAGTTGTTGCAGACATTTCAAAATATCATGCACACCCACCGCTGCTTCAGACTTATGGAAGATATCATGTCTATTCCAGATATCATGCTGGGTTATTAAATTCATGAAAACAATGCACATATTGTATTAGATCTCAAGTTGAGGGTTTTAAGATTATATATACATATATATATCCACATATACAGATATATAGGTGGCAGTGGTTTAGTCGCCGAGTCGTTTGACTCTTGCGACCCCACGGACTGTGAACATACCAGGCTCCTCTGTCCAATATATAGGTATATAGATACACTACTTAAGTATAATAAAACATTAATTATGTTTTATTTTTTGTAACCCTATTGCTTTGTTTTGTGCATTAAGAATCTTTGCTCTGAGAGGGGATCCTCAGGCTTCATCAGACCACTAAAGGACCCATGGCATAACAATGGTTAATATCTGCTGCTTTAAGAGAAGGTTGGGGTTTCCTATACCCTCTTCCCAACAGGAGGAGGGGAAAAAAAGGAGAAGGAGGACTGGAAATGACACTAAAAGAACCCAGCAGACTAAGACAGATGAAACGGAGCTTTCCAAACCGTTCCACGAATATGGCACATTAGACTGAGTGAAGCAGAAATTTAAAGTAAAGAATCTGACAACAAATCTTGAAACCCTCTACACTCAAATATCTGCTACAAGGTAAACACTGACAAGCTTGAAGAATGGCCCCCACCAAGGATCCCAGTGGCCCTACTTCCAACCCAAGGACGCTACAGGACAGCAGCCTCAGTCAGAACCTGCAAAAGCTGAGGCCAGGATGAGTTCTGGGTTTCGTTGGATCCTACATGCAACGACAGGACCCAAATGCCTTGAAGCAGTGGAGAAAGGAATCGGGTGCTGAAACTCTGGATGACTCTTGGGCTCCAGCCCAGGACATTCATGGCAGAGGTGGAGTCACCCAGTGACAGTCCCCTGGGAGCTGGCACCCCACTGAGGCAGCCTAGAGGAGAGCACGCCAATGGACTGAGTCACAGTGGCTGTTGGGTCAGCCCACACCCGCTTAGACTCCCCCTTTGGTTATTACATCAGTTCAGATACAGTCTTTCAATGCTGACTCAGCTGAGGGGTCCAGCATCCCTATTCCCCACTTTCTAGCATCTTCTTCACCCCCTCACCAAGGGGAGGAGAAGGAGGGGGGTCTCATCAGAGACAGGGCTCCCCCAGAAGCCAAGGTGTAGGCTAAGATCAGGTGTAGGCTAGGGGAGTGGTGAGGACGACAGGGAAGGGAAGGTGGCCAAACAGGACTGTGTAATCAGCCCAGTTACCTCTGGAGCGAGCAGGGCTTCATCCCACTGGGAAGCTCTGGGAGCTGGTGAAAGACACACCAGCCTAGGAATGCGAGTGCTGGCATTTAGAAGTCAGCTGCCAGGTGCCAAAGAGAGACGGGCAAGAGGATATCCCGGAGCATGAGCACCACTGCTTAGAGCTAAGTTTTCTTGAATTCTTATTAGATACCCCGAGCTCTGCTAAATGCTCTACAAGCTTTGTTTTCATCATTACAGTGGTAGTGGTGGCAGTTTAGTTACTAAGCTGTGTCTGGGTCTTGCAACCCCACGGGCTGTAGCCCACCAGGCTCCTCTGTCCATGGAATTCTCCAGGCAAGAATACTGGAATGGGCTGTGGTTTCCTTCTCCAGGGAATCTTCCCCTGGAGGGGAAAGATCCCACATGCAGGGGTCAAACCCACATCTCCTGCATTGCACGCAGATTCTTTTAATGCTGAGCCATCAAGGAAGCCCCTGGAACTCATTTTGGTAGCTCTTTTTTACAGAGGAAGAAATAGAGCCTCTGTCTCTCTCCGCAATCAAACCAATAGAACGCAAAACTAAGAACTGATCAAGGCTTGTCTGGTTTGAATACAGCTCCTTTATTTTTCTATGAAACATTCCTTCTCTAAGATCTCAGAGGCCCTGGTGCAGGGCTGGCTTCATGGACATGTAACCCACATGTTGACACAGGATACCAGGTTCAAAAGGGCCCCAAGCTTGTTTCAAAGCTTTGCAATTTCACCGTCTTGAAACCCACGGACTTTTGAAGGAAGGGTCTTGTATTTCCATTCTGCGTTGGATGGCAAATTATATAGCGGGTGCTGACTCAGGGCCTTGCCTAGCTAATTCTAATTTACCTAAGAAATGCCTCTCAAACTCTCAGTCACTTAAAATCTGACCGACTCTACAGAATTAACTGAAAAATTCCTGCCACATGGATAATAATTTTCCTCCCCAAAGTTACATGAGAATTAGCAGGTGATAATGGTTTAACAGCACATTCCCAGCAACAAAGACAGGCCAAATTATTCTCAACAGCCCTGGCTGTTACTTTAATCTTCTCACTTCTTCCCCGTGTCAGAGCACAGCAGTTAATGACCTGCAATAAATCCTAGAAACTGCGACTGGAAAGCCAGGGAGGCCCAGCGAGGAAGCAGATCTATATTTTTTTTTGAGAGGTGGTATCTAGGTTACCTGGGCGCAGCCAGGACTCCTAGATATTAAGGCTGTTTCTCTTCCAAGACCCACCTCAACATCTCTACTGTTTCACCCAGGGACTTGTATTTTTCCTTTTAATCACCTGTACCTATCCTCATGGGCTTCCCTGGTGGTTCAGACAGTAAAAAGAAAATCCATCTGTAATGCAGGAGACACAGGTTCGATCCTGTGACTAAGCACCTATTCTTATGTCTGACCTTTCCAGACGGCTTTGCTGTTTTAAGTTCAGCGGCTGGGTTATCAGACACAGGTGACCTTAGCTGTGGTTTCAGAGGGGAACCACCCCAAAACCAGACAAGTCACGTGCTGAGGTTCCCCAAGTCACGTGCTGGGGCTGCAGCCATTGTTCTGTGGCCCCTGGAAGCCCCTCCCCCACCCACACACCTGTATGCATGTGGTCCCAGAAGGATTTCATGANACCCCAAAACCAGACAAGTCACGTGCTGAGGTTCCCCAAGTCACGTGCTGGGGCTGCAGCCATTGTTCTGTGGCCCCTGGAAGCCCCTCCCCCACCCACACACCTGTATGCATGTGGTCCCAGAAGGATTTCATGAGGCCACCGATGCTCCAAACACACCTTTTGCTGTTGATGTTGTTGTTCAGTCCCTCAGTCATGTCCAACTATTTGCGACCCTATGGACTGTAGCCCACTAGGCTCCTCTATCCACGGAATTCTCCAGGGGCTCTTCCTGACCCAGGGATTGAACCCAAGTCTCCTGCCTTGCAGGCAGATTCTTTACCATCTGAGCCACCAGGGAAGAAGCAAGTCCCCATTCAGCTAAATCTTCTCCACTTGGACGGTTCCATGTGACACAAACTAAGGTTGAATCACTCTCCTGGCTGCCTGGGAAAGTGTTTAAACAAACTCTTTTCCTCTCCAGCAGCATCCCTGGAGAGCACCTAAGGGAATTCCTAAAGGAATGAACGTCGGCAAGTCCTTAACCTCAGCTCAGAAAACTTTTTCTCGACTTACTCGGTCAAAACCTGACCTGAACTTAACTGAAGCTAAATATTGTCTTTATCCCTTTTAGGACGAACATTACCCCTTTNCTGGAGAGCACCTAAGGGAATTCCTAAAGGAATGAACGTCGGCAAGTCCTTAACCTCAGCTCAGAAAACTTTTTCTCGACTTACTCGGTCAAAACCTGACCTGAACTTAACTGAAGCTAAATATTGTCTTTATCCCTTTTAGGACGAACATTACCCCTTTCGCAGCAGAAACATAAGTGCGTTTGACCACAGGAAATTATTCCAAACCTATTGGAGCTGTTACATGATATAGAATAGATGCACCATAATCTTTCCAAAATCTGAAAAATGCTAAATTCCACAGCACGTTTGTTCCCTGGGGTTTTGGCTGAGGGTCCCATCCCTAACATCACAGTCACAGGACACTCGCAGTGTAGGACGNATTATTCCAAACCTATTGGAGCTGTTACATGATATAGAATAGATGCACCATAATCTTTCCAAAATCTGAAAAATGCTAAATTCCACAGCACGTTTGTTCCCTGGGGTTTTGGCTGAGGGTCCCATCCCTAACATCACAGTCACAGGACACTCGCAGTGTAGGACGTGGAGCCTAGAAGCCTCTCGTCCAAGAAGCTGGGAAACTGAAGAAGGGGTGAGACATACTGCTGGTTCAAAACCCGGGGAGTCCGGGGCTGAAATCCCAAACTGGCCCCTCGGCAAGGAGAGGCCGAAGAAACAGGCAACCCACCTCGGACTGGGTTTAGTAAGCCAGAAAACTATGTTTAGTAAACAAGAGAACGTACATACCAGGCTGGTCTTGGGCACCTCGAGATGAGTAGATCTCTGCAGCTGACGCCAGCATCTTGAGTGCACAGAGCGGCCTTCCTGGGCTCAGTCACACTTTCAGCCCAGATGGTCTCAACCACACAGGGCTCTCTCA
>SJYV01037841.1:0-15965 GCA_006410875.1 Neotragus pygmaeus | reverse complement strand
AGTACTGGAGTTTCAGCTTTAGCATCATTCCTTCCAAAGAAATCCTAGGGCTGGTCTCCTTCAGGACAGACTGGTTGGATCTCCTTGCAGTCCAAGGGACTCTCAAGAGTCTTCTTCAACACCACAGTTCAAAAGCATAAATTCTTCTGCGCTCAGCCTTCTTCACAGTCCAACTCTCACATCCTTACATGACTACTGGAAAAACCATAGCCTTGACTAGACGGAACTTAGTCAGCAAAGTAATGTCTCTGCTTTTGAATATGCTATCTAGGTTGGTCATAACTTTTCTTCCAAGGAGTAAGCGACTTCTAATTTTATGGCTGCAGTCACCTTCTGCAGTGATTTTGGAGCCCCCAAAAATAAAGTCTGACACTGTTTCCCCATCTATTTCCCATGAAGTGATGGGACCAGATGACATGATCTTCATTTTCTGAATGTTGAGCTTTAAGCCAACTTTTTCACTCTCCTCTTTGTTCTCCCTAAGATCAGAAGAAAAAGAAAACAGTGTTCACCTTCATCACTATTATTCAACGTAGTTCAGGAATTCCTTACTACAGTAATCAGAGATGAAAAAGAAATAAAAAGAATCCAGATCAGAAATAAGAAGTAAATATCTCACTGTTTGCAAATGCATGATACTGTAAGTAGAAAACACTAAAAATAGTACCAGAAAATTACTAGATCTAAACAGTGAAATTAGCAAAGTTACAGGATACATAGTCAATACACAGAAATCACTTGCATTTCTATATACTAACAATGAAAAATCAGAAAAAGAAATTAAAGAATCAATACATTCCAATTGCAACAAAAATAATTAAATATCTAGGAATAAACTTACCTAAGGGGACAAAAGAACTGTCCACAGAAAATTATAAGATATTAGTGAAAGAAATCAAAGTTTCTAAACATAAAATATTCTATGTTACTAGGTAAGAAGAATCAATATTATAAAAATGATTATTCTACCGAATGCAATCTACAGATTTTATGTGATCCCTATCAGATTACCAATGACATTTTTCACATAACTAGATCAAAAAACTTCATAATTCAAATGGAAACATAAAAGACCCTGAATAGCCAAAGGAGTCTTGAGAAAGAAAAATGGAGGTGGAGGAATCAACCTTCCTGACATCAAATTATACTACAAACCTACAGTCATCTAGGTAGTATGGTACTGGCACAAAAATAGGTTTATAGACCAATGGAACAAGATAGAAAGCCTCAGAATAAACCCATGAACCCATGCACACCTTATTTTTAATAAAGGAGGCAAGAATATACAATAAGGCAAAAACAGTCTTGTCAATAAATGGTGCTGGGAAAACTGGACAGCTACATGTAAAAGAATGAAATAAGAACACTTCCTAACACCATACACAAAGCTGAATTCAAAATTAAAGACCTAAATGAAAGACCAGAAACTATAAAATTCTTAGATGCAAACATAGGCAGAACACTCAATGACATAAGGCAAAGTAAAATCTTCTATAATCTATCTCCTAGAATAATGGAAATAAAAATGAAAGTAAAGAAACAGGACCTCATTAAACTTAAAAGCTTTTGCACAGCAGAGGAAACTATAAGCAAGGTGAATAGACAACCCTGAGAGTGGCAGAAAGGAGTAGCAAATAAAATAACTGACAAAGGATTAATTTCCAAAATATACAAGCAGCTCACACAACTCAATACCAGAAAAAAACAAATAACCCAATCAAAAAGTGGGGAAAATACCTAAACAGTCCTTTCTCTAAACAAGTCATACAGATGGCTAACAAACACATGAAAAGATACTCAATGTTGCTTATTATTAAAGAAATGCAAGTCAAAACTACACTAGTCAGAATGACCATCATCAAAAAGTGTACAAAGAATAAATGCTGGAAAGGGTGTGAATCAAAGGGACTGCTCTTACACTGTTGTAGGGATGTAAATTGATACAGCCACTATGGAAGATGGTATGGAGTTTCCTTAAGAAAACAAACAAACAAAAACTAGCAATAAGACTACCATATGACTTAGTAAACCCACTCCTAGGCATATAACCTGAGGAAACCAAAACTGAAAAATGCACATGTGTCCGAGTTTTCATTGCAACACTATTTACAATAGCTAGAACATGAAAACAACATAGATGTTCTTCAAGAGATGAATGGATAAAGAAGTTGTGGTACATAGACACAATGGAATATTCAGTTCAGTTCAGTTCAGTCACTCAGTTGTGCCCGACTCTTTGCAACCCCATGAATTGCAGCATGCCAGGCCTCCTTGTCCATCACCATCTCCTGGAGTTCACTTAAATTCACATCCATTGAGTCAGTGATGCCATCCAGCCATCTCATCCTCTCTCGTCCCCTTTTCATCCTGCCCCTAATCCCTCCCAGCATCAGAGTTTTTTCCAGTGAGTCAACTCTTCACATGACTTGGCCAAAGTACTGGAGTTTCAGCTTTAGCATCATTCCTTCCAAAGAACACCAAGGGATGATTTCTTTTAGAATGGACTGGTTGGATCTCCTTGAAGTCCAAGGAACCCTCAAGAAAAGGAAAGATATAAGCATCTGAATGCAGAGTTGAAAAGAATAGCAAGAAGAGATAAGAAAGCCTTCCTCAGCGATCAATGCAAAACAATAGAGGAAAACAACAGAATGGGAAAGACTAAAGATCTCTTCAAGAGTGCAATATTACTTAGAGATAAAGATGAATGCATTTGAATTAGTTTTAATGGGGTCGATGGACCTAGAACCTATAATCATGAAGAAAGTCAGCAAGAGAAAGATAAATACTATATCTTAATGCATATATACAGAATCTAGAAAAAGTGATACTGAAGAATTTATTTACAGGGTATCAATTGAGAAACAGACATAGAGAATAGACTTATGGACATGAGGAGAGGGGAGGAGAAGGTGAGATGTATGAAAAGAGTAACATGGAAACTTACAGTAACATATGTAGAATAGGTAGCCAATGGGAATTTGCTGTAGGGCTCAGGAAACTCAAACTGGGGCTCTGCATCAACCTAGAGGGGTGGGATGAGGAGGGAGATGGGAGGGAGATTCAAAAGGGAGGGGATATATGTATATCTATGGCTGATTCATGTTGAGGTTTGACCGAAAACAACAAAGATGTGTAAAGCAATTGTCCTTGAAATAAAATAAATAAATAAATTTAAAAAAAAAAGAAGAAGAAACAAGAGTTATTACTGAACATAAAAGAATGGACTGTTTTCAAATTGGGAAAGGAGTATGTTAAGGCTGTATATTGTCACCCTGCTTATTTAACATATGCAGAGAACATCCTGTGAAATGCTGGATGTATCACAAGTTAGAATCAAGATTATCAGGAGAAATATCAATAACCTCAGATATGCAGATGAGACCACTCTTATGATAGAAAGCAAAGAGGAATTGAGGAGGCTTTTGATTATAGTGAAAGAGGAGAGTGAAAAAGCTGGCTTGAAACTCAACCTTAAGAAAAAAAAGATCATAGCATCTGGTCTCATCACTTCATGGCAAATAGATGAAGAAATAATGGAAATAGTGAGACAATATTTTCTTGGCCTCCAAAATTACTGCAGATGGTGACCAGAGCCATTAAATTAAAAGACATTTGCTCCTTGAAAGAAAACCTATGACCAACCTAGACAGCATATTAAAAATTAAAGGCCAACAAAGGTCCATCTAATCAAAACTATAGTTTTTCTGGTAGTCATATGTGGATGTCAAAGTTGGATCATAAAAAAAACTGAGCACTGAAGAACTGATGTTTTTGAACTGTGGTGTTGAAGAAGACTTGGAAAAAAAGTTTGCAAGGAGACTGTCAATCCTTAAGGAAATTAGTCCTGTATTGGAAAGACTAATGCTGAAGCTGAAGCTCAGATACTTTGGCCATGTGATGCAAAGAACAGACTCACTAGTACAGACCCTGATGCTGGGAAAGATTGGGTGCTGGAGTCCAGCTCCAGTAACCAGGGATTCAACATGAAGTGATGGACAGTGTCAGCAATGATGCCTCTGACTCATAGTACGGGTATTTAACACCCTCGTTAAATAAGAGAAAGGAAGATTTACTTGTATCTTAACTAGATCTATCTTTAAACACCCGTTTTCCAAGGCCTCAGTCAATTCAGATAAGATTTGTTGCAACAAGGCTCTATCGTTATTGGCGGCCAAAATATCTATAGATATAGATATCTATACCTTCTTCTAACATTCTGCACAGTTCGATCCACAAATTTCTGACACAATTTCTGGGGTTATTTTTCACTCCCTGAGACAAAACCTTCCACTGAAACCTTCTATAGGGCTGTTTAAATTAGCTAAAGGAAGACACTCACATCCATACAAGCCCACTGGAAAAATCATAGCCTTGACTAGACGGACATTTGTTGGCAAAGTAATGTCTATGCTTTTCAATATGCTATCTAGGTTGGTCATAACTTTTCTTCCAAGAAGTAAGAGTCTTTTAATTTCATGGCTGCAGTCACCATCAGCAGTGATTTTGGAGCCCCAAAAAATAGTCTGACACTGTTTCCNTGCTTTTCAATATGCTATCTAGGTTGGTCATAACTTTTCTTCCAAGAAGTAAGAGTCTTTTAATTTCATGGCTGCAGTCACCATTAGCAGTGATTTTGGAGCCCCAAAAAATAGTCTGACACTGTTTCCACTCTTTTGCTATCTATATCTCATGAAGTGATGGGGCCAGATGCCATGATCTTCGTTTTCTGAATGTTGAGCTTTAAGCCAACTTTTTCGCTCTCCTCTTTCACTTTCATCAAGAGGCTGTTTAGTTCCTCTTCACTTTCTGCCATAAGGGTGGTGTCATCTGCATATCAGAGGTTATTGATATTTCTCCCGGCAATGTTGATTCCAGCTTGTGTTTCTTCCAGCCCAGCATTTCTCATGATGTACTCTGCATATAAGTAAAATAAGCAGGGTGACAATATACAGCCTTGACGTACTCCTTTTCCTATTTGCAACCAGTCTGTTGTTCCATGTCCAGTTCTAACTGTTGCTTCCTGACCTGCATATAGGTTTCTCAAAAGGCAGGTCAGGTGCTCTGGTATTCCCATATCTTTCATAATTTTCCACAGTTTTTTTGATCCACATATTCAAAGGCTTTGGCATAGTCTAGTCAAGGCTATGGTTTTTCTAGTGGTCATGTATGGATGTGAGAGTTGGACTGTGAAGAAAGCTGAGTGCTGAAAAATTGATGCTTTTGAACTGTGGTGTTGGAGAAGACTCTTGAGAGTCCCTTGGACTGCAAAGAGATCCAACCTGTCCATTTTGAAGATCAGCCCTGGGATTTTTTTGGAGGGGATGATGCTGAAGCTGAAACTCCAGTACTTTGGCCACCTCATGTGAAGATTTTACTCATTGGAAAAGACTTTGATGCCGGGAGAGATTGGAGGCAGGAGGAGAAGGGCACAACAGGATGAGATGGCTGGATTGTATCCCTGACTCAATAGACATGAGTCTGAGTGAACTACCAGAGTTGGTGATGGACAGGGAGGCTTGGTGTGCTGTGATTCAGGGGGTCTCAGTGTCAGAACTGATTGAGCAACTGAAATGAACTGAACTGAAGGGAGACTGAAAGGAAACCTTTTACAATCCTGAACAGCCAGGGGGATGGTAAAGAAACAATCCTCTAGATCTATAACTATCACATTATTTTGAAAAGGCACAGCCACGGGGGAAGGGAGACCCGGCTTGAGGGCCCCCGTGTCTTCCATAGTTGCATTTATAGTTCTCAAGTCTTGTAACAATCTCCATTTTCCTGATTTCTTCTTAATGACAAAAATGGGAGTATTCCAGGGGCTATTAGAAGGTCCTATATGACTGGCTGCCAGTTGTTCCATAACTAAATCCTCAGCTGCCTGCAGTTTTTCAGCTGTTAAAGGCCATTGCTCCACCCATACCGTATCATCAGATTTCCAGGTAATAGGGTCGGCAGCAAGAGAAACAGCCTCTAGGATAAATTAGAATAGCCTAAACCTTCTCTATTCTTGTTAGGAACCATGTCTAATGGAGAAACAATCCCCTGCTGATCTTTATCAATCCCCTTGTCAAGATTATACCTCATTTGCTGCATTTGATTAGTAACCTTTCCATCTCGGCTGTATAAAAGCACTCCCATCTGAGATAATATATCTCTCCCCCATCAAGAAAAAGGTAATGAAGGAATCACATATGTGCAAAAGGTGCTTGTGCTCCCTTCTCATCTGACAATATCAAAATTTGTGAGCTCTTAGCAACTTAGGGCACTGACCCTATTCCTACCAAGCTGGCATTGGTGTCTGCCAGGATGAGGGCTAATGTTTTCCAGCAATGCAAGAGACGTCTGCTCCAGTATCTAACAGCTCTGACATTTTATTTCCCTGAAGTAAAAGATCTTTCAAAGGCCTAGAAGCTGTAATCTCCTGCACCCCAAAAGCTAGATCACTGGATCCAAATACTCTGGGGCTCCTAGCTTGAGAAGTCAAGGTTTTTCTTGTCTGATAACAAGGTAAAAGCAAAAGATGTGCTATTCTTTGACCCAATTTGCACAGTTTTGGCAGGCAGTGAGATCAAAACTGTAATTTTCCCAGAATAATCAGAATTTACTACACCAGGCACTACCAAAATTCCTTGAAGAGAGAGCGAGCTATGACCTAGCACAAGCCCTATGATGCCCTCAGGCAGGGGGCCTGATTCTGTTGGAATCTGAGTAACCAATACATCAGGGGTTAATATTGTTGTGGTGGCAGAACTGAGGTCCAGTCTTGTACTACCTGGGGTTTCTCTGAGGTGTTCTGAGAAGGAACAAAGCGAATAAAGGGATTGAACTTACTACCCCTATTGTTGTCTGGGGCTGGGGCTGCCCCTGCTGCCCATTTCCCTGAAACTAGAAAAAATTACTTTCTTGTACTTGGGGGGTGAGTGTCGTCCCTTTCTTATGAAATTTAGATCTATAGTCTTTTGTCCAATGATACCCTTTCTGGCACTGGAGGCAAAGTGCCTTTGGGGGATTGGTATTAGTCTGTATTGGCATGGCTTGTTGTCCCTGCTTGACAGGACATTGCCAGCAAAAAAAGCCTCATTTGGCCACAAGAGAAACATTTTTTTTTTTTAATTTTAGAATTGTTTTCATTAGGATTAATCTCTTTCTCTCTTTCTCTCTCTCTCTCTCTCTTTTTTTTTTTTTTAGCCTGGGTGAGGCCCCCCTGAGGGGGGTTGGCTCTGTATATTGTGCATGCATCTGCTTTAAAAGCTCCTTTGTTTCAAAAAAACTGTTTATTTTTCTGAGCCTTAGATAATGCTCTGGGAGGCTTTCGGGGCAAAGTAGGGGAACTCCTGGGCCCTGGAAGGCACAAGTGGAGGTGGCGGTGATTGCCTTGAATCAGAAAATGGTGGATACTTTTTAAAAGGTTTGAATAGAGGGGGAGGGGGCTCACCAGGGCACTGGGCTGCAGCATCCTGTAAACCCTCTCCTTCCTTGGGAGGTAGAGCATAGTCTCCCTCCTTTTCTTCATCAATGGTAGAAAATATGATCTGCACAGAAGGTGGAGACCCACTATCCACTGCTATAGCCTCCCCATAGGCTATCCAACAGCCTCATGATGGGGGTCCAGGACATTTCTAATCATATTACACAGAAAAAAAGCATCTACAGGAACCTCTTCTGGCCCATGCAAAGTATAAAACATACGTTGAAATTTAGACAGTCTTCCTGTGCTTACTTTAACGCCTCTATGGGCTAACATATGAAGTAATATTTCAAAAAACATGTGTCTATTCTTAGATGCAGAGAAACCCATTATTCTAGAGAATATTCTTATTCATTCTGTACCCTCCTCACCCTGCCTAAACTGCAGAGGGCTGCCGGCCACCCACAGGTACAATCCTAACTGTCCTGCATTACAATCACAAATTACTTACTCTTCAGTGTTCCTTGTTCCAGTGCCACTTGCCGGAATCCAGCTCCAGCAGATAGGGATGCAACCTGGAAAGATGGACGGTGTCGGCAATGATGATGTAGCCTCTGACTCATAGTATGGGACTACATCTGGTGAACAATGATGTAGCCTCTGACTCAGTATGGATGGGACTACATCCAGTGGACAATGATGTATCATCATCATCGACACCGTCCATCTCTTCAGGTTGAATCCCTGGCTGCTGGAGCTGGACTCCGGCAATTGAGGGCAGTGGGAGAAGGGGATGACAGAGAATTAGATGGTTGGATGGCATCACCAAGTCAATGGACATGAGTTTTAGCAAGCTTCTGGAGTTGGTTATGGACAGGAAAGTCTCGCGTGCTGCAGAATCGGACATGACTGAGTGACTGAACTGAGCTGCACCACTCATATATATAGCGCATAAAGAAGAAAAGCTTCTAAAAAGAAAGCAGATCAGTCTTGAGATAAATGCTGAATTTGAAGACTACATGTGTATTAGCAGAAGATTAGCATTCCCTCCACCAGTGGTTGGTAGCTTTGAAAAGGAGCAGAGAAAACACACGATCTGAATGCAACAATATGCATAATAGGATATAGTAGATGTGTGGCACCTGGGTTTTTATAGCTATGGAAGACAAAAAAAAAAAAAAATCATCTCACAGTGGAAACTAGCAATGTTCTAATAATGCCTTCTAGATGCTAGGATTTTATATACAAGATCTAACTCACACATCAAAGCAACCCTTTTTGTTTTCAACTACTTCACATTAAGAAACAAAAGTTCAGAAAAGTTAAATAAGTTTCCTGGTCTAGATTAATAAACAGTAGATATGGAATAATTTCCAAAATCTAGAAGTCAAATAAAAACAATTTTTATATTGAAACAAATGCCTTTCACAGTGTAAATAAAAAAAACTTAGACCCCAATGTGAAAATATAGAATCATTTAAAAAGTGAAAGAATCAGAAGAAAAGCTTAATATTACAGGATGATAAGTTCTTAGCATCTTTGTGGGTGTGAGTTACTATAGCAAACATTTTGTTACTCCTTGGAGCTGAAGAAATAAAAAATTTGAAGTAAGAGCTTAACATAGAGATAATAAAATTTTCTTAGGAAAGAAACATTATATATTAGGTTCTGAATCCATCAATTAATGATGAATAACCAAGAAGACAATAAATGATAATGCTAAAAGCAGAAACACATTTAATGTGATGTGGCATGAAGCTCAAAGAATTTTTTTGTAAAATATGTCTAAAGCAATAAACA
Source organism: Neotragus pygmaeus (assembly GCA_006410875.1). Taxonomy (NCBI): domain Eukaryota; kingdom Metazoa; phylum Chordata; class Mammalia; order Artiodactyla; family Bovidae; genus Neotragus; species Neotragus pygmaeus. Next base: position 6,757 of record SJYV01037841.1, on the reverse strand, counting down.
GTTCCCTGGTAAATGAAGTTTTTGGCTGGAAAGAAGATATAATGGCCTCACGCTGGACATTATGTGGTGGAGTGAGTGCCCTTTTCTGTAGTGGGCTGCAGAAGAGGAAGTCAGAGAAATACCTAGGTTTCACAGAATAAAAGACAAAAACAGTGTTCTGTGACTTTAAAAATGGCCACAGCAATTTTTCCAACTGAACATGGTCTTCAAGAACTTTCTCCCTTCCTTCAACTTGATTCAGCTTTTATGATATACATATACAAATAATGTAGAGATAATTATTTATGTAAATTCTAAGGCTACATCATAAGAGGTGATAAAGTTCATCCTTTTATCTGGAAGCTTGTCATGGAATCCTGGAGATGGTAAGAGATTACATATAACTATTCATTCAACAGCACAGCTAAGATCACAACTAAGAGCCAGTATCTACTGTAAAATTATAGCTATAAACTGTATGCCATCTTCAGATGATTCTGGCATGCAGCCTGAGTCACTCCACATGACAATTATCAGAGTAAAAACAAAATAAAGCTGCTGATTCATGAACAAAAATGAATATTGTTATCGGTTAAAGCTACTAACTTCAGGATTCTTTTGTTTCACAGTAATAGACAGCCAGTAAAAGTCCTGTAAAGCAACTGAAGATATAAAAACATATGAATTAAAACAGCAGAAAGGTCTGAAGGTAACAATAAAGGAAGAAATTTGTTTTAAAGGGACCAGGCTCCTAATAACATTAAAAAAAAAAAAGGAGAAAAAGGCTTCTATTTTGTAGAGAAAGAGAAGATATACATCAAAGACAGCAGGAAGGAAATACACTTTAATTTTTTTCATAAAATTTTTATCAACATTCAAAACAAATGTTGCTGAGAAATAAAAAATCTATCATGGAAGAAATAATCAACTCCCAGTCAGGATCTGTCTACCAAACTGTCCAGTATATATTAAATATTTAGTGATTATTGTGTTTCTTTCCTCAAAGGGTAGCTGTGAGCATTGAGTGCCATGGGCACAGGTAAACACTATAAACTTCAAAACACTAGACAGATGCATCTAGAAGTTGTTGGATTTTGGTTATAAAACAACTGCTACCAAGAGAGATTAAAAAGCTTCTTTCTTTCAATTAATCAATAGTTGTCTTCCATGTTTCCACCATTGGTCTATCAAAATTTTATGAGGGGTAAAATAGTTACATTTGGGAATAATTTTATATTTAATTGATATATATAACAAGAGAGTGAAACTTCTGTGAGCAAATGCTGATAAGAATGCAGCGATATTTTTATGTTAACATCTAAGTTTTGCTCAGAATTTAACTAAATTTTTAAGTTATTGTTTTACCTTACCTAAAATTTAGATTTATAACATTTAGTTCGTACACACACACACACACCTCTGTATTATCATCACTTGGTGAAGTAATTTAATTTATTCAAGTATTGTGTCCTTAGCACATAAAATAATAAATAATTATAACACATTATTGACCTGGTCATATGATTTCAGAAGGCAAAGAGTGATATTTGTTCTGTAGTCCCCACCATAACAAAAGAAATTCTTCATTTTACAAGTACAATGTCTATTAAACATAATGAATTAAGAGACATTGTTTTCAAGGGTAAATATTAGGATTACACTCATGTAGGAGCTGTTGCTTTCTGAGAAGTAGATGTGGTGGATTTTAAAAAGCTTCAGTCCCTGGCAATCATGCACCTGAAGAGAAACCTCAGTTCCTGAGCAACAAATGATGGGCTCATGTGCCTTAATGCATGCTATTTCTATTCTGTTAGAAAACAGGATAAAGTCTATGAAAAGTGCTCCCTAAAAGATCTAAGCTGTAGTATATCTAGGATGTCAACTATAGCCATGAAAGTTGGTTATAAACAGGGACAGAGACAGACACTGCTGGAATCAAATTTGATGTAAAAGTGATAGGAAATACTTTCTTTCCAAAATTACCCAGTTGATAGCTCATTAAAATGGGCATTTTAATTTACTGTCTCATACTCTTTTTTAAGTTCCTCTTTAGCTTGATGAAGAATTCCACTGAATGGGTGCATAATTTGGTATAAAAATTTATTATTTGCAAATATTTGTCTTTAATCAATCAGAGTATTTCTAAAACTGCTCTGGAACCTGGCAAGCATGAAGTGGATAGAACTGTTGGATCAGCCTGGGCATAATAAAGACTGTGCATAAAGTGGAATTTTTGATAACTGAAGTAAAATCAGCATACTAAAAAAGATCAAGCATGACCATATCTATTAAAAGCAATGTTTATAACAATACTTTAGAAATTCTTACATTAGGATTTAGAGGCAGCATCTGAAACTGTAATATTATTGAGCATAAAAGACAAAATATGATAACAAAATTATCTATAGATTAAAGGTAAATCATTTGGTAAGTTTTACTTTCTAGATTTTCATTTTCAAGATTTTTCACTGCTAAAAACTGAAGTCATGTGTTAAAAAATCTTACTGCATATACAAATAGATTTATAGCTTTTCCCCATAAAACACATTTTAAAATCCCAAGGTGGAGAGAGCTTCTCACTGGATTGCTGTAAATTGTCACACCTGTTTACTGTTTACAAAGGATTAGGACATGCAGACTTTGACAGAATTCAAGAACTCATTAAAAAAAAAAAAAAAAAAAAAAAAAACTTGCACCGTACCAGCAGAAATTAATAGAAGAAAAGCATCAGTCATTTTCAGGCAGTCACAATTACATAGATAGTGTTACTGCAATGTATATAACATCTGACACTCCTGCTGCTGCTAAGTTGCTAAGTTGCTTCAGTCGTGTCCGACTCTGTGCAACCCCATAGACAGCAGCCCACCAGGCTCCCCCGTCCCGGGGATTCTCCAAGGAAGAACACTGGAGTGGGTTGCCATTTCCTTCTCCAATGCATGAAAGTGAAAAGTGAAAATGAAGTCACTGAGTCGCATCCAACTCTCAGCGATCCCATGGATTGCAGCCTACCAGGCTCCTCTGTCCATGGGATTTTCCAGGCAAGAATACTGGAGAGGGGTGCCATTGCCTTCTCCAACATCTGACACTAATGATAGCCAATTCAGTATTCTACAAAGGGAGGCAGTGGTACATTCAATATTACAATGCTAACAATAGCTACTATATGTGTGTTTTGTTTTTTTTTTCCCCACTTCAGAAGTAAACAGTTCTGTGAAATAAACACATTTTGAGGCAAAGATAAGTAAATATTTATATTACCTATGTGGCTGTTTTTAGCAAGCGCACACTTTTATTTTTAAGAAATGATGTTATTTCTTTCAATATTCCTATTGGGGTCCTAATAAAACGTGTAGAGAAAACTGTGTTCCTTTCCTTTCTATATATGGCAACAAAAGTGTACAATACTCAATTATAACCTGTCCCTCCAGTCTGAAAATAAAGGTTGCTTCATACCTATCTTCAAGTACATCTGTCTGAAGGAAATCATAATACTTTGGAATTTCCTTAAGATTAAAAACAGCCATCTATCTTTCACTTTCTAGATTATGAAACATTTACTCACTATCTTCTATTTGCTATAAGATGGGCCTATAATATGATTAGATCATGGGCTGCACTGACAAGAAAGAAAATCGATAAATCAGTAGAATGAGTAAAGGAAGTAATTTATGGAGAAATAAGGGGAAAAAAGGAAGATCTCATTCTAGAAAAAAAAAAAAAAGAGNACTCACTATCTTCTATTTGCTATAAGATGGGCCTATAATATGATTAGATCATGGGCTGCACTGACAAGAAAGAAAATCGATAAATCAGTAGAATGAGTAAAGGAAGTAATTTATGGAGAAATAAGGGGAAAAAAGGAAGATCTCATTCTAGAAAAAAAAAAAAAAGAGTAGCAGCAGAGAATTGTGTATGTGTATGACTTCTTCATAATGTAACCACTAGAGCTATTAGATTAGAGGTTTTGAGTTGGTATAGAGAAATGTTGAAAAATAAGTTTATAAAACTAGGTAGAAGACAATTGTATAAATACTCAAATACTAGGGGAAAAATCAGACTAACTACATTAGTAAAATAGAAAAAAAATAAAAACTTTGAATAAAGAATTGCTATTTCAAACAACAGCCAAACTAACAACAGCTAAAATTAATTGACTGTTTATTAAGCGTCTACAATTTTACTAAGTAGTCAACATGGACTTCTTGGTGTCTCAGATGGTAAAGAATCCTGCAGTGCAGGAGATATAGGTTGTTTACCTGGGACAGGAAAATCTCCTGGAGAAGGGAATGGCTACTCTCTCCAGTATTCCTCCCTGGAGAATCCAATGGACAGAGGAGCTTGGCAGTCTACAGTCCATGGGGTTCCAAAGAGCCTGACATGACTGAGTGACTAACAACAACAAAATAGCATGGGCTGTTTCATTTAATTCAAGACAAACCCATGAGATGAGTATTGATAATTATCAAACGTTCCAGATCACCAATTAAAATTTGAAGAGCTTAAATAGTATCTTAAAAGTCAAAGAGGCAGGGAGTTGTAGACATGGTCTTGGAACAAAGGGTGCTTAAGTCTAATGGCTATGCTCTATTAACCACACTTAGGCTGCATTTCGGAGAAGGAAATGGTAACTCACTCCAGTGTTCTTGCCTGGAGAATCCCAGTGACGGGGGAGCCTGGTGAGCTACCATCTATGGGGTCGCATAGAGTTGGACACGACTGAAGCGACTTAGCAGCAGCAGCAGCAGGAGGAGGAGGCTGTATTTCTGATCTCATTCATTATACACAGCAAGCAGGAAACTGTGCTAAATTATCTTCATTTTGTAGATGAAGTAACCAAATATTAGACAGCTAAAATTTGTAATTCACTGTTCTAGAATCTAGTGATCATTTTTACATATTTTTCAAGTCCATCTCTCTGATATTTAATATTAATAGGAATGAAATTATAGAGTCTTTTGAAAAAGAAAATAATATTTTTTTAAACATATACACATGAAAATCACATTTTTGGTTGTACTAAGCAAAATTATCTGGACAGGACATAATATATTTATCATAAGTCCTCAATTATATTTCACAATGAGTTCAGCTTCTTGACAGTGCTCCATTTACAAAAGCTGGCTCATTTATAGTTGTAAATTTCATTTAGAAATATTTAAAATAATATATGAAGTGGAGTGGATCACACTGCTGAAAATTGAACTGTATTCCTAATTATGTCAACTTGGTGTTTAAAATGACATGTATGTACCTGAAGGCCCTTGCTTAAGGTCCCTGAAAAGTTACCTGCTTCATCATAGAAAGAAGAATTTTAGAGATTAAGAAAACAAACCTAACAAAACAAAACAAAAACATAAAAACAAGAGCACAGGAGAAAAATATTGACACTTTTGATTGTGGTACTACTGGAAGAGTTTTGTTTTATTATTGGCTCACAGAAAGCTGTAAAACTGAAAAAAAGAAATTGAAGGAAAAGGTATGCCAAGATCTTGAAGAGTAAATAAAATAACAGAATTAAAAAGCAACAGTGCACTAACATACAAATATACATATATGTGAGTGTATTTCTGTGTGCTTGTTTCTATGCTTAGTTGGTCAGTCATGTCCAACTCTTTGAAACCCCATGGACTGTAGCATACTAGGTTCCTCTGTCCATGGGACTTTTCAGGCACCAATACAGGAGTGGGTAGCCAGTCGCTTCTCCAAGGAATCTTCTCACCCAGGGATCAAACCTGGGTCTCCTTCATTGCAGGCAGATTCTTTGCCATCTGAGCCACCAAGGAACTGACTGTGGCTCAGATCATGAACTCCTTTTGCCAAATTCAGACATAAGATGAAGAAAGTAGGGAAAACCAATTGATCCTTCAGCTATGTCCTAAATCAAATCCCTTATGATCATACAGTGGAAGTGGCAAATAGATTCAAGGGATTAGATCTGATAGACCACATGAAGAACTATGGATAGAGGTTTGTGACACTGTACAGGAGGCCGTGATCAAGATCATCCCCAAGATAATCAAATGCAAAAGGGCAAAACGGTTGTCGGAGGAGGCCATACAGATAACTAAGAAGAGAAGCCAAAAGCAAAGGAAAAAAGGAAAGATATACCCATTTGAATGCAGAGTTCCAAAGAATAGAAAGGAGAGATAAGAAAGCCTTCCNGCAAAAGGGCAAAACGGTTGTCGGAGGAGGCCATACAGATAACTAAGAAGAGAAGCCAAAAGCAAAGGAAAAAAGGAAAGATATACCCATTTGAATGCAGAGTTCCAAAGAATAGAAAGGAGAGATAAGAAAGCCTTCCTCAGTGATCAATGCAAAGGAATACAGGAAAACAATAGAATGGGAAAGACTAGAGATCTCTTTAAGAAAATTAGAGATATCAAATGAAAATTTCATGCAAAAATGAACACCATAAAGGACAGAAATTGCATAGACCTAAACAATATGGCAGCAAATGTGTAAAACTCAACAGTGGGCACAGGACTGGAAAAAGTCGGTATTTGTTCCAATCCCAAAGAAAGGCAATGACAAAGAATTCTCAAATTACCACACAGTTGCACTCATCTCACATGCTAGTAAAATAATGCTCAAAATTATCCAAGCCAGGCTTCAGCAATACCTGAACCGTGAACTTCCAGATGTTCAAGCTTGTTTTAGAAAAGGCAGAGAAACCAGAAATCAAATCGCCAACATTCACTGGATCATGAATAAAGCAGAAGAGTTCCAGAAAAACATCTATTTCTGCTTTATTGACTATGCCAAAGCCTTTGACTGTGTG
>SJYV01037840.1:0-28075 GCA_006410875.1 Neotragus pygmaeus | reverse complement strand
AAAAAAAAAATTCACAAAGTGATATTAAGGAACTCCAAAAGGAAATTCCTATTAGCTGTCTAGCATAGGAAAAAGCGAAGATGATTTCTATTATCAAGCTGAACAGAAAAACATACCAAGATTATTTTAGAATGAAAATGGAATCTTAACTACTTTTTACCTCAAATCTTTACTCTTTTTTCTGGCTGAAGTTACAAAACCAAATAGATTTTCAGTTCACTTCAGTGTCTCAGTCGTGTCTGACTCTTTGTGACCCCCTGGACTGCAACATGTGAGGCTTCCCTGTCCATCACCAACTCCTGGAGTTTACTCAAACTCATGTCCATTGAGGTGATGATGACATGCAACATTTTCATCCTCTTTTGGCCNACTTCAGTGTCTCAGTCGTGTCTGACTCTTTGTGACCCCCTGGACTGCAACATGTGAGGCTTCCCTGTCCATCACCAACTCCTGGAGTTTACTCAAACTCATGTCCATTGAGGTGATGATGACATGCAACATTTTCATCCTCTTTTGGCCCCTTCTCCTCCCACCTTCAATCTTTCCCAGCATCAGGGTTTTTTCAAATGAGTCGGCTCTTCGCACCAGCTGGCCAAAGTATTGGAGTTTCAGCTTCAGCATCAGTCCCTCCAATGAATATTCAGGACTGATTTCCTCTAGGATGGACTAGTTGGATCTCTTTGCAGTCCAAGGGACTCTCAAGAGTCTTCTCCAACACAACAGTTCAAAACCAACAATTCTTCGGCGCTCAGCTTTCTTTATAGTCCAACTCTCAAATCTATACATCACTACTGGAAAAACTATAGCTTTGTCTACATGGACCTTTGTTGGCAAAGTAATGTCTCTGCTTTTTAATATGCTGTCTAAGTTGGTCATAACTTTTCTTCCAAGGAGCAAGTGTCTTTTAATTTCATGGCTGCAGTCACCATCTGCAGTGATTTTGGAGTCATAAAAAATAAAGTCTGCCCCTGTTTCCACTCTTTCCCCATCTATTGCCATGAAGTGATGGGACCAGGTCCCATGATCTTCATCTGGAAGATTTAAATCTGTTTCACCTTAATTGCTTCACACAAACTTTGTTTGAAACCAAGTTTTCCCCGAGAGCTCCTTTTCATTTATTTCTATATTAAACCATTTATTAGATAAAATCATTATACTTTATAATACTCTAGTTTTCTGTGTATACATATACAACTTAAGCCTTGAGGCAAGTATCCACTAAACTGTCACTAAACACTACAGACACATGAATTGACCTCAGTGATTTAAACAATAGCATTTGAGGCTCCAAATGCTAGAATATTTGAATCAACTTTTCATTTTACATAGCACAGGCAATTATGCAACTAAAGTCATAATTGTAGTTGGATTTTTAAATCTATAATGTTCTTCCTCATTGGACAAAGTTGTCTCATTTAATCAGAAAGAATTTAGCCATCTCCAAAGATCTGGATTGCTTCTGAATTTTCCTTAACAAAAATCTCATGATAAACAAGGGTCAAGCCATTGACTTTGTATAATTAGCAGTTAAGTTTAAGCAGGCTGAAGAGGTTACTTCCTCTAACCACACCCAAATGAGTAACTTGTCAAATGCAAACAAATACATTTGTTCTTAGTTACTCACTGCTCATAAAATCTGCCAATTCTCAGGATGCTCAGTTGTTCCCTTAATATTATTGTTGACTCTGTGTTTGTGAGAAACAAGAATGCACTGAATTATATAATAGCATTAGTTTTTAAAGAAATAGCCCAAAGTACATGTAAAACAAATTGACTGAAAAATGACACTTGTGATAATAAATAGGAAAGTGGACTGAAAGAATCTCAGCAATTATTTTCATAAAATGATGCCAGACTCTTATTATTATATGAAAATTATCACTTTAATATTTTATAGATATCACTTTATTCAAAATTATATTGTTTCCATGCAATATGGGGCCCTAAATTTTCATCTCAAACAATTTTTCATTATAATATAAGGTAGCATAATAATCAGCTGGAAAATAACATCCATTTCATTTTGAAATTGTCTATTCTTTAATTTAGTAATACAAGCATCTCTACTTTAAATTACATGTTTTTTGTAAAGATACTTTTAATTCAAGTTGGTTTAGCAAATGTTTATGCAGTAGCCACTGCAAATCAGAGCTCTATTAAGTATAGAAGTTTCAAATATATCTTTTCATGTGTTTGTTAGCCATCTATATGTCTTCTTTGGAAAAATGCCTATTTAGTTCTTTGGCCCATTTTTTGATTGGGTTGTTTATTTTTCAGGAATTGAGCTGTAGGAGTTGCTTGTGTATTTTTGAGATTTGTCAGTTGCTTCATTTGCTATTATTTTCTCCCATTCTGAAGGCTACCTTTTCACCTTGCTTATAGTNACCACAGTTCAAAAGCATCGATTCTTTGGCACTCAGCTTTCTTCACAGTCCAACTCTCACATCCATACATCACCACCAGAAAAACCATACCCTTGACTAGAAGGACCTTTGTTGGCAAAGTAATATCTCTGCTTTTCAATATGCTATCAAGGTTGGTCATGACTTTCCTTCCAAAGACTAAGAGGCTTTTCATTTCATGGCTGCAATCACCATCTGCAGTGATTTTGGAGCCCCTCCAAAAAAAGTCTGACACTGTTTCCACTGTTTCCCCTCTATTTCCCATGAAGTGATGGGACCAGATGCCATGATCTTAGTTTTCTGAATGTTGAGGTTTAAGCCAACTTTTTCACTCTCCACTTTCACTTTCATCAAGAGGCTTTTTAGTCTTACACTTAGCACTTAAAAAATATTTTAATTAATTATAGTTGATTTAGTTGTGTTTCATGTGTATAGCAAATGAATCAGCTCTACATATACATATATCTACCCTTTTCTTAGATTCTATTCCAATATGAGACATTACAGAATATTTAATAGAATTCCTTTGTTATACTGTAGATTCTTTTTAGCTATTTTATATGTAGTAGTGTGTATGCATCAATCCCAGTCTCCCAATTTACCCTTCCCCACCACCTTAATGCCTGGTAATCATAAGTTGTTGTTGTTGGTGTCCTACAAATGTGACTACTGGTTTTTTTGGTTTTGTTTTGTTTTGTTTTTGTTTTTTTAAAAATTTATGTATTTTTTAACTGAAGGAAAATTGCTTTATAGTATTGTGTTGGTTTCTATCAAACATCAACATGAATCAGCCATAGTTTACCCATGTCCCCTCTCACTTGAACAGCAATTATTTTTTTAATGCATATTCTTTTTTTTTTTACTTTATTTTACTTTGCAATACTCTATTGGCTTTGCCATACATCGACATGAATCCACCACAGGTGTACACGAGCTCCCAATCCTGAATCCCCCTCCCACCTCCCACCCCACAACTTCTCTTGACTACTGTTTTGTAAATAAGTTCATTTGTGCCTTTTTTTAAAAATAGATTCCACATACAAGAGATATTATATATCTGTCTTTCTGTCTTTCTTTGTCTGACTTAACTCAGATCTACATTTAGTTTTGTTTCTTTCTTTTCTTTTTTTTTAAGTGTGGTGTTAGATAATGTTCTAATTTCATTTTTCTACATGTGGCTCTCCAGGTTTACCATGACCAGTTATTGAAGTGACTGTCTTTTCTTGATTGTATATTCTTGCCTCCTTTGTTATGATTGACTGTAAGGATGTGACTCTATTTATGTCCTGTTCCATTGCTCTATATTTCTGTTCTTGTGTCAGTACCATACTATTTTGATTCCTGTATCTTGGTAGTATAGGGAAGTCTGAAGTCGGGAACTGTGATTCCTCTAACTCCCTTCTTCTTTCTCAATATTATTTTGGTTATTTGATGTTTTTTGTGTTCCCATTCACATTTTACATTTTTGTTCTAGCTTGTGAAAAATGTCACTGATTAATTTGATAGGGACTGTATTGATCAGTCTACTGCCTGGGGTGTTGTTGTTTAGTCACTAAGTTGGGTCTGACTCTTCACAACCACATGGTCTGCAGCACAAATGGCTTCCCTGTCCTTCACTGTCTCCCAGAGTTTGCCCCAAATCATGAATACTGGGTCAGTGATGCCATCCAAACATCTCATCCTCTGTCACCCCTTTCTCCTCCTGCCCTCAATCTTTTCTAGCATCAGAGTCTTTTCCAATGAGTCAATTTCAGAATCAGCCCTTCCAATGAATATTCAGGATTGTTTTCCTTTAGGAATGACTGAGTTGATCTTGCTGTCTAAAGGACTCTCAAGAATTTCCCTAGCATCACATTTCAAAATCATACTATGGAAAATGCTTTAGCTGTATTTTAATCAATTTGTACAGTTCTAAAAGGAAAATGCAAAGACAATCTACTGCACACTTGGAAAAAATATTTTTCATATAGCTATACTTCCTCCAATTTATCAATTTTTTTGTTTTTATTTTTAATTTTGTATATATCTGGCAAATTTTGTGATAAAAGGACACATATGTACATACTTGGAAATAAGTTTCTTTTTTAATTTCTGGACACTACAAATCAAAAATAGGTAAACCCAGCAGTCTTAATAATAAATGAAATTTTGAAAATGCATAGTTACTATAAGTGAAACTTTCATTATTTCTACTCTTTTGTGATATTTTGGTATCTTTAGTTTCCTTCACAATATGTTTAAATGATTTCTACTCTAGAATACCATAATGGATTTGATCATATATTTCAGGATTGTTTTGGTTTGAGAATGGCAAAATAGCTTTAATCTGTATAAACAGAATTTTTTTAAGAGTACACAGGTACATGAGTTATCCAATGACCAGACAAGCAGTTGTGTCTAAAGCTACTTGAGAATAGAGCTTGTAAGTGCATAATTAAAGTCTTTAAAATTTTAGGCTTTATTACCAGCTAAGATACTTAATTGTATATTTTTGCAAATATTTGCATTACTTGGCAACTCCTCAAATCAGAAATGGAGTGACCATTGTGAAATCACAATTTCCTTTAATGTATCTAAAATTGACTTGATTCCCACGTATGAATAAGTTCTGTTCTCCCAATGGTCACTAGGGAATTTAATACTTAAATGCATAGTTTTTGTCACACTCTTTATATTCTCTCTGATTCTAAGGTGCAGAGCAATCCAGTTGTAAGGTGAGAACAGTGACTCAGGAACCATGAATTTGTTGGTGTTGCATGATATCATCTGTGTAATTTAGTGCTTCCTTTACTTATAATGACAGTGACAAAATGCATGGTTAAGTGTACATTTTAAACTAATTCCTGAAATGGTGCCAAATACCTAGGAAGCACTTATCATTATTAGCTACTATTTTCAATATAGTCATTGTTTCTGGTTTGTTCTTTCCCAAATTAAGACTCAACATAATCCTTTTTTCTTCGATTTTTCCAGGGAACACCTGGAAACCTCAGGTGGTGGAAGTTAGGAAAAGGGGTCAAGTATTTCAGAGAACAGCAAAACAAGGCAAAAATAGGGAATATTGAATATTATCCATCTTTGTTTTCAGAAACCCCTTGACCATTCCGACCTCAAATATTAAGATCCCTCTGAGCCTCAGTACCAGTGTTCCCACCCCAGAGCCTATGCTCATCTTATAATTCTAGGAATCCTTAATCCTTCACACTCTAGAAACTCAAATAATTTTTTCTATCATATTAAGAGCAATTGACTTTCATAATGACATTTTTTTTTTACTTCTGCACTATACCTTAGGCGAATTAAATGGTCTATCATAATATTTCTCAAATGAAGGAAAATCTTTCCATAAAAGGAACAGAAAATGTTTCTGTTCTTATTTCACAGATTTGATCACAAAACATGGCTAATATGTGACAGCTCCAGAAGAATTGCCTCTGCTGTGTTACTCAGATGAGGACTAGAGAAACGTTTAGCCACTAGTTAATTAGCTGGTTTTGTGAAACATGACTGTGATTCAAGTTGCATTTCTGTGGCAGAGTCAGAGTCAGATCTGTATCAAATTTCAGGTTCAGCTGTCTTGCTTCCTATAGACATAATCTTGGCAAAAGAACCTCTGAATTTCAGTGTCCTTGTCTTTAAAATAAGGACAGTAATAAAGGCCGACATGAGGACCAAATGACATTGTATAGCAGTAATGCACTTAGCACTATGCCTAGACATGGGAAAGGCTCCATTTTGGTAACTATTATGATATGATTGGCCATCTTCACATATGTTTATTTGACCACAATTACAATCAAGTAGTATTAATAGTCATCTAAGAAGAACAGTCATTTCCATAAGAAGTTCAAATATGCTACCTTTATTTTTTAGCTATCTAGTTTTTCCAGGCAAAATGAAAAGGAGTACAATAAAGTAAATAAGAAGAAATGAATGCAAAGATTTTTTTTTTTTACTTTATTTTACTTTACAATACTCTATTGGCTATACAGAGTGAAGTAAGCCAGAAAGAATGCAAAGATTTTTAAGAGAAGAGTACAAACAAGAAATTTCTAGGTTTTGTTAAACTATAAATTGGGTTCATATCTATTCCAATTTAGCTTTTTCATTTTGCATAAACTGTTTTTAATCTAAATTTATTTTCATTTTCCTACATTGTAGAAACTTTCCAAAGTTCTATTTCTATTTCATTAAAATCTTTGTGCATTGTATACTTTCCTTGACAATTGAAAGATATCAATATTTGTATTTTAAAGTCTATTTTAATGCTTAGGAAATGAAATGTTCAGGAAAAAGAAACTTTTAGTTTTGCAATGAAGTGGATATAGATAAATTTTATTTATACAAATATAATTATATCTGGTAGAATTTAATATGAATGTTTTTCAAATGTTACTATTTGAGGGTCCGATATATATAACTAGCTTTACAATTATGAAAAATAGAAGCCTTGTTTATTTTGGAATGATAGTTCCCTAGGTAGTATTTATGATTAATGATAGCTCTGGAAAAAAAAAAAAAAACTGTTTCCTATGTTCAAAACAGTGATGAGCTTATGAGCTACATATATCTTGGGGCCTTTGGGCTTCAGTATACTGCACTACCCTTTAGATATATTTTCATTTTCTACATTTGGTTTTAATTGATGCCAGTCTTCTAAATGCTTACCATTACTTTCAGAATAAGAGATAAATTCACTACCACTTTGCAAAAGAACAGTTCATGACCCCCTCTATAAAAGAGAAGTGCCCCTCAGAAATAGTTACACAGCCAATAACACATTTTCCCAATCCCCTCCCTCACCCACAACCCAATTTCTTTCATCTGTTTGATGTACAAAGCTAGTTCTCATCCACAGATATGAATTGACCTGCAGCTTGTAATGTTCAGAAAATGCATTTGTCATTTTCTAGGTGAAGAGAACTTTAAAGATCTAGCATATGATTGAAAGTTCTAGAGTTTAGAAAAGTTGACTATTTCTAGAACCCCATCTCTCAAAAGAATTAAGAATATATAAAATGCCAAGAGCAACACGTAGAACCCCTCCCCCCAAAATAATTAAAAATAATAATGCCAAGAGCAACACAGAATATATAATGCCAATAAGTTTAATAAGCTCATTAAGATCTATGTTGTATGCATAAGAACTAAGCCATGCAGCAAAGATCAATTCAAAGTATGCTCCATCTGCTTCAAGCATATTGTTCAGATGAACAAATTAGCTGTTGTTGAGAGATAAAGATGTAAAAGGAGAAGAAAACCAAAACTAAAATCAACTTGAGAATTGGAACAAAAAGAGAATGTTGTAGGTTGACACTAACATTGACCAGTCTAGATGCAAACAGAGAAGTGCTTCCTCACTGTTAATGTTTCTCCAAGAAACCAAAACCTTGTTTCAAACAAAAATTTTTTTTTTTGCAAATATAACATGTCTTTCAGTTCAGTTCATTCGCTCAGTTTGTGTCCGACTCTTTCCGACTCCATGAATCACACCACGCCAGATCTCCTTGTCCATCACCAACTCCTGGAGTTCACTCAAACTCATGTCCATCTAGTCAGTGATGACATCCAGCCATCTAATCTTCAGTTTTCCCTTTCCCCTCCTGCCCCCAATCCCTCCCGGCATCAGAGTTTTTCCAATGAGTCAACTCTTCTCATGACGTGGCCAAATTATTGGAATTTCAGCTTTATCATCAGTCCTTCCAATGAACACCCAGGACTGATTTCCGTTAGGATGGACTCGTTCGATCTCCTTGCAGTCCAAGGGACTCTCAAGAGTCTTCTCCAACACCACAGTTCAAAAGCATCAATTCTTCGGTGCTCAACTTTCTTCACAGTCCAACTCTCACATCCATACATCACCACTGGAAACACAATAGCCTTGACCTTTGTTGGCAAAGTAATGTCTCTGCTTTTGAATATGCTGTCTAGGTTGGTCATAACTTTTCTTCCAAGGAGTAAGTGTCTTTTAATTCCATGGCTGTAATCACCGTCCGCAGTGATTTTGGAGCCCCCCANTTCTTGCTATTCTTTGGAACTCTGCATTCAGATGCTTATAGCTTTCCTTTTCTCCTTTGCCTTTAGCACCTCTTCTTTTCTCAGCTATTTATAAGACCTCCTCAGAGAGCCATTTTGCTTTTTTTGCCTTTTTTTCCCCCCTTGGGAATGGTCTTGATCCCTGTCTCCTGTACAATGCCATGAACCTCCATCCATAGTTCATCATGCACTCCATCTATCAGATCTTGTCCCTTAAATCTATTTCTCACTTCCACTGTATAATCATAAGTGATTTGATTTAGGCCATACCTGAATGGTCTAATGGTTTTCCCTACTTTCTTCAATTTAAGTCTTAATTTGGTAATAATGAGTTCATGATCTGAGCCACAGTCAGCTCCTGGTCTTGTTTTTGCTGACTGTATAGAGCTTCTCCATCTTTGGCTGCAAAGAATATAATCAATCTGATTTCGGTGTTGACCATCTGGTGATGTCCATGTGTAGAGTCTTCTCTTGTATTTTTGAAAGAGGGTGTTTGCATGACCAGTATGTTCTCTTGGCACAACTCTATTAATTAGCCTTTGCCCTGCTTTATTCCGTATTCCAAGGCCAAATGTCCCTGTTACTCCAAGTGTTTCTTGACTTCCTTCTTTTGCATTCCAGTCCCCTGTAATGAAAAGGACAACTTTTGGGGGTGTTAATTCTAAAAGGTCTTGATGGTTTTCATAAAACCGTTCAACTTCAGCTTCTTCAGTGTTATTGGTTGGAGCATAGGCTTGGATTACCGGGATATTAAATGGTTTGCCTTGGAAATGAGCAGAGATGATTCTGTCATTTTAGAGATTGCATCCAAGTACTACATTTTGGACTCTTTTGTTGACCATGACGGTTACTCCATTTCTCCTAAGGAATTCCTGCCCACCGTAGTAGATTTAATGGTCATCTGAGTTAAATTCACCCAATCCAGTCCATTTTAGTTTGCTGATTCCTAAAATGTTGACATTCACTCTTGCCATCTCCTGTTCGACCACTTCCAATTTGCCTTGATTCACGGACCTAACCTTCCAGGTTCCTATGAAATATTGCTCTTTACAGTGTCGGATCATGCTTCTGTTACCAGTCATATCCACCACTGGGTATTGTTTTTGCTTTGGCTCATTCATTCTTTCTGGAGTTTTTTTCTCAACTGATCTCCAGTAACATATTGGGCACTTACCGACCTGAGAGTACCTCTTTCAATATCCTATCATTTTGCCTTTTCATACTGTTCATGGGATTTTCAAGGCAAGAATACTGAAATGGCTTGCCATTCCCTTCTCCAGTGGAGCACATTCTATCAGACCTCTTCACCATGACCTGTCCATTTTGGGTGGCCCCACAGAGCATGGCTTAGTTTTTTGAATTAGACAAGGCTGTGGTCTGTGTGATCAGATTGGCTAGTTTTCTGTGATTATGGTTTCAGTCTGTCTGCCCTCTGATGCTCTCTCACAAGACATACCGTCTTACTTTGGTTTCTCTTACCCTGGACATGGGGAATCTCTTCACGGCTGGTCAAGCAAAGCACAGCCACTTCTCCTTACCTTGGACGAGAGGTATCTCCTCACATCCACCCCACCTGACCTTGAACATGGAGTAGCTCCTCTTGGCCCTCCAGCGCTCATGCGCAGCCGCTGCTCCTTGGACATGAGGTTGCTCCTCTCGGCCACCACCTTGACCTCGGACTTGGAGTAACTCTTCTCGGCCGCTTCTGTGCCATATCAGCCTGGCACTCTCTGTTGCCACCCTTGACCTTGGTCGATGGGTAGCTCCTCTCTGCCACATTTCTGTGAGGTCCATTGCAGCCGATACGCTTCTTCACTGTCCCCAAATTCACAGCAGCATGAAACACTGTGTTCTGCCTTCCATGAGGGGCACATGCTACCCTGAGTCCATTTCAGATGTGACCAGAGAGGTGATCCAAGCACTGTGGCCAGGAGATCAGTCTAACGTAAGAACTAACTCGCTGTAGGGTGAGGCAGAGGGTCACAGGGGATAACTTCCTGCTTTGCCTCTTAGTTATGTATTCCCAGACTTCCCTGATAGATCAGTTGATAAAGAATCTGCCTGCAATATGGGATACCTGGGTTCAATCCTTGGGTTGGGTAGATCCCCTGGAGCAGGGAAAGGCTACCCATTCCAGTATTCTGGCCTGGAAAATTCCATGGACTGTACAGCCCATGGGGTCGCAAAGAGTTGGACATGACTGAGTGACTTTCACTTCACACTATGTATTCCCACCCTTCCCTTTCGAGGGGACATTCAGTGTAAGAATCCTGCCCTTGATTCATTTGTTTAGATTAAAGGTGGGGGTTGTTTTTGAGTCTGTAAAAGCCAGATCTAATGGGAAGGTTTGGACATCACCCAGAAACTCTTGACTTTGAGCTGGATATAGTATCTGTATGAGAATGTGTGCTGTGATTCTTAGGAAGGGACTGGGTATCTTCTATATGGGAGAAAGTGTTGTGTATTGATATTTAAGTATCCAGAGGCACAGACTAAGGGAACACCACTAACTATCAGTCAGCATTTAGTAAAGGCAGCTGCTGAGAGAGGAGCAATTTTTTCCAGACACTCTGTCTCCAGGTTCAGGGTCAGCAAGTTGATGCCACAGGTTAAGTTCAGCCTACTACTTACCTATTCTCACAAGGCTTAAGGACAGAGAAAGCATTTTATATTTTAGAATAGTTGGGAAAATATTTTAAAATAATGTTCTATGAAATTTATTAAATTAAAATAAAGTAGATAAAATTAAATAAGAATAAATTAAATAAAATTCAAATTTCAGTGCCCGTAAATAGAGTTGCACTGGAACACAGCCACGTCCAATCATGTCATATTATCTTTGGCTGTTTTCAAACTAAAATCACAGTGATGAGTAATTGTGACAGAGATGAATGGACTAAAAAACTTAAAGCATTTACTCTTTACCTCTACAGAAAAGAAGTTTGCCTATAGCTTATATAGAGGGTGCCACTGAACTGATGAGAATGAATTCAGGCCAGCTTTTTCTGCACTTTCTCCTGTCACCTTCTGACTGTATGTAGAGGCTTCTAAGACACTGGTTAGCAGTTGAAGCACATGACAGAAGGAGCCTAAGGTCTTGCATTACTGTATGGAGAACTCTCACCCTCTTAATCCCACTGAATAGAGATACTTCTACTAGCAGCTAATCGAGAAAGATGAATGGCTATTAAGCTCATGAAATTTCGTGGTTACTGGTTACAGCAGTAAAAATTCAAAAAATTAAGACAGACTGCTAAATTTTTAACCCATCAGAGTGCCAGATAATTTCTGATTAGTGTTGAACACCCTACTCATCTGGTTCTACTGTTTCCACCCAGTTCCAGTCCTACAATTCTTCCATCCTCTCATAAAGTTTCTTCAGTTTTACAATGTTTTAAACTCCTGATATGCTGTGGATTATTAAGATAAATAAAGCCACTTAGAGGGTGCAGGATGTGACTAATAGCACACAGTCACCTTAGTGGGCAAAGGACTTGTCAGAGAGATACTGCACTGGCTCTTAATGACAAAAAAAGTGACTGTGTTGAAGCAGATGCTGCTGGGTGTGGTGGATAAGTCCCTTTAGGTTTTTAAAGAAACTCTTGGATTACCAGGGTCAGGTTCCTTCTTTTGGAACCTTTCTGACAATGTGGTTACCCACTGAGCAGGTGTATGTAATTGGTAACCTTGGAAAGTCAATCCCATGTGCTTACTATGAGACTATACAAATTAAGCTTCTTAAGAATACTGTTTGACCAAAACCTGTTCTCACCTCAGACGTGCCTATAATATTCATTCATACTTTATCTATTCAGTAAATATGTGTTGACTTCTTAGTTGATTCTTTTCAAGGTATTGAGATATTGTTGTTCAGTCACTCAGTATGTTCGACTATTTGCAACTCCATGGACTGCAGCACAGCAGCACAGCAGGATTCCCTGTCTTTCAGTATCTCCCAGAGTTTGCTCAAACTCATGTTCATTGAGCTGCCAGCCAACCATCCCATCCTCTGTTGCCCCTTCTTCTCCTGCTCTCTATCTTTTCCAGCATCAGGGTCTTTTACAGTGAGCTGGCTCTTTGCATCAGATGGTCAAAATATTGGAGCTTCAGTTTCAGTATCAGCCCTTCCGATGAATATTCAGGGTTGATTTTCTTTAGAATTCACTGGTTTGCTCTCTTTGCTGTCCAAGGGACTCTCAAAAGTCTTCTCCAGCACCGTAATCTGAAAGCATCAATTCTTTGGCATGCTTTATGGTTCATCTTTCACATCTCTACATAACTACTGGAAAAACTATAGCTCTGACTAAATAGACCTTTGCTTTTTAATATACTGTCTATGTTGGCCATAGCTTTTCTTCCAAGGAGCAAGCATCTTTTAATTTCGTGTCTGCAGTCACCATCTGCAGTGATTTTGGAGCTCAAGAAAATTAAACCTGTCACTATTTCCATTGTTTCCTTGTCTATTTGCCATGGAATGATGGAAGTGGATGCTATGATCTTGGTTTTTTGAATGTTGAGTTTTAAGTCAGCTTTTTCTCTCTCTTTTGTCACATTCATCAAGAAGCTCTTTAGCTCTCCACTTTCTGCCATAAGGGTGGTGTCATCTGCATATCCGATGTTATTAATATTTCTTCCAGCAATTTTGATTCCAGCTTGTGCTTCATCCAGTCCAGCATTTTGCATGATGTACTCTGCATAGAAGTTAAACAAGCAGGGTGACAATATATAGCCTTAATATATTCCTTTCCTGATTTGTAACCAGTCTGTTGTTCCATGTCTTATTCTAAGTGTTGCTTCCTGATCTGCATAAAGGTTCTCAGGAGAGATATTGAGATATAAAGACACACAAAGCAGGCCCCATCTGCCCCTCAGGGAGTATGCTAAGTCACTTCAGTTGTTTTTGACACTGTGCGACCNATGTCTTATTCTAAGTGTTGCTTCCTGATCTGCATAAAGGTTCTCAGGAGAGATATTGAGATATAAAGACACACAAAGCAGGCCCCATCTGCCCCTCAGGGAGTATGCTAAGTCACTTCAGTTGTTTTTGACACTGTGCGACCCCATAGATGGCAGCCCACCAGGCTCCCCCATCCCTGGGACTCTCTAGGCAAGAACACTGGAGTGGGTTGCCATTTCCTTCTCCAATGCATGAAAGTGAAAAGTGAAAGTGAAGTCGCTCAGTCATGTCCAACTGTCTGATTCCATGGACTGCAGCCTTCCAGGCTCCTCCTTCCATGGGATTTTCCAGGCAAGAGTACTGGAGTGGGGTGCCATTGCCTTCTCTGCAGGGAGTATAGTCTAGTGTATTTTCAGGAGAAATGGGTGGAGGGGAAGCAAAAGAGCAAAATCCTGTCAGAGCAGGCATCTCAGAACCAGACACTTTACCTGATCATTCTCTTTCAGAGTCTGAAACAGCTTTCAAGTGTGGGGAAGACATAGATGCTCCCCATGCCAAAAGCATCCCTGCCATAGTGGTGGATGTCATAGCCAACAAGGCTATGTGATACAAGAAAACAAAACCGAGAGTCATTCTCTTGATGGATTTATAAATACCATAAAGAACCTTATGTTGCACAGAAGAAAGGTGTCTATCTCAGCTTGGGGTAGGTTGGATATGATTTAAGAAGAAAATCATGTCTGACTTGGCTATAAACTCAGAGTTTACCAGAAGAGAAGGGAAAAGTTTCTAGACAAAGAGACAGGCATTTTTAATCACTTGTTTGTGTTTTGGTAGTGAAATTACAAGACAGGAAGACACGAGAGACCACCCTCAAAATGTAAGCTCTGATTGGACAATGAAATTTGGTAGGTGATGGGTTTCGAGTGATGAGAGTGTGTTCAGACCAGTTTTAGGTGAATCAGCTGGACTTCTGTATGTTGTTTGGAGACTAAATGTCAAGATATGAGACTAGACTCAGAAGACCAGAAAGGAAGCTATTCCAATAACCTAAGGAAAAGTTAGTGCCTGACACAAATCTGTATTGGCAGAAATAGTGAGAATGAATGAATCTTTTATTTAGAATCAGCAATGGCTAGTGTCAAGCAGATTAGGAAGAAAAGAAGGAAGGAAAGACTCCTATATTTTTTGCTGAAGTTTCAGTGTACAAGGCAGGACACCAGCAAGTACCACCAGAGGAGACACAGATGTTGGTGGTGTGTCAGCCTGGGCTCCTCTGTGCTATTTCTTTGTGGAAAAAAAAAAAAAGTAATCCCAGGAATTGGGAGAGAAAAAAAGGGAAGATTAATGTAGAATTTACAAGAGGGAGTGCTCTCCTGCAAGGAACTGCCTGACCATAGATAGGACTGAGAGCTCAGTTTCACTAGACTCCCCTAGAGGCAGCATAAATGACTGCCTCTCAGGAGGAAGGGAAACCCTGCTGAACAGGAGCTACAGCTGAGTGGAGAGACCCAACTCTCTAGAAATGCTGAAGCTCAGAGGATATGAAGGGTTATGTTTAAGATTCTGATATAAATAGTTACATACAAATCTCTATTTTGAATATGTATAATAGATTTGAACTTTTAATTTTTTTTTTAATTTTGGAGTATAGGTGACTAACATTATTGTGTTAGTTTCAAGTGTACAGTAAAGTGATTCAGTTATACATATACATGTCTTCACTCTTTTTCAATTTTTTTTCCCCATTTAGGTTATTACAAGTAGAGAACTCTGTTAACACTCTGTAGATTTGGACTCAGGTGGGAATAAGCCTCTGGTTAAATATGTACAGCAGATAGGTTTATATTAGGTAGTCTGTGGCTTAAAATAATGATATGAATTTAAAATATGTTTGGGAATGTTAGATATAAAAATAGCAGCTAAAACTACGAAAGTAAACAAAGCCATCCAAGGATCATTTGCAGAGTGAGAAGATCAGGGGACCAATTGCAAACATCTGAGCACCATTTACTTCTTACTGCTGTCAGTCCATAAAGCACATAGAAAACACAGCTCTTTGGAGTATCTGAAACTCTGTTCACATATCTTCTTGTAGCAGAGTTTCAAATACAAGTGACTCTAGTGCTCTTCAAAGGTATTATGTCTATCTGGAATGCTTTGTCATTTATCCGTCTCATTTGAGAACACAACAGTTCACTCATTCAATTATTCAAAAATTTGCATAAGAGCCCATGCTAAGTGTTTGGGACTCAAGGCTGAACTTCCCAGGTTTGGATCCTGAGTGCATGGAACATTTGGTAAAGTTGCTTCATACCAACAACTGAGACTCCAAGAGTTCACTATTAGGCACATTATACAAATATGGTAATCTCTGAAGTCTATTATTAAGCATGAGATATACTTCTCAGAATACGGAGGGAAATCAAGATATCTTGTTCCTTTAAAAAAAAAATGATGTCATGATGTCCACTCTAAAGATGAGGTTGGCATTTGTAGAGGTATGTACATCACTGATGCATAAATGCTCCTGGTCTTATTGTCTCCTGACATCCAAGAAGGGCCAGACCCTTCACATAGATCTATTGCTGATTTTGCAAAGATTGAAACTTCCAAAGACAATCCACTTGTTGCACCTGTGCTCTCTAGTTCTTGTGATGAGTATCAGTTCATTTCAGTCACTAGGTCATGTGTGACTACTTGCAACTCCATCGACTGCAGCATACCAGGCTTCCCTGTCTATCACCAGCTCCCAGAGCTTTGTCAAATGCATGTCCATTAAGTTGGTGATGCCATCCTATCATCCTATACTTTGTTGTCCCCTTCTCCTTCCATCTTCAATATTTCTCAACATCAGGGTCTTTTCTAATCAGTGAGTTCTTCCCATAAAGTGACCAAAGTATTAGAACTTCAGTTTCAGCATCAGTCCTTCCAATGAATATTCAGGAATGATTTCTTTTAGGATTGACTGGTTTGATCTCCTTGCAGTCCAAGAGACTCTCAAGAGTCTTTTCTAACACCACAGTTCAAAACTATCAATTCTTCAGTGCTCAGCTTTCTTTGCAGTCCAACTCTCACATCCATTCATGACTGCTGGAAAACCATAGCAATTTGACTAGACAGACCTCTGTTGGCAAAGTAATGTCTGTTTTTTTAATATGCTGTCTAGGTTGGTTATAACTTTTCTTCCAAGGGGCAAGAGTCTTTTAATTTCATGGCTACAGCCACCATTGCAGTGATTTTAGAGCCCAAGAAAATTAAGTTGCCACTGTTTCCAATGTTTCCCCATCTATTTGCCATAAAGTGATGGAACTGAATGCCATAATCTTAGTTTTTTGAATGTTGAGTTTTAAGCCAGCTTTTCACTCTCCTCTTTCACTTTCAAGAGGCTCTTTAGTTCTTCACTTTCTGCCATAAGGGTGGTGTCATCTGTGTATCTGGGGTTATTTACATTTCTCCCAACAATCTTGATTCCAGCTTGTGCTTCATCCTGCTTGGCATTTCGCATGATGAAGTCTGCATGTAAGTTAAACAAAGAGGGTGACAATAGATAGCCTTGATGTACTTCTTTCCCCATTTGCAACCAGTCTGTTGTTCCGTATCCAGTTCTAAAACTGTTGCTTCTTGACCTGCATACAGATTTCTCAGGAGGCAGGTCAAGTGGTCTGGTATTCCCATCACTTGAAGAATTTCCCACAGTTTATTGTGATCCACACAGTCAAAATCTTTGGCGTAGTCAATAAAAAATAAGTAGATGTTTTTTTGGAACTCTCTTGCTTTTTCAATGATCCAGCAGATGCTGGCAATTTGATCTCTTGTTTCTCTGCCTTTCTGGCTTGGAGAATTTTGAGCATTATTTTGCTAGTGTGTGAGATGAGTGCAATCATGCAGTAGTTTAAACATTCTTTGACATTGCCTTTCTTTCAGATTGGAATGAAAGCTGACTTTTTCCAGTCCTGTGGCCACTGCTGAGTTTTTCAAATTTGCTGGCATATTGAATGCAGCACTTTAACAGCATAATCTTTTAAGATTTGAAATAGTTCAACTGGAATTTCATCATCTCCACTAGCTTTGTTCATAGCATTGTTTGCTTGCACAAGTTTTTGTTTTATCCCTCCAAGCATCTCTGGGGGATATGGGGTTTGATTCTAAAGGCAATTTCACCCCTCCTACCATCTTGCGGAAGCTTCTTCTTTCCCTTGAATGTGGGGTAACTTATTTTTAGTGGAATCAAACATTTTCCTGTCAATGGTTGTTCAGCACTAAGTTGTAGTTTTTGAATTCATACAGAAGATGAGTGCATGTCCTTCTACTCCACTAGCCTGTGAAATCTATGTGATGAGCATACTGAGATATAAGTTAATTTTATTCATTATATTAGTTAGTAAGAATATACAGCATTCAATCCTTTTAATTACACTATATGTTAATTTCACATTTATTTTCACATTTCAGAATGCAATGTTTAAAATTAATATAATATAATGTTAATATTTTCTAAATATATATGTATAAAATCATAACTCACATACATAGTTATCAACTTCTGAATGGCACATGAATTATTTTGTGACAGATATTGGATAATTGTACATCTTAATAGTCTCTTTTTAGCTGTCATTGGAAGTGTAGGTAAAGTGATTAACTTAAAGTAAATAGAGTTAAATAAAACAATCTTTCAATGTTACTTTCTGTGTATATAGTTTTAATATCTAGTAAACCACTGAGATTTGACACTAACTTTTTTAAATATACATTTATTTCTTTTAATTGAAGGTTAATTAATTTTCTTCCATGTCCTGGCTATTAAAAACAGTGCTGCAATAATCATTGGAGTACATGTGTCTCTTTCAATTCTCCTCTAAGCTACGTCAGAAATCCAGAGGGTTCTTCCAGGATATTTATCCTAATCTGTCTCCAAACTTCATCCTCGAGACCTAACTATATAACAGATAGTGTTCACTGTGCATCTAGGCTCTGAGAACACAGTGTGAACTAAATGAAGTTCTTGTCATCAAATAACTGATATTCTGGTAGAGAAAGTGAGCAATGGACTGATAAATGAATAATTATATGTATGGCCCAACTGTTATAGACAAGTAATATATAAAAGGTAAAATAAGGAATCAGAGAATATTGATACTTCTCTCACTTAAGTAACCAGTTTAGTTAGACTGGGAAAGAAAGGCATCTCCATAGGGGTGATGATTGAGAAAACACATGACCAAATGAAAGACCTAGCCAGAAAAATATTTGGGGGGTTATATTTCAGACAAAGAACCTGCTAGAACAAAAATCCGTAAGTGAGGATGAGGTTGATGTATACAAGTAATACTCCCTTAAGAAGAACTGGACAAGGATGTATGAGGTAAGATATTAGGAAAAAAAGATTCCTGTGTAATTGATAGTCCATATTAGAAACTTCAAATTTCCATTTCAGTGTGACTGGGAAATAATAAGAGTTTAGAGCAGCAAAAAGACATGATATGATGCATTTATTAAATATATGTGATTCTGGCTACTGTGTGGTAAACACATTCTGAGGGATGCAAGAGAAATTAGGGAAACAATTTTGGTAACCATGAAGATGGTGAGAAATGACTGGATTTTTTATTTTTGTGTGTAGAAGCAATAGACTTGTTGATGGATTAAATTGCAGTGGAATGGATTGAAAGAAACTTCTCACTAGTTCAGGCATAACGTGATAGTGTCTAACCCTAGAGAGGTGCTCCAGTTAGTGTTAGTAACAAATCACCCCAAGACCCACTAGTGTGAAACAATTATTTATTATGCTTATGAATTTCATGAGCCAGAAATTCCAACAGAACACAAAATGATTAGCTTGTTCTTCCTCACAATGTTTAGAAAGAACTTCAGCTTGAAGACTTGAAGCCTAGCATCTAGAGTCAGAGAATGATTCTAAATTGATTGAAGTCAATTTCTTTATATTGAAATTAATGATTATTGAAAATATAAAATGATTTAGCTTTTTCTTCACTTTGCTTCAAGTGGACTTCAAGTTGGACTTTGTGAGAATACACAAGATTTCCTCTAATTTGGGGGCATCAGACTTGGAAAAGAGAGTTTATTGCAGAATTGCACTCGAGCATCTGTGTTGAACCCTGTTTCAAAATCTTTGCAGCTAAGCATGTATTAGTTTATTACCCTCAGAGTAATTAATGTCCACGTGTATATATAGACAATTTCAAGTTATCTGTCTATGGGTGAATTGAGAAAAACTCACTGAAGCTATTAGATATAATGTATTTATTTCATATTGCACACTAGTGATTTTAGAAGTACATGTTTGTTGCCAACCAAGATATCAAGGGATTGGGAGCTTGTGTACACCTGTGGTGGATTCATGTCGATGTATGGCAAACCCAATAGAGTATTGTAAAGTTAAATTAAAAAATAAATAGATAAATAAAAAAGAAACATGTGTCTTAATTAATGCCTCCACTGCACTGTCATATACAGTCACAGTCAATCCATTCTTCCATCACCTGCCCTTTCATGCAGTTAGCAATCTCTATCGACTGTATCTCCTAGATATATCTCAAAATTTTCCCTCCATTCCATATTCAGGGACAGTACCTTGAATCCTTAGATGAGGATTATAGTGCAAAGTCCTCCAAAATTCTGTATTGGCCTCTAGAATTCCTCTTTCTTGTATATCACAATATACAAGAATTAGAGTAATCAATCTAAACTGACAATCATGCCATATATACACAGTGATTAATGAAGAAATCTAACATATATATATGTAAGTATATATATATATATATGATGGTGAATTATGCCTTTTATGATCCATGAGCGAGATACCTACCAGATGTTACACTAATACAAATAGAATTCCTATTTTAATTGAGAGAATTTTGTGTCCTTTAAGCTACCATGGTTAAAGTTGAAAATGTTAAATTAACTTTTCTTAGTGCTTTACTAGTGAATGATAGTTGAGTTAATCTTGTATATATGTTAAAAAAAGAAAATTCTATCATTCTTCAACACAAATAGTTGTGTGCCCTGATTTGGGCTTTTAACTTACAGATTTTGTTAAGTATTCATAATCCATAAATAACATATTTAACTGAAATAATTCAATATTTCAAAATTTTTTTAATATGCTTTAAAACATATGAGACTTCGATCTTGACTTCTGTATTTGGCTCTCATGTTGACAGTCCTTTCTCACGGTTTAATAGTATACATCTTGTTACTTACCTTTAGGATTATTTTGAACTGCCACAGTTTTTGAGCTTCTTTATTTTTAAAAGATGTCATAAGTCAGAGAGTTTATATAATTATTCAGAGCCTTCTGGTTAGAGATTAACTGAGAATAACAATGGCAAAGCCAATTAAAAGATTCAGGAAACACCTATGCTATTTCTGTTTTTATTTTTGAATTTTAAGTCAGAATGTTTTATATAATTCCACAGCAGTAATGTATATTGTCCTTCATGAGACCTTGACTGTAAAAGTTAATAAAAACATTCCTATCTATAACCGATTTACTTGCTGCAGAAAGACAGATATTCTTACCAACAAAAGAAACATTCATTTCCAAAAACTATATATAAATATTTTATACAGTTACCTAGTTTTCTCAAAGTTTGAATTGATTATAAATAGTTTATGTGCTTTTTCTGTATCAGAAACCTGCAGAATTCTTTAATGAAAAATTAAACCTCTGTCCAGAAACCTAACTTGATACACAGTACAGCAGTGCCCTCTACAGCCCGATAGTATTACAAAATCAACCTTTTCCTGCAGCTTTGATTAGGCCTTCAGAAGCAGCTATTAATGTTCTCAAGCATTGTTTCCTGTAATCTAGAGAATAATGCAATGATAACCAGAGAACTTATTCAGAGTTCAAGGGATTTGATTTTATTTAAAATGTCTTTCCATTGCTCTATTGTACAGTATTGTGTTATAAGCATACATAGTCTTCCTTAAAGTATATGAAGTGAAGTGAAAAGTCTTTCAGTTGTGTCTGACTCTTTCTGACCCTGTGGACTGTAGCCTACCAGGCTCCTCCATCCATGGGATTTTCCAGTCAAGAGTACTGGAGTGGGTTGCCATTTCCTTCTTCAGAGGATCTTCCTGACCCACGGATTGAACCCAGGTCTCCCGCATTGCAGGCAGACGCTTTATTGTCTGGCCCAGAAGTAAGAAAAATTCGTATTTTTCTTCATTCCCATTGATGAAGTCACACAGTTACAGGTTGACTTGAATGGTGTTAAAAGGCACTATTATATTTTTATGCTATATTAAAAATGTCTTGTATATAGTCTGTTCCTGAAGTCATAAGAGAAATTTCAAGCTGGAAAATATCCCTGAAATCAAGCAAATGTGCTCACTTTTTCATCTGAATAAGGATAAGTCACCTGCCTGCAGTTATAGAATCTTGGTCACAACAATACAAAGCAGGATATTTGTGCATGGGATAATTACTAATTTAAAATGTTGATACCAATCTTGCACTTGATAATACAGTCATTTATATCAATGATCATATATATCTTCCTAATTTCTTGGAGTTTTTTCATTATTTAAGAATAAGCCCTGGGGGCTTCTCTTCTCTTCACATCTTTTGGGTCGACCTACCCTCATGTATCAAGATGCGTTTTCCTTCACTTCCTAAATAAAACTGAGCAGTAACATGGAGCTGTAACACTTCAAATTTGTGTTGTGGCGAGACAGAACCAAGGAAATCACAAACTCCCCCAACATATATGTGCCATGACTCAGATTTAACCTGGCTGAAACAACTTCTGCTCAGCCCGCATGAGGTGGAGGCCAAGCACAGCAGAAGCCCAACTCAGCGAAAGTGCTTATGTTGGAAGTTGAACACAAAGAAAACCCAGTGCAGTGGAAGTGACAAGTAGCCCAGCGTGCTGGAAACCTGGACAGCAGAAACAAACTCAGCAGAAAGCTCATGCAGCTCAGTCTCAGATTCCAGAAGACCTTCGGCGAAGAAAATGATCATCTGACTGCAAAATTCATATGGAAATTCAAAGACATAGTATGTCCCAAACAGCTCTGAAAAGTAAAGTTGAAGAACTCACTCCGCCTGATATCAAGACTATAAAGCTGCTGTTAGTCATGCCTGACTCTTTTTTACCCCATGGACTCCAGCCCACCAGACTCTTCTGTCCATTGGATTTTCCAGGGAAGAATACGACAGTGATTTTCCATTTCCTTCACCAGGGGATCCTCCCGACCCAAGAATAGAACCCAGGTCTCCTGCAGTGCAGACAGATTCTTTACCAATTGAGCTACCAGGGAAGCCCACTCCCTTCCCTTAAAACTTCCTTACTTTTGCTGTCAGGGAGACACTTCTTTCGGAAAGAACCCCAGTGTTCTCCTTTGTTGCTGCAAGTCATAATAAAAATTTCCTTCTCCCACACTTTGGATTGATTGAGTCTATCGGCTTAACATCTAACAAGAGGCAAGCCCAGTTTTCAGGCATGCAAAACTTCTATGACTGGGGATGGAACCCATGCCCCTTGCATTGGAAGTTCCGAATCTTTACCACTAAACCATGGGGGGACATTTCAGTGAGCCTGCCACGCTCCTTTGTCAATGGGATTTCTCAGCCAAGTATCCTGGAGTGACACAGAGAAGACCGCACGAGAAGATAGCAGGAGGCAGCCATTAGCAAGTCAAGGAGACATCTCAGAAGACACCAGAAATTCATATTCCTGAATTTTGAAGTTTTTGCTTCTAAAACTACTAGGAAATATTATATGCCTGTTTGTATCAAGAAGTTGGAAATAGAGTTGTTCCACAGTGAACAAGCCTTCAGTCTCCACCTGTATTTCCTGTCTGTGCTGAGACTGTGAAATATCCTGCTCTGAGCCTCAGTTACAGACTGTCCAAATGATACAAATCTGAACAGATCACTTTGTAATCCCTAGAGATCTTCTTATGTACACCTCTGTTTCATATATGAGGACTGCATCCCAGAGACACTAACAACTGGATCCATGATCACAAAGAACATGGGAAGCAAGGCTGGACCAGATCCTGCGAGATCAAGCCCTGAGCCTTTGGAGTGGGAACACTGACTCCAAGACCCTAGACTATTAGAGAATTAACCCTAGGGAGTATCAAATAGTGAGAACTCACACAAAGGAAACCACTTGACTACAAGACTCAGCATTTCCCAACCACCAGTAGCAGTAGCACCCTGTGCAGGACGCCTCATCCAAACAAAGAAACAAACAAAAAATTACAAGCTCAATCTTCAGCAGACAGGATGACCACCTTGCTCAGCCTTGCATATCAGAGGAAAGCAAACAAAAGCTCAGCACAAATCTCAACCTATATGAAGCTTACAAAAAACACTGGACCAGCCTTAGGAGGGCAGAAACCAAAAGGAAGGAAGAATTCAACCTTGAAGCCTGGAAAAAGGAGACCTCAAACACAATAAGTTAAAACATAATGAAAAGTCAGAGAAATATTACACAATTGAAGGAACAAGCTAGAAACAGAAGTCCAAACACATGAAGAGGAAATAGGCAAATTACCTGAAAAAGAATTCAGAAAAATGATAGCAAAAAAAGATCAAAAACTTTGAAAGCAAAATAGAGAAAATGCAAGAATCAATGAACAAAGACCTAGAAAATTAAAGAATAAACATACAGAGATGAGCAACACAATTACTGAAATTAAAAATTCCCTACAAGGAATCAGTAGTAGATTATCTGAAGGTGAAGAACAAATCAATGAGCTGGAAGATAAAATGGTGGAAATAACTTCTGAAGAGCAGAATAAAGTAAAAAGAATGAAAAGAACTGAGGACAGTCTCAGAGACCTGTGGGACAGTTTCAAATGCACCAACGTTTGAATTATAGGGGTCCCAGAAGAAAAAGAAAGGGTATGAGAAAAAAATTTTAACAGATTATACTTGAGTATTTCCCCAACATAGAAAAGCATATAGTCAATCAAGTCCAAGAGCCACAAAAAGTCTCATACAGGATAAACCCAGGAGAAACAGGCCAAGACACATAATAATCAAACTAACAAAGACTAAACATAAAGAAAGAATATTAAGAGCAGCAAGAGAGAAGCAACAAGTAAGATACAAGGGAAACCCCATATGCTTAACAGCTGATCTTTCAGCAGAAACTCTGCAGGCCAGAAGGGAATGGCAGGATACATTTAAAGTACTGAAAGGGAAAATTTACCACCAAGATTACAGTTTTCCAAGACTGAAACCAGGAGAAAATAGAAATTATGAACAACCCAGTTGTTACAAGCACTGAAATTGAAGCTGTGATTTTAAAAATCTCTCCAAAAAACAAAAGCCCATGACCAGATGGCTTCACCGGAGAATTCTATCTAACATCAAGAGAAGAGCTCATGCCTATTCACCTAAAACTCTTTCATAAAATTGCAGAGGAAGAAACACTACCAAACTCATTCTGTGCAGCCACCATCACCCTGATACAAAAAACAGACAAAGACAACACAAAACAAGAAAACTACAGACCAATATCACTGATGAACATAGATGCAAAAATCCTGAACAAAATTTTAGGAAACAGAATTCAGTGTCACATCAAAAAGCTCATACACCATGATCAAGTTGAGTTTACTCCAGGAATGCTAGGATTCTTAAATATATGCAAATAACTCAATGTGATACACCATATTAACTAACTGAAAGATAAAACCATACGATAATCTCAATAGATGCAGAAAAAGCCAACATAGTAAAGGCCATATATGATAAGCTTTCAGAAAACATTATTCTCAATGGTTAAAAACTGAAAGCATTCCCCCTAAAAACATGAACAAGACAAGGGTGTCCACTTTTGCCACTATTATTCAACATAGTTCTGGAAGTCCTACTACAGCAATCAGAAAAGAAAAAGAAATAAAAAGAATCCAGATAGGAAAAGAATAAGTAAGGTTCTCACTGCAGATGACATGATACTGTATAAAGAAAACCCTAAAGATAGTATCAGAAAATAACTAGAGCTAATCAGTGAATTTAGAAAAATTGCAGGATACAAAATCAATATACTGGAATCACTTGTATTTCTATATACTAACAAAAAATAATCAGAAGGATAAATTAAGGAATCAGTCCCATTCACCATTGCAACAGAATGAATTAAATATCTAGAAATAAACTTAACTAAGGAGACAAAAGAACTCTACACAGAAAGTTATAATACACTGAAGAAGGAAATCAAAAACAACATAAACAGATGGAGAGATATTCCATGTTTCTGAGTAGGAAGGATCAATGTTGTGAAAATGACTATACTACCAAACGCAATCTACAAATTCAAAGTTATCCCTATCAAATTACCAATAGTATTTTTCACAGCACTAGAACAAAAAAATTCACATGGATTCATATGGAAACACAAAAGACCCCAAATATCTAAAGCAGTCTTGAGAAAGAATAATGAACCTGGAGGAATCAACCTTCCTGTATTCAGATTATACTACAAAGCTACAGTCATCAAGACAGTATGGTGCTGGCACAAATACAGAAATATAGACCAATGGAGCAAGATAGAAAGCCCAGAAATGAACCTATGCACCTATGGGTATCTTACTTTTGACAAATGAGGCAAGAATATACAATGGGGCAAAGACAGCCTCCTCAATAAATTGTGCTTGGAAAACTGGACAGTCACACATAAAAAATGAAATTAGAACACTTCCTAACACCATACACAAAGATAAACTCAAAATGGATTAAAGACATAAATGTAAGACCAGAAACTAGAAAACTCTTAGAGGAAAACATAGGCAGAACACTCAATGACATAAATCAGCACAAGATCCTCTATGACCCACCTCCTAGAGTAATGGAAATAAAAACAAAAGTAAACAAGTGGGACCTGATTAAACGTAAAAGCTTTTGCACAGCAAAGGGAACTATAAGCAAGCTGAAAAGACAACCCTCAGAATGGGAGAAAATAACAGCAAATGAAGCAGCTGACAAAAGATTGATTTCCAAAATATACGAACAGTTCATACAACTCAATCCCAGAAAAACAAACAACCCAATAAAAAAGTAGAAAAAAGATCTAAGCAGACATTTCTCCAAAGAAGACATACAGATGGCTAACAAACGCATGAATAGATGCTCAACATCACTCATTATCAGAGAAATATAAATCAAAACCACAATGAGATATCACCTCACACCAGTCAGAATGTCCACCATCAAAAAGTCTACAAGTAATAAATGCTGGAGAGAGTTTGGAGAAAAGGGAATACTCTTGCACTTTTGGTGGGAATATAAATTGATACAGCCACTATGGAAGATGGTATGGAGATTCCTTAAAAAGCTAGGAATAAAACCACCATATGACCCAGCAATTCCATTCATAGGCATATATCCTAAGGAAACCAAAACTGAAAAAGACACATGTATCCCATTGTTCATTGCAGAGCTATTTACAATAGCTAGAAAATGGAAGCAACCTAGATGTCCATTGACAGATGAATGGATAAAGAAGTTGTGGTACATATACACAATTGAATATTATTCAGCCATAAAAAGGAATGCATTTGAATCAGTTCTGATAAGCTGGATGAACCTAGAACCTATTACACAGAGTGAAGTAAGTCAGAAAGAGGAAGATAAATGTCATAGTCTAACACACATATAAAGAAAGCTGAGCACCAAAGAATTGATACTTTTGAACTGTACTGTTGGAGAAGACTCTTGAGAGCCCCTTGAACTGCAAGGAGATCCAACCAGTTAATTCTAAAGGAAATCAGACCTGAATATTCATTGGACAGACTGATGCTGAAGCTGAAACTCCAAAACTTTGGTCACCTAGTGAGAAGAACTGACTCCTTTGAAAAGACCCTGATGCTAGGAAAGATTGAAGGTGGGAGAAGAAGGGGACAACAAAGGATGAGATGGTTGGACGCCACCACTGACTCAATGGACATGAGTTTGAGTAAACTCCAGGAGTTGGTGATGGACAGGAGGGCTTGGCATGCTGCAGTCCATGGGATCTCAGCGACTATCACAACTGAGCAACTGAACTGAACTGAACGCACATATATGGAATCTAGAAAAATGGTACTGTAGAATTTATTTATAGGGCAGCAATAGAGAAACAGACATAGAGAATAGATTTGTGGACATGGGGAGAGGGGAAGAGAGGGTGAGATGTATGGAAAGAGTATCATGGAAACTTACATTACCATATGTAAAATGGATAGCCAACACGAATTTGGTGAATGTCTCAGGAAGCTAAAACAGGGCTCTGTATCAACCTAGAGAAGCGGGGTGGGAAGGGAGATGGGAGGGAGATTCAAAATGGAGGGGATATATGTACACCTATGGCTTATTCATCTTGAGGTTTGACAGAAAATAACAATATTCTGCAAAGTAATTATACTTTAATAAAAAATGAATTAGAAAAAGAAAGAATAGCGATCCAAAAGTCTGCAAGCAATAAATGCTGGAGGGGGTGTGGAGAAAGGGGAACCCTCTTACACTGTTGGTGGGAATGTAAACTAGTACAACCACTGTGGAAAACAGTATGGAGATTCCTTAAAAAATTGCAAATAGAACTGCCTTATGACCCAGCAATCCCACTGCTGGGCATACACACCAAGGAAGCCAGAATTGAAAGAGACACATGTACCCCAATGTTCATCGCAGCACTGTTTATAATAGCCAGGACATGGAAACAACCTAGATGTCCATCAACAGATGAATGGATAAGCAAGCTGTGGCATATAT
>SJYV01037837.1:0-11694 GCA_006410875.1 Neotragus pygmaeus | reverse complement strand
TGCAGGACATTCTACAATAAAATGGACCTAGACTCTTTAATAAATGAATGCAGGATAAAACAAGGAAGAGTAGATGGACAATTCTTTAATAAAAGAAACCAAAGTAATGTTGAAAACAAGTAAACAAGACTCCAAATGGATTCACTTGCGCTAAGTCCCATGTCACTAAGCCAAGATTTA
Source organism: Neotragus pygmaeus (assembly GCA_006410875.1). NCBI lineage: Eukaryota > Metazoa > Chordata > Mammalia > Artiodactyla > Bovidae > Neotragus > Neotragus pygmaeus. The sequence goes on along the minus strand of SJYV01037837.1, from coordinate 11,514 downwards.
ATTATACTTTAGTCTCTCTCAGAACTGGAATCTTAAACAAGTTAATCAGAAATTGTTTGATCAGCACTAGTTAGGTCATCTGTCTGAGAGTTGCCTGTCATCCATTAAAGGTAAGTAGCTTTGCAATAACCAATCTGCTTTTATGCCTACAACAAATTCCTTGTTCCTGCTCTCTTCTGCCTAATAAAAATTGTTCATTTTGCAAAGCACACAGGAGTTCCTTTCTATTTGCTAGATTGGAAACTGCCTGATTTGAATCAATTTTTGCTCAAATGAACTCTTAAAGATTTTTTTAATATTCCTTATTTTGTCTTTAAACAGGGACAGTAACCCAATGGAAAGTGCAAAGTTTCATTAGCTCCTGCATTGAGGAGGCAAGGGATTCTAAACATTTTGGNACAGCACACCAGGCTTCCCTGTCCTCCACTTTCTCCCAGAGTGTGCTCAGACTCAGGTCCATTGAGTTGGTGATGCCACTTGTGGCTCCTCAATCCAAATATTTATATATTCAAAACTCTCGCAAACTTCTGTGTGCCTCCATTTATCTTTGAACAGATCCTAGAAGGCATTATCCAGACTGTCTAGTCTGGGCACATGTGGAAATGTTTTAATATAAGTTAAATGCAGATTGGAAATGTTACTTCTCATTATAAATAGTACCCAAGTCCCTAGGTGGCTAAAGGCTAATAAGATCATTTAAATTACTTCTGTGTGTATTTCCTGAGTGCCTCTTCCTTCTTTTTGGCTTCATTCTTTATATTCCTGAGCTTTAATCAAACTACTGTCACTCAAACAAGTGGACAGAACCTTCCAGAGGCAGAGCAACAGCAGAGCAGTAAAAGGTGCATGGACGTCAGAATTTTTCTCTTGCCTCAGTTGAACGGTAGGAGCAATGATATAGAATTTGTTTAGGCCAGAGAAGGGCATTCTGGAGTGGGCATCCAGTCATTTCTGGGGCTGTTTTCCTTAAGCATTTGTGGACGAGGCCTTAAAGCCCTTTACTGAATTCATCCTCCAGTGTTTGTGAACATATGAAAGTCCCCAGGTGACTGGCCATCCGTCATGGGATCGTAGATGGTGTTTATTGAGCCTCACTGTGTGCTGAGCCTTGCTCTGAGCCTTCATATCTGTGAACTAATTTCACCTTCACAGCCTTGAGATAGGTGGGTATTGCTATTCCATTTATTTATTTATTTAGCCTGTGCTAGGTCTTCATTGCTGCTCGGGTTTTTCTCTATTGCAGTGAGTAGGGGCTACTCTCTAGTTGTGGAACTCAGACTTCTCATTGTGGTAGCTTCTCCTGTTGTAGAACACAGGCTAAATGGGATGGGGGCTTCAGTAGTTGCAGCTTCCAGGCCCTAGCGCACAGGCTTAGTAGTTGTGGCAAAGGGCTTATTTGCCCCCATGGCATGTGGAATCTTCCTGAATTAGGGATCAAACCCATGTCTCCTGCATTGGCAGGTGGATTCTTTACCACTGAGCCACCAGGGAAGCCCTGTTATTCCATTTTACAGATGAGGACACTGAGGCACAGTGAAATGAGACAGCTTCCCAAAGTCACACAGGTCATTACAGTGGATCAGAGATTCTTGGCCAGCTCCCACTACCATCTGCAGTGAACACATAGGCATGCTACCCAGGACCATGGCTTAGCCACAGGACAGTGGATGTACACACTCAGAACAAGCTGAAGTCCAGCGAGGAAACGGCTATTAATACCTTCTGAACCACCAAAATTAAACTACATTCACTCTAATTTATGTTCAGTTCCTTTCAAAAAATTCTTAGAAAATTGATAAACCAACAATTTGTTGTTCAGTCACTAAGTCGTGTCCAATTTCTTGCAACCTCGTGAACTGCAGCATGCCAGGCTTCCTTGTCCTCCACTATCTCCCTGAGTTTGCTCAAACTCATGCCCATTGAGTCAGTGATGCCATCCAACCATCTCACCCTCTGTCATTCCCTTCTCTTCCTGCCCTCAATCTTTCCCAGTATCAGGGTCTTTTCCAGTGAGTTGGCTTTTCGCGTCATGTGGCCAAAGTATTNATGGGGCGGGGGGGGGAGGGGTAATGGTTTTTAAAAAATATGCATGTTGGTAAATGTCTGGGGTTATTTATAAGAACATCCAAAGGTAATGTCATGCAAGACCATTGTTATACCTATTTATTCCCCCAAAAGTTTTCAGCTGATTTTTAATGTATGTCAACTGGTTTTATTTGTTTTAATCTATTAAATTCTAATCCAATTGTATGTGTTCTCTCATTTATAAAATGATAAATATAAACAAAAATGGTAAACTATCACAGCAACATTCTAACCAAATATATTGTCAATGAACAGTGAAGTAACCAAAGTAAACTTCTCAGAGGGAAGCCAAACTAATACACCTAACTTTACTCAGTTCTAACTTGTAATGTGCATATTCCCTTCCCCATTTTTTGTCATTAGTGGCTAAAAACTAATGGAAATTATTTTTTAAATGCGAAATTTAAGATATTTTACAACAGAGTTGTTTAGCTATATAAAACAAACCGTGGACCATTCAAATTTTATTTCCTTAAAAATAAAAGGTTATTGTTCATAATGTAGCTGTAAATTAAACTCTACCTGACTCGACTGTTAATAGCTTTCCCGTATAAAGTATATTAACTTCGTTTGGAGTCTAATATACCCAGCTTACTCTTAAATTAAAGGTCCCAAACTGTCTCCCTTCCCCCAAAATACTTTTTTTTCTGCTGAGACAGGAAAACATAATAAACTGCTGCTCTATCTGTCCTCCAACAAAAGACTTGGTCTAAAAGGGCCTCTTGCTAACAGCTTTGTCTACTTCAACATATTAAGAAGTAACTACCCAAGGTGTATTTGAGGTCATTCTACTTTTCTGAACTCACTTTGACAGGTACTACAATACTTTTAAATTTTTAATTAATCTCTAGTATATTTTGTCCTTTTTCATTAAGAATAGTCTAAATTTCTGTTCAACTTTTTTTTGCTAACACAGTCTTTCAACACTGCATAGGCCAAGTCTCACATTACTGGCTTCATACAGTTAAAATTCCTATTAACTAATATAAAACATAAGTGTACAAAGAGAAACTTTTTATCAGTTCAGTTCAGTCGCTCAGTCGTGTCCAACTCTTTGCAACCCCATGACTGCAGCACGCCAGGCCTCCCTGTCCATCACCAACTCCCGGAGTTTACTCTAACTCATGTCCATTGAGTCAGTGATGCCATCTAGCCATCTCATCCTCTGTCGTCCCCTTCTCCTCCCACCTTCAATCTTTCCCAGCATCNCTAAGACTGGGTCTTGGAATAAATTTATCTGCAGGGAAGGCTAGGTCAAGGCCAGGCTACCTCTGGTAAACAGCAGTCATCCATCCAGCCAGGATGGGGGTGTCTGGGATTGTGTGGCCTGGACGCCGTGCGTGGTTTGTCTCTGTTTAAGCATGACTGCTAGTGGTCTTACTCTTGTCTTCGTCCATCACGGTCACAAGGTAGCCTTGTCTGATGTGACAGTTTGTGAAGTGGTCTGTGCTCACCCGGGAGGGCACTGAAGGCGGCCAGGCCGGCTTGCAGCAGCACTGGCACGCAGATAACAGAGCCAGGCCAGGCCCCGGACACCGGGACCGCTTTCCTGTGTCCCACGGGGCGCCAGAGCAGAGCCTCAGGCCCTCTAGAGGCAGGTGACCTACCTCATGATGGTCAGTGACAGAAACTCTGAGGGATTGAGCGTACTCGTATTTAGGTGTTTATTTCACATGGCATTGTGTAATACCTCATCACATGGTCCTGAGATTCTATTCTGGGCCAGGGTCCAGAACTGTGGTCTTCTTTCTGGCTTAGCCTCTCAGTGTCCAGAAGGTCTTGTTAAAAATGATGGAACCTTGGGTAGGGGAAAAGACCTTGATGCTGGGAAAGATTGAATGCAAAAGAAGAAGGGGGTGGCCGAGGATGAGATGGTTAGATAGCATCACCGACTCAATGGACATGAATCTGAGCAAACTCAGAGAGTCAGTGGAAGACAGGGAAGCCTGGCATGCTGCAGTCCTTGGGGTCGCAAAGAGTCAGACACGACTTAGCGGCTGAACAACAGCAGCAAGGTAGGGGAGTCTGGCTCTGAGAGGAGGAATTTTGACTCAGGGAAGGAGGAAAAGGAGGATGAGTTGGGGAGGATGAGCAGCCCAGGGATGGGGGTGATCAGCTCCAGGACTGGCAACTGGAAAGATTCAGAGTGGTCCCACTTTTCTCCAGTTTTTCTTAAAATTCTCATTTCTCAGTCCTCTCACCTCAAACAGGACTTCTAGAAGTGGATGGCTCTGGGATAAATGCAAGTGGATAATAAACAAGAGGAAAGAGGATTGGTCACATTTGGCGTATTAAAGCTAAAAGTCATCAAGCTGTGTTAGGAGAGATTAACAGGGAGGGAGTGGCTGTAACGCTTCAGAAAGTACACACCTGGGTTGGATCAGAAATTCTACGGCAACATCTAAGTCTCTTGAAAATCTCAAAATGCAAATGATTCACGTTTTAAAAATAACATATTAGGCCAACAAGAAAATAGGTATTTAAGGAATTAGAAATAGCACCACATATCTGAATATGGAAAGCAGGTTTTCAACCACCTGGAAAGCTTTATTGCTTTTCTGAATTTCACCATTTTCATTTGCGAGAGATCCTTCTCTTAAGTTGTGATGATTGGATGTGATAATGTGGTTTCCCAGCATCTGGTACACTTCCTGACACATAGCAAAGACCCACTAAATCATCAACTGTAATAATAATGATTCTGTATTTTCTGCCTTAAAATATTTTGTGCACCTCTATCAAGTTGATATTACTTTCTCTTCATAAAGCATTTTTAAGTTATAATTTGAAGGTCATAAGTGGGCTTGTCTACACTTNTAGAGAAGGAAATGGCAACCCAGTCCAGTATCCTTGCCTGGAAAACCCCATGGACAGAGGAGCCTGGCGGGCTACAGTCCATGGGGTCACAAAGAGCTGGACAGGACTTAGCAACTAAAAACAGCAACAATGGCATGGATGGTTTTGCCATTAACAAGAATAAGGGCTCCTGGTTCCTGTGATCCTCCTTACTCCCCCCTACCCTTCCCATCCCTTTCCTCTCCTGGCTCTCCAGTAAACTACAGGGATGAACTACTGATGTCTGGAACAACTTGGATGAATCTTGAGGGAATCAAGCTGAGTGAAAAAACTCAGTTCTGAAAAGTCACATGTTTTATGCTTCCAGTTGTATCCTAGCCTTGAAATGACAAAAGTATAAAAACAGAGATTGGACTCGTGGTTGACAGGGGTCTGGAAAGGGAGGTTGAGTGGGAGATAGGTGAGTGTGTCTGTAAAGGGCAATGTGGGTGGGGAGGGTGGATCCTGTGCTCATGGAGGTGTTCTGTGTGTTGACTGTGTCATTGTCCTTCCTGGCTGTGATATCACACTGTAGTTTTGTAAGATGTTGCCGTGGAGAAAACCAAGGGAGGGGTACCCAGGGTCCCTCTATGGTTTCTTACAACTGCAAGTGAATCTACGATTTTCTCAAGAAAAGAAGTTTAAAAAACTTGGAATTTTTTTCTTATCAAAATTCTCAGTTAGACTTTATAATTGACAGAGATGGCCCACCTACTTAAAAGTTGGCACTTTGAAGATTTTTTTAGACGGTAACTACCTAATAATTATCAAAATTGTAAAATACATCATTTAGTGTCNGGAATTTTTTTCTTATCAAAATTCTCAGTTAGACTTTATAATTGACAGAGATGGCCCACCTACTTAAAAGTTGGCACTTTGAAGATTTTTTTAGACGGTAACTACCTAATAATTATCAAAATTGTAAAATACATCATTTAGTGTCTAATTTGATCAACCATGTGGAAGAATACACAAACGTGTCTATAAAAGACCAGTTTTGATGAAAAAAAAAAGAAAGCCCCACAAAACAGGTGGCCGCCCTTGTCCTGGACCTCAGCAGCAGTGCTGAGGGTCCTGCCGCCTGCGCTGCCAAGGCAATGCTGACTCCCTCTGCGTCTTTTCCCGCAGGAGCTCCTCTTCAGTGTGTGCGCCCTCAACGTCCTGTCCACCATCGTGTGTGCACTGGCCACAGCCATGTGCTGCATGCAGATGGTCTCCGCCGACGTCCTGCAGATGGTAAGTGGCCCCCGCCTCTCCCCCTCCCTGCAGCACGGTCAAAATGGTGGGGTCTGGCCCCCTCCTCCAACCAGTTTGAGAGCAATGCAGCATGACACCGCTGGCTTCCCACTAGGAAGATGAGCCCTGACAGCACGTGGGGCCTGGAGATCCTTGAAGGTCCCGCCATGCTACCCTCTGGAAGATGGAAACCCACACATTCGATGCCACCATGTATTTATTTAGGTGCAGTTGGAGCTCTTTGCTGATGGGGTCCAGCTACCATTACATGCCTCTAGGGAGCCACAAGCCTCCAGGTTTGTGGCACTGAGTAACTATGGTGACGATCCTATAGTCCGAGACATCCTCCTGAGCCATGCAACTGTCTCCAGGCTTTGGAATTCTTTTTTTTTTTAATTATCTATCTATTTATTTGGCTATTCCAGATCTTAATTGCAGCTTGTGGGATCTTTGATTTTCTCTGTGGGCTCTTTAGTTGCAGTATGCCAATCCTTAGTTACAACATGTGGGATCTAATTTCCTGACCAGGGATTGAACCCAGGCCCCTGCATTGGGGGTACAGAGTCTCAGCCATTGGACTGCCAGGGAAGTCCCCCAGAATTCACTTGTAATAACACAGGATTGTTAGAATATGAGCTCTTCTCAAATTGAAAAACTGCTCCACTGTGCCTTGCACACTTGCTCATTAACCCTCAGCTCGTAATCCAGCAGCAGGTCACTGGTCGGCTATCATTGGAGCCTCCAGCCAGGGTCTTAGAGATGAAGAAGTGCTGGTCCTCCCAGGGGAGGGATGAGGCCAAGAGTGGAGGTCACACACTGATTAATACACAATCAGTAATAGTGACGGCTCTTCATTATTTGTGTGAATGGAACATGACCCACTGCTCAGTACATTACCGCTAAAGTCAGCAAGTCAAGAGAAAGTGATGAGAAGATGCTGTTCTTCATGCTAAGGGTAGGAACCCTCCCTCCCTGCTCCCCAGGGCCCCTCCAGTTTCAATGTTTCAAGCATCTTATGAAACAAAAGGCAAGTTGTTCTTGTAGGAGCCTGTGTATTTTGTTCTTCCCCACCCACCCTGTAGCAATTCATCAGTTCGCAGGGCCAGAGAGCATCATTATCAAGGTGTTAAAAATTCATCGGCTCTAATCACGTGTGGCCTGTTGTTCCACCTCCACACAGCTGTCACAGCCTGCCGACCTTTCTGAGAGGCAGCAGTTTTCCAAAAGATACCTAATTAAACATCTCTTCAGCAGCAATGAACTCCTGGCCTTGCTCGCTGAGCCCTCGTGTAGACATTTCTCTCTGGTATGTTATGTGAAGGAAGGTTAGGTGCCGTGGGGGTCCACTCACCTCAGCAGATTTTCCTGTCAGTCTGGAAATATCACACCAATCAGATCAAACTAATGGAACCACATGGCTGGAAACATTGAAAGTTTGCATTTCCTAGTTTTCAGAATTAAAATAGAAATTACCAACCAAATAAGAAAGTCTGTCATAGCTGAAACAGCATGCACACTGGATTGTAACGTACAGTTCAGTTCAGTCANGGAAACCCTTGTTCGATTCCAGGATTGGGAAGATCCCCTGGAGGAGAACTTGCAAGCTATTCCAGTATTCTTGCTTGGAGAATCCCTATGGACAGAGGAGCCTGGAGGGCTACAGTCCATAGGGTCACAAAGAATAGGACACGGCTGAGCGACTCAGCATAGCACATATTATGCGTACTTGCCTGCTAAGTCATTTCAGTTGTGTCGGACTCTGTGTGGCCCTATGGACTGTAGCCCACCAGGCTCCTCCATCCATGGTATTCTCCAGGCAAGAATACTGAAATGGGTTGCCATGCCCTCCTCCAGGGAATCTTCCTGATCCTGGGATCAAACCTATGTCTCCTGTGGCTTGTGCATTGCACATGAGTTCTCTACTGCCAAGCCACAGGGGAAGCCCATTCTTTATTATAGTAATATAGTCAACCACATGCCTCCCGGCAAACTCTTATGGTAAATTCATTTTGTTTTTGAACAACAAAATGTTGTTCATTTTGTATTGTGAACAACGTAACTTTTGTTCTAATTTGTACATCTTATAAAATCTTCCTGATGTTTATGCTTTAATATTAGACCATCAGTTTCTTAATCTACATATATGAGGAGCCATACCAGCTCCTTAGGATTCCATGGTGCTATGGCTTCATATTTTACTACTGAAGAGGTCAGTGAACTGGAAAGGATGTGAGGCTATTGCTTTGAATTACATAGTCAAAGCTTATACAAATGGTTGCCTGTCTTATCTATTATACATCTACACTTCACATTTTACTTCCTATTTTAAGGTAGTTACATGTGTGTGGAAATATACATATATATTCCTAATTCTATGTTTACTTAAAATTTTTTGCACATTTTTTTCTTTGAACTGTTGATCAAAATATTTTTTTTAATGTGAATAGATTTTATATTATGTTTACTGCACTAACCAATGCTTATTTAACCCCACAGGAAACCCAGATGTGAGAGTCTCAGTTAACCAAGTGAGGTTTAAGATTTTCAAGTGTGTTACAGTTTTGTGCATATTTCCCTTCTTTGTCTTTGGTTAACAAGATTGCTTCTAAACCTTTTCTTTTGTGATTAGATAGCATTGCCAGTGTATTTTCAGTTCTCCGTAAAGATGGCCACTTTAGAGACAGGTTAGTTAGATATGCAGGACAGTTTTCTTAGTCAGATACCATTTAATGCTAGTGATTTATCTGTGTTTAACTTATTAATGAATTTTAGGACAAGCTTTGTATTTGGCATTATTTTGAATCCAGAACCTCTAAATTTATTGGCTTCAAATACATCTGAGGCATGGGAATCCACTTAATGCCTTAACATGTGCATGTGTGTATGGGTATATGTATTTGCTTAGTATATGCATATAAATTTTGATTATTAATTTAATAAAAATATTTTTGAATTTCTGCATACTACTAGCTGATTTAGTCCATTGGTGTAAAAAAATGAACAGACAAAGTTGAAATAAGAGCAAAGAAGAATACTCATTTGGTTTTGGTGTTGCTGTCTCTGCAAATTGGGCTTCATTTTTCTTCTTATGGATTTTATTTATTTAATCTTACCTATAGCTAATAGATTTCCTTTCTTAATTTGAATAATTTTTACTGAACATTTGCAATGTGCAGTCTATCTGGATTTATCCCTAAGATCTTTCACTATGTGGTCTTTTTTTACTCACTTGAGCAGTCTTTCAACTTAAAACAATTAAGCGGTCTTTTAATCCTCATATTTCTTTGTTCATNAATACTTTGGCCCCCTGGTGCAAAGAACTGACTCATAGGAAAAGACCCTGATGCTGGGAAAGACTGAGGGTGGGAGGAGAAGGGGATGACAGAGGATGAGACGGTTGGATGGCACCACTGACTCAATGGGCATGAGTCTGAGTAAACTCTGGGAGTTGGTGAGGGACAGGGAGGCCTGGCGTGCTGCAATCCATGGGGTCAGAAAGAGTCGGATATGACTGAGCGACTGAACAGAATTGAGGGGTCTTTGAAACCATGGGGAGGCTGCAAGCTCTCTCCTTCTTGCGGAAGAAGCTGCAACCTGCCCAGCTGCCCATGGACCAGAATGTTTGTGATGATTTGTTACAGCAGCAGTAAGAAACTGATACACTGCCTTCCATGATCTGGGCCCTGAGCTGGACCCTGAGCATAGAGTGGCAGTGATGAGGCCCTGCCTCAGTGGGCTCAGGCACACGCCGGTGAGAGGGGCAGGCGGTCACCCCACGGCGCGGTGACTGTTTCGGTCCACGTCTTCTTGCTCACCCCGGTCCTGTCTACGTGGTGACAGNGAGCATAGAGTGGCAGTGATGAGGCCCTGCCTCAGTGGGCTCAGGCACACGCCGGTGAGAGGGGCAGGCGGTCACCCCACGGCGCGGTGACTGTTTCGGTCCACGTCTTCTTGCTCACCCCGGTCCTGTCTACGTGGTGACAGCCCCTCAACCCTTGGGGAGGGAGCGGCTGGAAAACCGCTGAGCTCGAGGAGAGTAGTGGTTGTTTGGAACCACCCAGCTCTCCCTCTTCCACTCCAGCAAATCACATTACTGCCTCCCGGAGGGTGGGCGAGCCCTTGGCCCTGGGGAGCTTGCTGCCTGTCGGAGGACGGACAGCCCCTCCTTGTTATGGATGCTCCGGTTCTAAAGCGCTTGGCCGTGGTTTTGTCATCATGGCGTTGACGGGAGAAGGGGCAGCAGGCGCAGCTTAGCGTCAGGACAAGAAGCTGAGCGGGAAATGCTGACTTCGGGGAAAGGAGACAAGCAGAAGGTCGGCGGCAAAGCCCTGCTTAAGAACCCAAAGCACAAACGGCAGGAACCACTGGCTCCCAACTCGAGCTGCGCCGGGTGGAGGTGGTGGCAGCCGGACGCTGAGCGCTCCCGTTCCCGGCAAGGGCTTTGTCCTGAGGCCGAGCGGGGCGGGGGCTCCGTTTACTGCGCTGCAGCCACTTTCCAGGCCAAGCCGAGGTTAAGCCATCGCCTGTTCACTCCATCCGTGCGGATCTTGTGGCTTCTTCAGGGACAGGAAACAGCGAAATCAACACATCACTGTCCGAGGACCCTTGGCTGCCATGCCGGGCCTTGGAGCCTGAGCTGAGCTCCCGGAAGGAGGCGCGGTGCGCAGCCACTTCGCCACAATTGCCATTTGGGCTCAGTTACAGCCTCGGCTCTCATCACCCCTCAGTTACCAGGCGCTCACCCCTCGCAGGACAAGGAACACGCGGCAAAGGGTGCCTTTTGACTCCCTGTGGCTGTGCCTTTCAGGGTCAAGACAGGAGGGGCAGACACAGAGCTGGCTGGTGGGTGTGCATCCCAGCAGAGGGCTTCATACTCCCCACGTGTGTGAGGGCGCTCACTCCTTGGAAGGAAAGCTATGACCAACCTGCTGCTGCTCCTGCTGCTGAGTCCCTTCAGTCGTGTCCGACTCTGTGCAGCCCCACAGACGGCAGCCCACTGGGCTCCCCGTCCCCGGGATTCTCCAGGCAAGAACTCCGGAGTGGGTTGCCATTTCCTTCTCCAATGCATGAAAGTGAAAAGCGAAAGTGAAGTCTTCAGTTGTGTCTGACTCTTCACGACCCCATGGACTGGAGCCCACCAGGATCCCCCGTCAGTGGGATTGTCCAGGCAAGGGTACTGGAGTGGGGTGCCATTGCCTTCTCCGTATGACCAACCTAGACAGCATATTAAAAAGCAGAGGCACTACTTTGTCAACAAAGGTCCGTATAGTCAAGGCTATAGTTTTTCTGGTAGTCATGTATGGATGTGAGAGTTGGACCATAAAGAAAGCTGAGAGCCGAAGAATTGATGCTTTTGAA
>SJYV01037836.1:0-22700 GCA_006410875.1 Neotragus pygmaeus | reverse complement strand
TACATTTTAATACAGAAAGAGGTTCACATAGTCATTACTTTGGGTTATGAATTTGATGCTTTTAAAAAAGTAAATTAAAATGAAAGGAAAAGTAAAAATGTTTTTATTCTGTCCTTAACTCTTTGGCAAACTGAGTTTGCCAAACCAAGTATCCCAGGAACTCCTTAAATCCCTGGAGGCACTATCACTTACTTTGGGATTCATCTTGAACAACTGTTGTTCTCAGAGTGTGGTCCCCAGATCAGCATCATCAGCTGGGAATTTGTCGGAAATGCAAATTACCAGACCTTATCCCAGACCTACTGAAGCAGAAATGCTGGTGGTTGAGCCTAGCACTATTATTGCCCTCCAGGTGATTCTGAGCTCCCTCAACTATGAGAACCACTGACCATATCATTCTTTCTACTCTTCTGTGGAACATTCTTGAATTCCCAGGCTCCTTCACTGCCTTGCTTGACTCTCTATCTCATATCTGAGTTTTCATCTTACCTCCCTGCCTGATGACCTGTCTTGGACTCATTTTCCTGTCTTTGACCTTGAAACATTCTTGAGGACATCATATTATATACAGAATGAACTAGGGTAAGAACTATCTACTTTGGAAATTATCTATCTAACATTCCCCATTTCATGGAATAGTCGTTCTTGGCCCCAACAGACACATCTGGTAACCTACTGCTTCAAGTTATGTTTAAGGAGGAATGAAATCACAAATAATGGTTTATTTTTTCTTCTCAGATCATAATATTATCTATGACAGCATATGATCCATATGGTAAATGCTCAGTTATTAAAGAATTAAAATATTTCATCAGTGATTCCATATGAATAAACGGTGATCTCTGCAGTCTGTGGCACCTCACACAAATTCAGTGGAACATACAGGGATACTCATTTTCTCTACTGTCTCTCTAAAGGCATCCAGGAGCCAGTATCATGACTGTTAGCCACAAACCCTTTATACTACAGCTATAAGCCAAAAGAAAAGAATGGTCATTGGTTCAGGAAATTCCCAATTTGCAAAGGGATTTATTATAAAATTTCATTTATAAAATAGTTATTTCACAATCATGCTATATATAATATGAATAATGTTTGATGAGCATGTAGTTAAGTGTTATGTAAACCAAACTGCTGCTGCCAAACAGCCACATTACAACCACTTAATTTTTGTGGGGTGCAATATATTTTACAAGCATCCAATTTTGTAAGTCTACCATAAGTTGATAAAAAGTAAATATTGCAGTAATTACTACTGGTTTCATTCTGCTTTTTCTTTTAAATTTAATTTTGTTATATTACTTTAACAGGTAATGAAACCAACACCCAGAAGTTAAAGTGAAGAGAATGGAAGGCTGGCTGGTATATGGAAAAGAGAAGTTTTGAATGCAGCGACATCATGTTGGTGATTTTCTTCACTACAATCAACAGCAGCATCAGACACACCATGTCATCTTTCTGGCTTCTGTTTCCTAAACTAATAGTTTAGGGGCTGAATACTATGATATTTAAGATTCTTTTCAGGTACAAATGACAGGACACCTCAATGATTTTCCTTCAAGAAGGCAGAACTGCCAGTGGTTTGACTGACAGATGCGATATAATAAGGAGACCAAGGAATCTGAAATCCAAAATCTTCAGCAGGATAAACACTTTTCCCATCTATCAGTGATTGTAAATATAGTTGTATGCCATCATCTAAAATAGGTGTACAAATGGATATATTATCAATTGTTGTTCAAACACATGTATGAAAATCTTTCTTGTTAACAAGAAAAGTGCCCAGGCAAGTAACTGGCCACTTAGCCCATCAACTTGTGCTGAACACATTATGGAGGAATGTAAATAAATTCTTTAAAGTAGACAATGTNAGAATTGATGCTTTTGAATTATGGTGCTGGAGAAGACTCTTGAGAATCCCTTGGATCTGTCTCTTATACACATCTCCACTTAGCCCATCAACTTGTGCTGAACACATTATGGAGGAATGTAAATAAATTCTTTAAAGTAGACAATGTAAAGTAAGCAATTTAAATGTAAAGTATCTTGCTTTTATCTTGCTTTTTTAAAAAATTAAGTAAAGGTTTCTGCCTGAAGCTGGTTGAGTACAGGGACTTAAAGTTACTAAAAGATGCTTTATAATTTATTTGAAAGTTTCACAGAAAAGTTAAAAAAAAATCACATGCAGAATATTATATATCTTGATGGAAAGGACAATGTCTTGTTTACCAAGGTAACCTCAGAACTTCACCAGTCTGGGCATATGGAGACTTTCGAAACAGAGCTGTTAAATACATACATGGATGAAAGGTTACTGCGAATAATGAATAGGCAGAATTCAAAGCATTTTGAGTATGATAATAAATAAAAGGCAGTTTAAAATGCCCAAATAGTTTATTTCTAAGTGTGCCTGACATTTGTGGGAACACATCTTGCACGAACTTTAAAGACTATTTTGGAAAGAGTTCATTGAAATGATCCTGCTTGCCATCTAGTTCAGACATTAATTTTGAAAGAACTGCCTCTTTTTCTGCACTATTTCCAGCAAGACATGCACCACCAAGCTCAGCAGAGTCGGTCAATACCAGTCTTTAAAAACCTGTGACCAAGAAAGAACAATGCTGAACTAAACTGTTGCTGTAGTTGGGATCTACCCTCAGGTCGAGCAAGCGATGGATGAAAATCGGGTGACTGACAAGTCTCCCAAAGTTCTCATCTTCTGCAGCCATCTAATTTAGAATAGAAAGTTCAGCAAGCCTAATCAACAGTGAGACCTGTGACTGACTAATGCATGATTATTATTACTACTAACTACCTCTAATCTTTGTACTCTCCCTCAACAATCACATCATCTTATACAAAAGCATCTTAGAATGCAAATTAGTACGTTCATCAGTGAGACAGCTACAATGTATTGATGAAAAGGGAAAAAGAAGCAAGGGAGTGATGGAAAACATAAAAGACGTAGGGCAGGAGTCCCTAATTTTAAAATGAATGTCAATTAATAGATCAGGCTGTAAAACATAATTATTAGAACAGGCCAACTGGGATTAAAATAAAGTTAATTAGATACTTTTTCATAAATTAACTCCTAACTTAAAAAGCACAGGGTTGGCTCGCCCTGTGAACTGCTAAAGGTGAAAATTAGACTTTGTTAACAACGTTTGTTTAAAAATCAGCCTGAAAGCATTTTCAACATTCTTTTTCCTCAATGTTTCTTAAGGCACCGAAGCTTGCATTCAATGAACTAATTTCCTCCAGGGACTGCTAGTGGGCCAATTTTCATTAAGGAATTTTGGGTTAACATCTGACACATCGTCTTGGAAAGAACTAGTCTCCCCAAAGCCTATATAACAGCTCTAAAAACAACCATCCCCCGTGATCACCCTGCTTTTAAGCAACTCAAGGGCAAAGCTGATTAGCCATCAGGATTTATTTAGAATTCTCTAGCAGAGATTTTTCTAAGAACTCAGTAGTAATACAAAACCTTTCTGTTTGTAAAGATTTGAGCAGGAGTTGGTTGTTTCCCCACTTATATATCCTTTTTTAAAAATTATAATTCCTTTTCACACAAAGTATTAGTGTTATATAAACAACATTCCTTAGAGTAACAATGTGGAGACAATATTTTAGTAATCAATTGAAAATTCTCTGAACTCAAAATTATTCTTTAAAAATCTGAGTCCATCAAAAAAAAAAAATAGAGTATCACAATGTCCTTTTGAACATTTTCCAGTTATAATTATCAGGGGTTAGTAATGCCCACATTGGTGCTTATTATTCCTCACCTCACAAGATCTCTTAATAAACAAGGGTTTGTGTTATTATTGTACAACAGTGAGCAATTACACTCTTTCTTTCAAAACCACTTGTATTTAATAGGTAGGCTAGAGAAGTGGTTGAAGTTTTCTTGGTAGCTCAGATGGCAAAAAATCGCCCTGCAATGCGGAAGACCTGGGTTTGATCCCAGGAAAGAAGGACATGGCAATGCACTCCAGCATTCTTGCCTGGAGAATTCCATGGACAGAGGAGCCTAGTGGGCTACAGTCTATGGGTTGCAAAGAGTCCAACACAACTGAGCAACTAACACATGCACATGCAGAAGTGATTATTAAATTATATTAAATGGAAATTATTTTTGGTCTAAGTTTTTTGAGAATTGAAATCAGTGAAAATGATTGCAGTAAAATAAACATGCTATATTTTATCACACTGTTCTTCAACTGCTAAGTCATGTCTGACTCTTTGTGACTCCATGGACTGTAGCCTGCCAGGTTCCTCTGCCCATGGGATTTCCCAGCAAACATACTGCAGTGGGTTGCCATTTCCTACTCCAGGGCATCTTCCAGACCCAGGGACTGAACCTGCATCTTCTGCATGTCCTGCATTAGCAGGTGGATTCTTTACCACTGAAGCAAAGGGAAGCAATTTTTATCACTTTAGGATAATTCAAATTAATTAATTCTCTGGTAATTCTTCTTATGCTATAGTTTCTGTGTTGGGATGTTGTTTGCCATGTAAAGCATGTGAAAAAAATGAGACAGTAACGTTCAAAACTGTGACAAAGGGGCAAGGGACTGTAGAGCAGGATGACAGAAAGCACTATAGATGAGGCTGCGAAGAGCGAGATCTTTTCAACCATACCAAGTTAACACCCAGAAAACAAGACAACCCTAATGACAAAAATATCTGCTTTTCCCAGTGCCAACATAACAGAGAGTCGGACATGACTGAGCGGCTGAACTGAATTGAACATAGTTCTGATATATAGGAAAGTAACAGGCAAAATTAAAAAAAAAAAGTTCCCAGAAAGTAGGTTTAGTATTTTTTCTAGAAAACACTTATTATAGGAAAACTAATACTTTCATAAACATTGTGAAGAAAAGCTACTTAATGTATGACCTTTGTTTATTCACAAAAAGTGAGAATTTTCTAAAATTATTTTACAGGGTAAGTTTCTGGAGGAAGTAATCAGTTCAACAAAGCTGATATGGGATGGAATAGTGTGTGAGAGAGATGATCTTGCAATCCCCTAATAATTAGAAACTTGATTTATATTCAAAGACAAAACAGTTTGCTAATCACACCTGACTAAAAAGCTCATCAATTCTTAAGAGAAAACTAATTGTGAGTTAATATAAGAATCTCATGGTTTATTATGTGTGGTTTATATATGTATGTATATAAAATTATATTATCAAAATATAAATTAACATATTACTTAACATGTATATTAGTTATATCTAATATAATATATACATATTAAAAATAAACACATCAATGTATGCATGTGTACTAAGTCTCTTCAGTCGTGTCTGACTCTTTGCAACCCTGTAGCCCACCAGGCTCCTCTTCCTCCAGGGGATCTTCCCAACCCGGGGTCGAATCTTCCTCTCTTAAGTCTCCTGCACTGGTAGGTGGGTTATTTACCACGAACATCACCTTGGAAGCTTCTCTGCTGCTGCTGAACTTAAATGCTTTTGAAACTATACGACTGTCGTATTATTTATAGATTCAGTCATTTTTCAATATCAAAGTTCACTGAATTCCAGAACACTTAATTCACATATTAATATTTCAAATTGGAGATATGACTTATGAATATTGTTGAAGGTACTAGAACATCTAACACGTCCAGGTGTTAGAACATAGAGCAAACTGGGACACAACTGTCATAGCTTTTGTGTGTGCAAATCTAGCAACATTTAGGAGATAACTGTTAACCTGATTTCAATCTCAGATATTTTCACTGGTAGCACCATACGTAGAGATGAATTATAGCTTATATTTGGATATCTCATTGTCATTCAAAAAGGCTTTATCAACATTGCATTATGATGTATCACTAAAATAAAGTTTTTATGCATATCACTGAGTACAAAAAAGATATTAAATGTAAATACAATAAAGTAATGATATCTCATCCTCATTCTCTTGTAAAGAATAATCAAGTGCTTTAGAAGCTGAGAAGATATTTTCAAGTAAATAAAGGTGAATTTTGATTTATCATTGAGATTCTAGGAAACAAATTCTCTTCTCACTACAGACAATGAAAATAAAGGCAGGAATTACTATATATCTCAGAATAGGGCAAAGAATTGTCAAAGCTATGAGATATTAATGCAAACAATTTATGCACTCTGATGTTGATAAATGCCTATATGTCAAAAGCTAACTGTTAAGATAATTGTTTAACATACATAAATTATTTATATTAAAAGTCTTTCAAGCTAGGCTTCAGCAGTATGTGAACTGGAAACTTCCAGATGTACAAAATAGGTTTTGAAAATTCAGAGAAAAGAGAGTAAATTGCCAATATCCATTGGATCATAGAGAAAACAAGGAAATTCCAGAAAAAATATCTACTTATGCTTCATTGAGTACACTAAAGCCATTGGTTGTGTGGATCACAACAAACTGTGCAAAATTCTTAAAGATATGGGAATACCAGACCACCTTATCTGTCTCCTGAGAAACCTATGTGTGGGTCAACAAGCAATGGTTAGAACTGGACATGGAACTACTAATTGGTTAGAAATTGTGAAAGGAGTATGTCAAGGCTCTATATTGTCACCCTGCTTATTTTCTTTGCAGAGTACATTATGTAAAATGCCAGGCTGAATGAATCAAAGCTGGAATCAAAATTGCTGGGAGAAATATCAACAACCTCAGATATGCAGATCCATGTTAATAGCAGAAAGCAAAGAGGAACTAAAGAGCCTCTTGATGAAGGTGAAAGAGGAGAGTGAAAAAGCTGGCTTAAAACTCAACATTCAAAAAACTAAGATCATGGCTTCTGGTCCTACCACTTCATGGCAAATAGAAGGGGAAAGAGGAAGCAGTGACACATTTTTTTCCCCTAGATTCCAAAATCACTGCAGACGATTACTGCAGCCATGAAATCAGAAGATGTTTGCTCCTGGAAGTAAAGCTATGACAAATCTAGATAGCATGTTGAAAAGCAAAGACATCACTTTGCCAACAAACATCCATATAATCAAAGCTATAGTTTTTCCAGTAGTTATGTACGGATGTGAGAGTTGGACCATAAAGAAGGCTGAGTGCTGAAGAATTGATGCTTTTGAATTATGGTGCTGGAGAAGACTCTTGAGAATCCCTTGGATTGCAAGGAGATAAAACCAGTAAATCCTAAAGGAAATCAACCCTGAATATTCATTGCAAGGATTGTTGCTGAATCGAAGCTCCAATAACTTGGCCACCTGATGCAAATAGATGACTCATTGGAAAAAACCCTGATGTTGGGAAAGATTGAAGGCAAAAGAAGGGGGAGCAGAGGATGAGATGGCTAGATCGTATCACCGACTCAATGGGCATGAATTTGAGCAAACTCCAGGAGACAGTGAAGGAAAGGGGAGTCTAGTGTGATGCAGTCCATGGGGTCTCAAACAGTCAGGTGGGATTTAGTAAGTGAACAACAACAACAAAAACTCATATGAAAAATGATATGATTTATTAAACAAAAATGCAGATGAATGCCCAGTATTCAATATTTTAAAAATTCTTTTGGTCCCTAAAAATAGTAAGCTAAGCATGTCAAGACCTCTCTTTCTCTCTTTTACACACACACAGGTTACCTTGAAACTATGTGTCTATCGGAAGGACTAATAATTTGAAGACTTTTGAGACAATTAAAAGAAAGTCTTGTGCTAAGATGATAAGCAAAATAGATCTTTTACTTTAATGGATAAATTCATGCTATTATCATTTTTTTTAATTTTTTAAATTTTTATTTATTTTTTTTACTTTATTTTACTTTACAATACTCTATTGGCTTTGCCATACATCAACATGAATCCACCACAGGTGTACACGAGCTCCCAATCCTGAATCCCCCTCCCACCTCCCACCTCACAACGTCTCTCTGGATCATCCCCGTGCACCAGCCCCAAGCATCCTGCATCCTGCATCGAACATAGACTGGTGCCTCGTTTCTTACATAATAGTATACATGCTTCAATGCCAAGGGTTTTGTCTACTTTCAATGTGAATCTCTTTTCTCCACAAAAGCTATTACTAGATCAATCTTGGGTCTTACAATGGACAGATTTTAGAGTGGTTGAGACTTTGGTTTCTTAATCAAATCTCATACTATAGATTCCCTTCAATATTGTTACTATTGAGAAGGCTCACCATGGATTCTTCCCTTGACCTACACATAGTAATCGAGTAGTATTTGTCTTGAGAGGTGAAATCATGCTGGTGTGGTTTTAACAATAAAATTTTATTCCTTGCTCATACTTCACATCCACTTTGGGTCAGTGGGGCCCTGTTCCTGTGTTCTTCTCTGGGACTAGAGCTAATGAGGCTCATAAAATTAACAGTTATAGCAGGGAGAAATCAGAATTCATGAAGAATTGCCCATTGGTTTTTTTTAAATACTTCTGTTTACATATCATGGACTAAAGCTAATCACATGGCCAGATCTTAACTTCTACCTGAGTGGGTAACTGAAAGAAAAGGAGAACTAGAAATCAATGAACAATGCCAGTCACCACTCCAGTGTTTACTTGCTGCCCGTACACTAACAGGATGGCTTGATTCACCTTGTTTTCCAGCTGGGAGCACTATCTATGCATGTCCTAAATGATATCTTATTGTTATTTTACTCTAAACCATTGCAGTGATGGTGGGAGACATGGTCAGTCGCAAAAGATGAGTAGATGATTCATAAGCAGTCTTGATTTTCTTTAGGACGTGCCTGTTAGAGATGGCAAATAGTTTCCCCAGTAGGTAAACCTTTTAAGGTAATTGCTTCCTGCAGCACTATCTTTAAAAGGGTTCTGAACTTGTTTCTGTAGTAAATGGGAAAAAATGGAAATGATGAACATAGTCTAGTACAGGGACAGAGACAGAAAGACGTCCCTCGCTTCTGTGCATGTGTGCTGATGGCACTCAGTCATCACTGTCTCTTTGTGACGCTATGGACTGTAGCCTGCCAGGCTCCTCAGTCCATGGGATCATCTAGGCAAGAATACCAGAGTGGGTTTCCATGCCCTCTTCCAGGGGATCTTCCCAACCCAGAGTTTGAACCCACATCTCTTGCATTACAGGTGGATTCTTTACTGTATGAACCAACAGGGAAGCTGCTCTTGTTTATACCATTCACTTTAACACTGAATCATATTTTAAGTCTCCTTGTTACCCTATATTTAGTTTTTCTCTTGCTTGTTTAAAAATATTATGAATTTCTGCATAGTCCTATCATTCATAGTGGGGACCTGATAAATACTACTTGAATGAATATTTGCTTGGGAATAATGTATGAAAACTGTGTGGTTTACCTGTCCAGAAGCAAGAAATCTCTGGGCAAATTAAAGTTATATAGCACATCATTGACATTCAGAATATCAATGAATGTTAGGTTAAAATAATGTTTTTCACAAAGCTAGCATTTACTAAATATATCCCCAGAGAGCTGAGGTGACAAATAGATTCGAAGGACTAGATCTGACAGACAGAGTGCCAGACAACTACGCATGGAGGTTCATAACACTGAACAGGAGGTAGTGACAAAAATCATCCCCAAGAAAAAAAAAATTCAAAAAGGCAAGGTGATTGTCTGATGAGGCCTTACAAGTAGCTGAGAAAAGAAGAGAAGCAAAAGGCAAAGGAGAATATACCCATTTGAATGCAGAGTTCCAAAGAATAGCAAGGAGAGATAAGAAAGCCACTCTCAGTGATCAAAGCAAAGGAATACAGGAAAACAACAGAATGGAAAAGACTAGAGATCTTCAAGAAAACTGGAGATACCAAGAGAATATTTCATGCAAAGATAGGCACAATAAAGGACAAAAATGACAAGGGCATAATAAAAGCTGTAAAGATTAAGAAGAGGTGGTAAGAATACACAGACTTGTACAAAAAAGCTCTTAATGACCCAGAAAACCATGATGGTGTCATCGTTTACCTAGAGCCAGACATCCTGGAGTGTGAAGTCCAGTGGGCCTTTGGAAGCATTGCTATGAATAAAGCTAACAGAGATGATAGAATTCTAGCTGAGCTATTTCAGATCCTAAAAGATGATGCTGTTAAAGTGCCATACTCAATATGCCAGCAACTTTGGAAAACTTAGCAGTGGCCACAGGACTGGAAAAGGTCAGTTTTCAATCCAATCCCATAGAAAGACAATGCCAAGGAATGGAAAAATTACTGTACATTTGCACTCATTTCACATGCTAGCAAGATTATATTCAAAATCCTTCAAGCTAGGCTTCAGCAGGACATGAACTGAGAACCTCTAGATGTACAAGGTGGATTTAGAAAAGGCAGAGGAACTGGATATCAAATTGCTAACATCCAATGGATCATACAAAAAGCAAGGGAATTCAAAAAATCATCCATTTCTGTTTCATTGACTATGCTAAAGACCTGTGAGGAGCACAACAAACTGTGGAATATTCTTGAAGAGAGGGACTATCAGACCACCTTACCTCCCTCCTGAGAAACCTGTGTGCAGGTCAAGAAGCAACAGTTAGAATTAGACATGGAACAATCAACTGGTTTAACATTGGGAAAGGCGTGTTATGCTGTATATTGTCACCCTTGCTTATTTAACTTATATGCAGAGTACATCATGTGAAATACTGGTTAGATGACTCCCAAGCTGGAATCAAGATTGTTGAGAGAAACAGCAACAACCTCAGATATCCAGATGAAACTACTTTAATGGTATTTAATGGCAGAAAGTGAAGAGGAACTAAAGAGCCTCTTGATGAAGGTGAAAGAAGAAACTGAAAAAGCTGGCTTAAAACTCAACATTCCAAAAACTTAAGATTATGAAATCCAGTCCCATCACTGCATGGCAAATAGATGGGGAAAAAGTAGAAACAGCGTCAGATTTCATTTTCTTGGACTCCAAAAATCAGTGTGGATGGTGACTGCAGCCAAGAAATTAAAAGAGGCTTGCTCCTTGGAAGAAAACCTATGACAGACCTAGACAGTTTAATACAAAAGCAGAGACATCACTTTGCCAACAAAGGTCCCTATAGTCAAACTATGGTTTTTCCAGTAGTCATGTATGGATGTGAGAGTTGGACTATGAAGAAGGCTGAGCACCAAAGAACAGAGGCTTTCAAACTGTGATGCTAGAGAACTCTTGAGAGTCCTTTGGACAGCAAGGAAATCAAACCATTCCATCCTAAAGGAGATCAGTCCTGAATATTCATTGGAAGGACTGGTGCTGAATCTGAAGCTCCAATATTTTGACCACCTGATGTGAAGAAGTATGTCATTGGAAAAGACCCTGATGCAGGGAAAGATTGAGGGAAGGAGGAGAAGCAAGCAACAGGATTAGATGTTTGAGTGGTATCACTGACTCAAAGGACATGAGTTTCAGCAAACTCAGCGAGATAGTGAAGGACAGGGAAGCCTCGTGTGCTGCAGTTCATGAGGTTGCAAAGAATTGAACATGACTTAGCCTCCAACAGCAACAATATTGCATAAATACTTACTGTTTACTAGTGTTTAAAAGTCAAGGGAACCTTATGTATTCATCTTCATTATTACCACTTCTTCCAAAACAGGAAGTTACTTATTTGTAGCAGAGATAAATTTTATTCTTTATTTATGACATCATGACTTACTTGTATCACCTACTGTAACTTTAATAGCAGACAATCAGGTTTATCTAATCAGTTATTTAGATCAAGAGGGAAGAAATGAACAAATGAGGTTCATATTCATGGGATCTTTTTCTCAGGTCAACCCTTTATACATCCAGTTGTTCTGGCGCTGGTCACCACTATAGGCAAGCTTCTCTTTAGTGCTAGCACCATGCAGAGTCCCTAATATTTGGAAGTGTTAGTGGCTCAGTTGTATCTGACCGTTTTTGAACCCACTGACTGTAGCCCATCAGGTTCCTCTCTCCATGGAATTCCCCATGCAAGAATACTAGAGTGGGTTGCCATTCCTTTGTTCAGGGGATCTTCCCAACCCAGGGATCAAACCCCAGGGGTCCTGCCTTGCAGGCAGACTTTTTAACCATCTGAGCCACTATCCCTAACATTTAGCAGATGTTAAATGGATAAAGACATTGTATGAGCTGATAGATAATACTTCACAAGATACTGTTTCCCACCATTGAAAATGCTTGTAAAATCTGTAAAGGTAGTGAAAAAGTACAAACTTCCAGTTATAAAATAGTAATGTATAGCATGGCATCTATAATTAATAATACTTGTACATTTGGAAGTTTCTAAGAAAGTAGGTGTTAAAAGTGTTCACCACACACAAAAAAATGTAACTATGTGTGGTGATGAATGTTAATGAGACATGGTAGTGACCATTTTGCAGTATATACAAATATCAAATCATTGTGTTGTAGACCTGAAATTAATATAATGTTATACATCAACTATTTCTCAGTAAAAATGATGGCAATATATTTTGGCTTATACAACATATGTCAATATAATTTGAGCTTGTTTTCTTGTCAGACAACTCCTGTCATAATCTAGAATCTTTTTTTAGATGAAATAGAAGGAAAAGTGTGCCTTTTAATAAAGAACAATTCATACTTGTATCTAATGAATATTGAGAATGACACAACTGTGTTTATATAAATCTGTGAACCCAAATAGGCATTGTCAGAGTCCAACTCTAATTTATGCTAGAAAGCTAGAAGACTGTATGGCAAACAGTGACAGACTTTATTTTCTTGGGCTCAAAATCACTGCAGATGATGACTGCAGCCATGAAATTAAGATGCTTGCTCCTTGGAAGAAAAGCTATGACCAACCTAGAAAGCATATTAAAAAGCAGAGACATTACTGCGCCAACAAAGGTCTGTATAGTCAAAGCTATGGTTTTTTGAGTAGTCATGGATGGATGTGAGAGTTGGACCATAAAGAAGGCTGAGTGCTGAAGAAGTGATGCTTTTGAACAAGAAAAGCATGTTGAAGAAGACTCTTGAAAGTCCCTTGGACAGCAAGGAGATCAAGCCAGTCAATTCTAAAGGAAATCAATCCTGATTATTCATTGAAAGGACTGATACTAAAGTTGCAACTCCAATATTTGGTCACCTGATGCAAAGAACTGACTCATTAGAAAGGACCCTTATGCTGGGAAAGCGGGAGGAGAAGGGCACAGCAGAGGATAAGAGAGTTGGATGGCATCACCACTCAATTCAGTTCAGTTCAGTCGCTCAGTTGTGTCTGACTCTTTGCGACCCAATCGACTGCAGCATGTCAGGCCTCCCTATATATCACCAACTCCCAGAATTTACTCAAACTAGAGTTTAAGCAAGCTCCAGGAGTTGGTGACGGAGAGGGAAGCCTGATGTGCTGCAGTCCATGCGACCTCAAAGAGTTGGACACGACTGTGCGACTGAACTGAGCTGATATGGCAAACGAGGACTAATGGTATACCAGCATCTGTCTGGCTTCCCTGGGAACACACATATTAATAATAATCAGCTAATCTCTTACATGAAGAGGAAAAGAAATCTGAAGTTATTTTCTGGGTCAAGACTCACCGTGGTCCACCATTATACAAGCACTGGCTGAGATCTTAATGAGTGATAGATGGAGCTCAAAAGCGGCCGTTTAGGCAGCTGAACCCTATGTGTAATGTTTTCACATTAAGTATGATGTCATTAGTCTGGGAAAGCAAGTTCTAGTTTCTTTTGTTACTACTGTTTTTGCAAAAGAAGAGAAAAGATAGAATGTTCTGCTCACATCTTCTCAAGTCTTTCTTGGCGGTCTATCTGTTGCTCTGAACTGTTATTTTATATTATTTTTTAGTCCTAAGTCATGAGCAAGTTTTTTAAAATCTGACTAGTTTTTATTCTGAAACATATGCAATAAAATGCTAACCTTTAAATTGAGCTAAAGTTACTAATCTTCTTTGAGACTGTTACAAATGCCATGCTATGAGAAGCCAGTGACTGAACTGAGCTTCTGTTTTCTTCTTAGAGTGACAGGATACTACTTGAAAAAGAAATGCAGATTTTATTTATTCTCAAAGGGTCTCAGGTGTGAACAAAGTTGTATTTTAAGTGAGAAAAATACCAATTTCAGAGGAAGGAAGAACTACAGGTCATCTCTTTTGCTACTGTAAGATTAAAAAGAGAAGTAAAGACAGCAATGCCTTTGTATCTAGAATATAAAGAAACAGCATTTTAAAACACCTGTTCACATAGGATAATTATCTATTTAACATTTTCCTTAAACTAAATAGCATATTCAAAAGCATGACTTTCTAAATTCTCTACATCAGACATATATATAAATAAAATAGGGTTTGGGAAATGCAAAAACTGAATAAATTAAAAAGTATCAGAGTAATAGTATTCATTAAACCATGCGGATGGCATGTCTCATAAAATTGCAATATCATGTGAAAATTCTGCGTGGTTATCCAATTTAGCTATTTCTATTTTTCAATTTTGGCTTAAAAAAGAGTCTCAAAGACAAACCTTTCATGCATATAAAGAACTTGCATGGAAAATACAGTGAATACTAACTGTTTTTTTTACTATCCATTTTATGTTTGTGCTAGAGTCCAAAACCTCAATAGAATCAATTTATCTCTTCATTTATCAGTTTGTGAAAATCAGTAAGCTCTGAAGAAATATTTGCTGAATAAATCCTTCTGAGATTCTGCACACAGGGAGAGGTCTTTTACTTCATTTGCACCACAGTACCATATGTTTAATTAATCCACTGATCTTATAGGCTAATCTAGGCTGCAAGTAACAGATGACCACACTGAAAAATGACTTAATAAATAAAGTGTAACTCCCCCTCTGCACTGACAAGTTCATTCTCTATGTCTGCATCTCTATTCTTGCCCTGTGAGCAGGTTCATCAGGACCACTTTTACAGATTTCATATTTATGCGTTAATAGATGGAGGATTAACTGAGGAAGTAGTGTTGATATATACACATCACCATGTGTAAAATGGCTAATGGGAAGCTCCGTATGTCACAGAGAACACATTCATGCTCTGTGATGACCTAAAAGGGTGGAATGGTGGGTTCAGAGGGAGGCTCAGGAAGAGGACACATATGATACATATGGCTGATTCTTGACGTTGTAGACCAGAAAGTCACACAACACATTCCAATAAAACATAAAACACCTTTAAAAAAGTAAAAAAAAGAAACTGTATCCTGCCACAAAGGCAATGAAGAGTTAGAATATATTCAGGGTTGGTTAATTCAATGTTCTGCAATGTAGTCATGTTGCTGCTGCTGCTGCTAAGTCACGTCAGTTGTGTCCAACTGTGTGTGACCCCATAGACAGTAGCCCACCAGGCTCCCCCATCCTTGGGATTCTCCAGGCAAGAACACTGGAGTGGGTTGCCATTTCCTTCTCCAATGAATGAAAGTGAAAAGTGAAAGTGAAGTCGCTCAGTCTTGTCTGACTCTTAGCGACCCCATGGACCGCAGCCTACCAGGCTCCTCCGTCCGTGGGACTTTCCAGGCAAGAGTACAGGAGTGGGGTGCCAGTGCCTTCTCTGGCAATGTAGTCATGGGCATCTACTTTTCTGAGGTGCCATCCTCATTGTGTCATCTGTTCTCAAAATATTCTCTGCCAGCTATCTTCTCCTCCACACAGGGTGGGATTCAGAGGCCAAAGTGGGGACTTCTCTCCATGGGCATCTCTTTTTAAGAAACCAGAAGCCTTTCTGGAACCCCGATGCCCACCCCCAAGCTGGCATTCCCTCCTTCCCTCCATCTTACTGGGCACATTCTCAGGCCTACTCCATTCCCAGTGGAGTTACCATGACTGGCCCATACGCACACAACACACTCCCTGGACTGGAGGCAGCTGACAGAGAGTGTTAGTTGCTCAGTTGTGTTGAACTCTTTTGTGACCTCAGTGGACTATAGCCCACCAGGCTTCTCTGTCCATGGGATTATCCAGGCCAGAATACTGGAGTGGGTTGCCATTTCCTTCCCCAGGGGAGCTTCCTGACCCAGGGATTGAACTCAGGTCTCCTGAATTGCAGGCAGATTCTTTACCCTCTGAGCCACCAGGGAAGCCTGGGCAGCAGCTGCCTCCCTCCCCTGAAGCCCATGTCCACTCATCATGGTTCAGTGAGTAACCAAAAGGGGGCAGGAAAGCAGCTGGAGTGGCCACTAATGTCAGTGATTTGAGAATCAGTATGCTTGTCTGTGTTTTTATCAAGGTGCACAAGGCCACTGGTAATATACATTCAACCAACACTTCCTGAGTGCATGCTATTTCAATGTGGACAGGGAGTCAGAACCACTGTTGGAATGAAGAAATTAGTATGACACAGTTCCTGCTCTGAAAAATGTTTATAATCTGTTTGCTGGGAAGGGCTGTTTGTAAAAAAATCTTCCCTTCCACACACAGCATGTAATTCCACCCAAGAATGTAGGTTATATTAAACTAAATTTTGAAAGGAGATCTCTGACATTTTCAGCCCTCAGCAATCTCTCTCACCTTAAAACAATTTGTTAACATTCCTTGGGTGTTTTTTCCTATCTATTTTATTATTCAGTATATGGAAACAAATGCAAGGGACATCAGATAGGGAAGAAGATTGTCTCTATTCACTGGAAACTATCTCAGTCCATGTAACCAAATATTAACCTTCATCTCCTATTAATACTTTCTCAGTTCAAGTTTCTAGTTTAGCATTCAGCATAGTCTTCATCACTGTCCTGTCCAACCCCTCACCTAAAATTAGAAATTTTCATAAACCCCAACTGCTTAATTACCTAAGTTTTCAATAAAAAATAACTGTAGTTCAGAAGCTTTGATCTTTTCTCTCAGCTGCAGGATTTTTTTTTTGGGGGGGGGGAGGTGCCTGACATATGTCTTACAAAGACTTATTCAGCTAACATTGCCTACATCTTTATCCTATTATATTTATCAGGATACTAGCTTTGGTGAAGAAGAGCCGAAGTCTTATAGAGCTACTCATGAGAGCCTTACAGAAAGTAAGTACAAAATATTTAATTGTTACGGGTGTTACAGACAGTATCCCTGGCATCTGCTGGTGGGCCATTTGGTACAGGTGCATCACCGTCATTTATAGCTCCACAAAGATTTGAAAGCTACAGTGACAACTGCTGTTCTCACTAGCAATTATGGAACAGAGAGGTTTTTGGATTTTAAAAAATGCATTGAGTGCCTCATGATGATATGGTGGGTGGGAATGGGGAGGGAAAATAGAATTTCTTGGGTCAAGCATTGTGACAAAAAACAGCATGTGCTGCCTTACTGCCTTTGCCTAAAATATTCATTTGTTTCCTGTCCTCCATTTCCCAAAGTGAAAGCTTCTGGAAAATAATGACTGCGTTTTATTCGTTGCTATATCAGGACATAATGAGAGCTAATAGGAGGCTTTCAATAAATATTTTTTGAATGAATGACATTAAGAGTATTCTTGAAGCAAGATATTTATGCACATTTACATATGACGAAGCAGTACGAGAGAAGACAAGCATTTAATCCATCTGATGACTGAGTATGTTCATTTGCAAATTTGAAACAAGAATTTCAAAACCTGCAGTCAAAGCTATGACATGTACTCCTGCTAGTCTGCTTCTGTATACTAAGATGTATTTTGGGGTCCAGCCACTCGTGGTACCCTTTTCTTTGTGAATAGCAATCCAGTAGGTGCCCAGGCAGCCCCACTCCCCAGTGGTGAGCTACATCCAGAAACGTTTATAACCCATCATTGCGCAGACATCCCGTCTGCTATGGGATGTCCTTTTCTGTCTCCATTTCAGGCCCCAGTGAATGAATTAATCCTTGAGTCTCAAATACATAACACAGTGCCTGGCATGAGACGAGGTCGAGTAATATCTAGAAATAAATTATTCAATGATAATAAAAGAAAAGATCCTTCCTTACAGTAAATCAAATTCCACCACATTATGACTTATACCCATTTAACCATAAATTATTCAGTTCAGTTCAGTCACTCAGTTGAGTCTGACTTTTTGCAACCCCATGGACTGCAGCATGTCAGGCCTCCCTGTCCATCACCAACTCCCAGGCCTTACTCAAACTTATGTCCATTAAGTCAGTGATGCCATCCAACCATCTCATCCTCTGTCATCCTCTTCTCCTTCTGCCTTCAATCTTTCCCAGCACCAGGGTCTTTTCCAATGAGTCAGTTCTTTGCATCAGGTGGCCAAACTATTGGAGTTTCAGCTTCAGTGTCAGTTCTTCCAATGAATATTCGGGACTGATTTCCTTTAGAATGGACTGGTTGTATCTCCTTGCAGTCCAAGGGACCTCAAGAGTCTTCTCCAACACCACAGCTCAAAAGCGTAAATTCTTTGGTGCTCAGCTTTCTTTCTTTATAGTCCAACTCTCACATCCATACATGACTACTGGAAAAACCATAGCTTTGACTAGATGGACCTTTATTGGCAAAGTAATGTCTCTGCCTTTAAATATGCTCTAAGTTGGTCATAACTTTTCTTCCAGCATAGTTATTTGATCTTTATTATTCTTTGTAAAGTACAATAGTAGATATTATAGGGCACAAACACAAAAGACATAAATCCTAACAAAGTAAGATATAGAGATGGAAATCAAATATATTTAATCTTGAATGCCAACTCCAAAACACTTATGAGTCTTTTCCTTAGGAGCTTTGAGAAGGTTTCTAAGACTGCAGTTATGCTCTAGGGGAAAGACTAGTATATATAATTACTAGCACCTACCCTGAGTATGAAAGGGGGATAAATGGTCATATACATGTTATATTTGCCACTTCTATGTGCCAGGAGATCCAACCAGTCCATCCAAAAGTCCTGAATGTTCACTGGAAGGACTGAGGTTGAAGCTGAAACTCCAATACTTTGGCCACCTGATACGAAGAGCTGACTTACTGGAAAAAATCCTCATGTTGGGAAAGATTGAAGGCAGAAGGAGAAGGGGATGACAGAGGATGAGATGGTTGGATGGCATCACTGACTCAATGGACATGAGTTTGGGTAAACTCTTGACGCTGGTGATGGACAGGGAGTCCTGGTGTACTGCAGTCCATGGGGTTGCAAAGATTCAGACACAACTGAGCGACTGAACTGAACTGTAAAAGGGGTGAAGGGAATGAGCTTTCTTAAAAATAAGTGTGCTTGAAGGGAGTGTTCTGTACTACTTTCTAGCTGTGTGTCTTTGAGGAGATTACCTAATCTAAAGTGACAGTTTCTTTGTCTGCAAATAGTGAGGCCATTAAGTTGTCTACAGGATTCCAAGGACCATAAACAAATAAACAAGCAAAAATACACACAACAATACTTTATGAAATCTAAACCAGAAATGAAAGAAATGCCACTTAAGAAATGGCATTTAAAGACATGTTAAACTGACACACAGAGTAATAACATAAAGAAGTAAACAAACAAGGGTTTCTAGGCAGCAAACATTTTAGGAATTTGGAGGATGGTGAGCCACAGTCCAATTTATTATTTCAAGGAGAAGAAATAACGTATGTAATAAAATGTAGAGATGGAAATACACACTTAATATCTTAAATCTGGTTTTTCTTGAAACAATTTCTAAGAATGTTAAGCCCCAGAGCTATTTCATTAACTTTTTTCCTAATAAGTCTGAGATAACTGAGACTGTCGACATAACACTGAAAATATAAACCTCATAAAGTATGAACTTACTTTATCCATTTAATCTTCCAAAGATATTACAAATGATTTATTGATATCTCCTAAATTAAAATTTAAAAATGGAAAATATTTCAATAATATGAATGAGATCATATCTATGACAAAGAATATAAGTAAAGAATCCACCTGCAATGTGGGAGACCTGGGTTCAATCCCTGGGTTGGGGAGATCACCTGGAGAAGGGAATGGCTCTGCCTGGAGAATTCCATGGACTGTATAGTCCATGGGGTCACAAAGAGTCAGACATGACTGAACGACTTTCATTTCACATTTTATTATATCACGTCTGTATTCTGATAGGTACCTTATACAAAATCAGAAAACACAATAAATGTTTCTAGAATATGTTGAAAAGGCAATTGAAAGCATATTTTCTTATTTAGATCTAGAAAAATGACTATATTTTAAGAGTACGGAGCTTAGGATATGGTCATATTTTAAACTCACTTTTTCTTATGCCTTTATATAACTGTCAAGTTTCATATCTATCCTAATATTATATTATTTCATGCATGCATTTGTACTATTAATGGAATAGTTTTAAAAAGATAATGACCATCAGTGCCAATATATAGGTGATGAATTCATTATGTTTTAACTTCAGTTCTGGATCTATAATTAGCAGAAGAATCAAAATCTCAGATTAAGGGATTCATTTTTCTAAACAAGTTCAAGGCAAGGCTATTCAAAGTGCTTGTCTACTATGTATTGAGGAGCCTGAACTGGGTTGAAAATCAACATACTGCTTCCTTTGTCAAAAATGTCTTGCTATTTAAAAAAAAAACAACAATTTTACCAAACGAAACGATGCACTCAGGGCCATAGTTAATCTACACCAAGTGTAGACTATGAACAAAGGGTTCCTGGAATGGCAGCAGGTCCAGGGATCACATGTGAGCCGCCCTGGTCCAGGGAAACTTAAAACTAGATTGATCCTCTGAAGTCTGACGTGTAGAATCACGAGCCTAAATTAGTTGGAGTGTTCTGCAACAGTCCCAACCCTTTGGCACCAGGGACTGGTTTCACAGAAGACACTTTTTCTACAGATGGAAGTGGAGGGTGGGGGGTGGTTCAGGGGGTAATGCGAGTGACGGCAGCAACTGATGAACCTTCACTCGCTAGCCTGGCACTGACTTCCTGCTGTGCGGCCTGCTTCCCAACAGGTTGAGGATCAGCTGGATGGGGATCCCTGCTCTGGAGTCAACCGCTTCATTTTACTGTCCTGTTTATACTACACTTGGTAATATGACTGGACAAAGGTCCGTCTNAAGATAAAGCATAAAAATATACCCTTTTTATTTTTAATTATGAGTGTGACCTAAATATTTGGATCTAAATCCTGAATTTGAATGTGTGTATTGGGGAAGAGGTTGTTTTTAAAGGTGTGTGGCACTATGGTAGGACAATAAATGGTGTGTCATACATTCTGAGGGGCTCTTTATTATTAAGGGGAGCTTTTTTCATTCAGCGGTTCTGATCTTTTTCAAAATACAGAAGCAAGCTTCAGAATCAGACAGGAGCGGCTCCTTGCCTATAAGCACAGTGGGAGGAACTGACAAAGGCCCCGGGGGAAGCACAGTCATCCTGCACTGGGAAGTAGTCAGGTTTCTACTTGCTGAAGCCATCAAAACTCAACATTGTCACACTCGGTCCTCTGGAGAACAAGTTAGCCAAGCAGTTTTAGAGGATCTTCTGCAAATCACAGAAAGAAGGTCAACCCCCAGAAAGCTGTAGGAACATAGTGACTTCATTAATTAACAAATGCCATTTCTGATTCAAATATGACTGCTGAAGTTTCTCCTCCCAAATTTATGTACTTCCTAATTATCCCACTTCAATCCTATTTGTAAATAATTGAACTGTACTCTCTGTGACTCTACCACAACCCCAGGAATAAAGAAATAGTTTCCACTGGTGCTTTAATCATTTATTGCTAGCCAGTAAATTCAAGAAAAGTATACATATACAATTGTAGCTTGGTATCTGCGGGGGATAGGTTCTGGGACCTCCTGCAGATACCAAATCCCACAAATGCTCGAGTATCTTTTTAAAAATATACAGATAGCGCTCTCTGTCCACAGATTCAGCCAGCGGGGGCTCCATCCATGGCTAGTTGAGTCTGCAGAATCCACGGATACCGAGGGCTGACAAGATTACATATCTTTCTCTTAACATTTCCCTGTAAGTTATGTTTTCTCACATCTTGTTTGGGGGCATTTATTATCTGAGACATATGGTACTCAGCCCCCACCACAGAATTTCAGTAACTCCATCGCCTCACAAATGCCTTCTACTTAGTTCAGCAAGTACCTAACAGTGTATGTCATGAACTTATAAATGCAGCTTCCCTGGCAGCCCAGTAGTATCTCGTTATTTTTTCTTGTTTCAGATCCCCCATTATCCCACTGATTACTCCCCTCTGTGAATAGGTGGTGTGCCACCCTCTGTTCTATGAGCCAACACACTCCACCATGAGGTCATCCTGCAAGGGGGCCCCTTATCTTTGTGCCTACAAATTCTCTAAGCTGTTAAGCCCCAGTTCATTATGGTGATTTTAGGGCGGTGCATTATTTTCCCCTCTACTCTTCCCTTTGTTGTAGTCCCAAGGACTAGAGCAAAGAGGAAATACAAGACAAATAGCTCATAAGGCTCATGAGTAACATGTGCAATCAAATTCAAGTTGACTTCTTTCCTTTGAGGACCTTCACAGTGTGTAGCATACAGTAAGTACTCAGCACAATGCTGTGATTAGAGAGCGACAGCTGCTCTCCTGGAGTGAGGGTGTGCATGCTGACTACCCTATCCCTTTAGGATGGTTGTTTTTACCTGAGGATGTTTCGGTGGATCCATCCAGGCCCCCTAGCTGCTCTTCAGACATGCCCAAATGTGTCTGATCTGTCACAGGAGTCTAGCTGCAACCTCTGTTTACATAAGCAAAAAGTTCAAATGCAATTTTGGAAAGTTTAAAGAGCAGGTAACTTTTTCTCCCTGAATTCTGTTTTCTGTCTCTCTTTCTCTTTTCCTCCTTCTCTCTTTCCAAATGTCCTACTATACCATCTTCCTTC
>SJYV01037834.1:0-10178 GCA_006410875.1 Neotragus pygmaeus | reverse complement strand
AAATTGTATTAAATAAATAAACTGAACTAAGGGGAGCCATCAAATTGTAGACAGAAAATATGATCACTGCTAAGTGCTTGATCATTGCTAATTCTCCCTTCAAAAAACATAAATAAACCATTTTCAGCATGAAAACACTTAAAATTTACTTTCACTACTCTGAATCACAGATACCAAATGGCAAGCCATCATAAATAGATGACGGCATGGCTCCTCCTGCTATCGTACTGGTGATTTCATAGTGAAAATATTGTTTGTTTCACTAAAGCCTGCTTGAAATTAGTTTTAAAAGCAAAAAACATCAGATATGCAGATGACACCACCCTTATGGCAGAAAGCGAAGAAGCACTAAACAGCCTCTTGATGAAAGTGAAAGAGGAGAGAAAAAGTTGGCTTAAAACTCAACCTTCAGAAAACTAAGATCATGGTGTCACTTTGTATCACTTCATGGTAAATAGAGGGGAAAAAATGGAAATAGTGACAGACTTTTATTTTTAGGCTCCCAAATCACTGCAGATGGTGACTATAGCCTTGAAATTAAAAGACGCTTACTCCTTGGAAGAAAAGCTATGACCAACCTAGACAGCATGTTAAAAAGCAGNTAGAGGGGAAAAAATGGAAATAGTGACAGACTTTTATTTTTAGGCTCCCAAATCACTGCAGATGGTGACTATAGCCTTGAAATTAAAAGACGCTTACTCCTTGGAAGAAAAGCTATGACCAACCTAGACAGCATGTTAAAAAGCAGAGATATTACTCTGCCAACAAAGGTCCATCTAGTCAAGGGTATGGTTTTTCCAGTAGTCATGTTTGGAT
Organism: Neotragus pygmaeus; assembly: GCA_006410875.1. Taxonomy (NCBI): domain Eukaryota; kingdom Metazoa; phylum Chordata; class Mammalia; order Artiodactyla; family Bovidae; genus Neotragus; species Neotragus pygmaeus. The sequence continues at coordinate 9,362 of SJYV01037834.1, read as the reverse complement.
GTGAAAGTTGGGCTATAAAGAAAGCTGAGCACAGAATTGATGCTTTTGAACTGTGGTGTTGGAGGAGGCTCTTGAGAGTCCCTTGGACTGCAAGGAGATCCAATCTGTCCATCCTAAGGGAAATCAGTCCTGAATATTCATTGGAAGGACTGATGGTGAAGCTGAAACTCCATTACTTTGGCCACCTGATGTGAACAGCTGACTCATTTGAAAAGGCCCTGATGCTGGGAAAGATTGAAGGTGGGAGGAGAAGGGGATGACAGAGGATGAGATGGTTTGATGGCATCACTGACTCAATGGACATGAGTTTGAATAGGCTCTGAGAATTGGTGATGAACAGGGAAGCCTGGCATGCTGCAGTTCATGGGTCACAAAGAGTCAGACATGACTGAGCAACTGAACTGAACTGAAAAGCAAAAAAACTCCTTAGCCAGAGAGGACTTTGCTTTTTGTACAACAAATGGTTTTTAACCACCCTCTAAAAAAGAAAAAAGGAAACCTCTCTGTAATTTAAGTATATATTCAGAAAAAAATTAAGCAGCCATAGTCTTTGAAATGTGTATATACTAATTAAAAGACAATTCTCATGAGAAAGATTTACAAATTGTATAAAATCTCAACACTTACTTATAAGTATTGTATAAATGAAACAATCCAAAAAGAAATAATCAGTAAATATTTACTGACAGATTAATAGTTAAGAAGCTTGCCCTAGGCTATACAATAGAGTATTACAACAGTATAAAGATGTTCTCTTTAGGAAGTGAAGATAAATACAGGCTGATTGATGAAGGTTATATTAAATATGAATGACTTTTCTCTTTCTCACAAAAGCTTTACATGTGATAGTCAATATGAAAATTTTTTTGTTGAATATGTTTACCTCTGTACTACAGTTTATCACCAATACCCAGGAAAATTTTTGTGATCTTGCTTCCTCTAAGCTTCCCTGGTGGCTCAGAGGTTAAAGCATCTGCCTCCAATGCGGGAGACCTGGGTTCGATCCCTGGGTTGGGAAGATCCCCTGGAGAAGGAAATGGCAATCCACTCCAGTATTCTTGCCTGGAGAATCCCATGAACAGAGAAGCCTAGTTGGTTACAGTCCATGGGGTTGCAAAGAGTCGGACACGACTGAGTGACTTCACCTTCACCTTCACCTTTGCTTCCTCTATAGATCATAGTTGACAGGACCAGCAGGTGAACACATGATCCAAGCTGGTTAAATCAGGTTCTTTGGAGAAATCTGAAATTAAGGGCCATACCACCAATCTGGGAAGTAGCTTGAACTGAAAGTAAACAGGTTTGTGTTTTTGGAGATGGGCCACTGGCTGGCCACATGCATATCAACACAGAAGAAGTTGTCCTGGAGAAGGCAAGACCTACTGAGAGAAGAACGAAGTGAACATGCAGAAAATGATAAGGATGAGACAACTCTGAAAAAGAAAGCAAGATAAGAGTCCTTGAGGGCTGCCTGGACCATGAGAACCACCTCATTCCTGGTCCCTGGGCCTTGTAAATCTCTAAGGCCGTTCATTAAGAGGGTAGTCTCAGTGTCCTTCCAATATACCCACATTGTTCTTGGGTTTATTTGAAGTGAGTTTCTATTACCTGCAATTGAAATGTCTTCACAAACAAAATGGCCATTTCAATTCCATTATTGACAATAAAAAGTATGGGATGGATAAGGGAGATATTTTTGTAGAAAGACTATCTAGGACATCATGAGAGAACATAGATATTAAAAGAGAGGGGAGAATTAACCTCTGAATTATTTGTTCTTTGCCTTGACCAATCTCCTCAGTTCTGAAATGGTTCTTTTGAACAATTTTCCTAGCTTTACATATATTTTTCTGTGGAGAATATTCAACGATCTCATCATTCTGCCACAGTTGAAAGTTCCGCTGCAACTGATCTTAAAAAATTTTTTTGGTCTCTTTGCCTTCCCTTTTATTAGCTTTTTAAAATTTTGCTTTCCCTTATACTAGCTAGGATGTCACATGATCTATTCCTGTATGTCAAATGATTACCTTAGATATTTTATCACGCATACTCATCAAAGTCCAAATTAATCCATGTCTCAATGCTCCTCATGAACAAAGGGCTTTATAATGTTTTAATTTCAGTCTAAATTCTAGCTTTAAAAAAAAACCTCACTTGACATTATTATGACTTTATTATACAGAAACTGTTTTCTGTATTTACCATATTGTTCCTTATTGCATCTCAAATTCTTTCCTGGGTCACTTTCCCTCTGCCTGAAGAATATCCTTTAATTCTAAAATGAACATATGTTAGAGGTAAAATCTCTCAGTTTCTATTTATATGACTTTCACTTTTCCAGTTTATTGAGATATAATTGACATAATACTATGTAAAGTGTACAGTGATCTGATAAATGTACAAATTGCAAAATGATCAGTACTGTGATAATTTTATGCACCTTTCTGAATATACCTGTGCACACATTTCTTTTGAAAATATACTTAGGAAGTTTCAAGATGGCGGAGTAGAAGGACATGAGCTCATTTTATCCTGCAAGAACTCCAAAATTACCACTTGTTGCTGAACAACCATCAACAGGAGAATGTTAGGTCCCACCAAAAAAAGATACACCATGTCCAAGGGCAAAGGAGAAGCCCCAGCAAGACAGCAGGAGGGGTGAAATCACATTTAAAATCAAACTCCATACCTGCCAGAGATGCTCAAAGGGCTCAAACTAACCTTGTGCGCACCAGGACCCAGAGACCCCACAGAGACTGAACTAGAACTGTGATTGACTGTCTCCTATGGAGGTATGGGTCAGCAGTGGCCTGCTATAGCGGCAGGGGCTCTGGGTGCAGCAGACTTGGGTATGGCATAGGGCCTCTTGGAGGAGGTCACCATTAACCCCACCATAGAGCCACCAGAACTTACACAGGACTGCGGTAACAGACTCTTGGAGGGCACAAACAAAACCTTGTGCACACTGGGATCTAGGAGAAAGGAGCAGTGACCCCACAAGAGACTGACCCAGACTTGCCTGTGAGTGTTTAGGAGTCTCTGGAGGAGGCATGGGTCGGTGGTGGCCTGCTGCAGGGTCAGAGGCACTGAGTGCGCCAGTGCGTGCATGGGACCGTTTGAAGGAGGTCCATTATCTTCATTACCTCCACCATAGTTTGGCCTCAGGTCAAACAACAGGGAGGGAACACAGCCCTGCCCATCAACAGAAAATTGGATTAAAGATTTTCTCAGCATGGACCCACCCATTAGAAAAAGACCCAGTTTCCAGACCCACAGTCAGTCTCTCCCATCAGAAAGTTTCCATAAGCCTCTTATCCTGCTCCATTAGAGGGATGACAGAATGAAAACCACAATCACAGTAAACTAACCAAACTGATCACATGGACCACAGTCTTGTCTAACTCAGTGAAACTATGAGCCATGCTATGTAGGGCCACCCAAGATGGATGGGTCATGGTGGAGAGCTCTGACCAAACATGGTCCACTGGAGAAGGGAATGGCAATCCACTTCAGTATTCTTGCCTTGAGAACTCCATGAACAGTATGAAAAGGCAAAAAGATAGGACACTGAAAGATGAACTCCCAGGTCAGTAGGTACCCAATATGTTACTGGAGATTGGTGGAGAAATAACTCCAAAAAGAATGAAGAGATGGAGCCACAGCAAAAAGAATACCCAGTTGTGGATGTGACTGGTGATGGACTGCATAGGAACCTGGAACGTTAGGTTCATGAACCAAGGTAAATTGGAATAGGTCAAACAAGAGATGGCAAGAGTGAACATCGACATTTTAGGAATCGGTGAACTAAAATGAACTGGAATGGGTAAATTTAACTCAGATGACCATTATATTGACTACTGTGAGCAGGAATCCCTTAGAAGAAATGGAGTAGCCATCATAGGTAACAAGAGTCTGAAATGCAGTACTTGGATGCAATATCAAAAACAACAAAATGATCTCTGTTTATTTCCAAGGCAAACCATTCAATATCACCAGTAATGTTGAAGAAGCTGATATTGAACGGTTCTATGTAGACCTACAAGATCTTCTAGGGCTAACACCTAAAAGAAATGTCCTTTTCATTACAGGCGACACGAATGCAGAAGTAGGAAGTCAAGAGATAACCTGGAGTAACAGGCAAATTAGGCCTTAAGTACAAAATGAAGCAGGGCAAAGGCTAACAGAATTTTTCCAAGAGAACACACTGGTCATAGCAAACACCCGCTTCCAACAACACAAGAGAAGACTCTACACATGGACATCACCAGATGGTCAAAACCAAAATCTGATTATATTCTCTGCAGCCAAAGATGAAGAAGTTCTACACAGTCAGCAAAAACAAGACTGGGAGCTGACTGTGGCTCAGATCATGAACTCCTTATTGCCAAATTCAGACTCAAACTGAAGAGAGTAGGGAAAACCACCAGACCATTAAGGTATGACTTAAATCAAATCCCTTACGATTATACAGTGGAAGTGAGAAATAGATTTAAGGGACTAGATCTGATAGATAGAGTGCCTGATGAAATATGGAATGAGTTTTGTGACATTATACAGGAGGCAGGGATCAAGATCATCCACAAGAAAAAGTGTGAGGCCGTGGCACTCTGAGGCACGCTCAAACGGAAAATCCCTGCAAGCTGACAAGGAGGGGCCAGTTCCTGAAACAACTGCATCAACCGTCGCATCAATTGAAGCAGCCAATCAGACATGGACACACAACTTTAAGCAGCCCAATCCCCGCAGCAACCCCTGGCGATTGCCTTTTTAGGAAGAAACCCCGCGAGCAAGCTGCCCTATGCTATAAAATCCTTGATCGACCCGCCCTTCTTTGCAGACTCCTGCCCGCAGTTCCCAGGGAGTTCTGCCCGAGAGCACTCGCCCAATAAAGGCTTCTTAATACCAGCTGGCAGAGGCATCTTTCTGTTCGCGGCAACCTTACAAAAAGAAATGCAAAAAGGCAAAATAGTTGTTTAAGGAGGTCTTGTAAATAGCTGAGAAAGGAAGAAAAGCAAAAGGCACAGGACATAAGGAAAGATATACCCATTTGAATGCAGAAGACAAGCAGGCCTTAGGAAGCATCACTATGAACAAAGCTAATGGAGGTGATGGAATTCCAATTGGGCTATTTCAAATCCTAAAAGATGATGCTGTGAAAGTGTTGCACTCAATAGGCCAGCAAATTTGGAAAACTCAGCAGTGGCCACAGGACTGGAAAAGGTCAATTTTCATTCCAATCCCAAAGAAAGGCAATGCCAAAGAATGTTCAAACTACCACACAATTGCCCTCATTTCACACACTAGCAAAGTAATGCTCAAAATTCTTCAAGCCAGGCTTCAACAGTATGTGAACCATGAACATCCAGATATTTAAGCTGGATTTAGAAAAGGCAGAGGATCCAGAGAGCAAATTGCCAACATCTGTTGGATCATCAAAAAAGCAAGAGAGTTCCAGAAGAACATCTATTTCTGCTTTATTGACTATGCCAAAGCCTTTGACTGTGTGGATCACAACAAACTGGAAAATTCTGAAAGAGATAGGAACACCAGATCACCTGACCTACCTCCTGAGAAACCTGTATGCAGGTTAGCAACAGTTTGAACCAGACATGGAACAACAGACTGGTTCCAAATAGGAAAAGGAGTATGTCAAGGCTGCATATTGTCATCCTGTTTATTTAACTTACATGCAGAGTACATCATGTAAAATTCCAGACTACATGAAACGCAAGCTGGAATCAAGATTGTTGGGAGAAATATCAATAACCTCAGAAATGCAGACAACACCACCCTTATGGCAGAAAGTAAAGAAGCTAAAGAGCCTCTTGGTGAAAGTGAAAGAGGAGAGTGAAAAACTTGGCTTAAACTCAACATTCAGAAAACTAAGATCATGACATCCAGTCCAATCACTTCATGGCAAATAGATGGGGAAACAATGGAAATAGCAACAGATTTTATTCTTTTTGGCTTCAAAATCACCGCAGATGGTGACTGCAGCCATGAAATTAAAAGAGGCTTGCTCCTTGGAAGGAAGTCTATGATCAACCTAGCTGCTGCTGCTGCTGCTGCTAAGTCGCTTCAGTCATGTCCAACTCTGTGTGATCCCAGAGGCGGCAGCCCACCAGGCTTCCGCGTCCCTGGGATTCTCCAGGCAAGAACACTGGAGTGGGTTGCCATTTCCTTCTCCAATGCATGAAAGTGAAAAGTGAAAGTGAAGTCACTCAGTCGTGTCCAACTCCTAGCGACCCCATGGACTGCAGCCTACCAGGCTCCCCTATCCATGGGATCTTCCAAGTAAGAATACTGGTGTGGGTTGCCATTGCCTTCTCCAACCTAGACATCATATTAAAAAGCAGAGACATTACTTTGGCAACAAAGGTCTGTCTAATCAATAGATGGTTTTTTCAGTAGTTGTGTATGGATGTGCGAGTTCGACTATAAAGCAAGCTGAGAGCTGAAGAGTTGATGGTTTTGAACTGTGGTGTTGGAGAAGACTCTTGAGAGTCCCTTGGACTGCAAGGAGATCCAACCAGTCCATCCTAAGTAAATTCAGTCCAGAATATTCATTGGAAGGATTGATGCTGAAGTTGAACCTCCAATACTGTGGCCACCTGATGTTAAGAACTGACTCATTTGAAAAGACCCTGATGCTGGGAATGATTGAAGGCGGGAGAAGGGGATGACAGAAGATGAGATAATTGGATAGCATCACCAACTCAATGAACAAGAGTTTGACTAAGCTCTGGGAGTTGGTGATGGACAAGGAAGCCTGGCATACTGCAGACCATGGCGTTGAAAACACTTGGATATGACTGAGCGACTGAACTGAACTGAACTTAGTACTAAGTTCAGTTCAGTTCAGTCACTCAGTCGTGTTCGACTCTTTGCGACCACATGAATTGCAGCACGAGGCCTTCCTGTCCATCAACAACTCTCGGAGTTCACTCAAACTCATGCCCATAGAGTCGGTGATGCCATCCAGCCATCTCATCCTTTGTCGTCCCCTTCTCCTCCTGCCCCCAATCCCTCCCAGTATCAGAGTCTTTTCCAATGAGTCAACTCTTTGCATGAGGTGGCCAAGTACTGGAGTTTCAGGCTTAGTATCAGTCCTTCCAAAGAACACCCTGGACTGATCTCCTTTAGAATTGACTGGTGGGATCTTCTTGCAGTCCAAGGGACTCTCAAGAGTCTTCTCCAACACCACAGTTCAAAAGCATCAATTCTTCGGTGCTCAGCCTTCTTCACAGTCCAACTCTCACATTCATACATGATCACTGGAAAAACCATAGCCTTGACTAGACGGACCTTTGGTGGCAAAGTAATGTCTCTGCTTTTCAATATGCTACCTAGGTTGGTCATAACTTTCCTTCCAAAGAGTAAGTGTCTTTTAATTTCATGGCCACAATAACCATCTGCAATGATTTTGGGGCCCCCCAAAATAAAGTCAGCCACTGTTTCCACATCTATTTCCCATGAAGTGATGGGACTAAATGCCATGATCTTCGTTTTCTGAATGTTCAGCTTTAAGCCAACTTTTTCACTCTTCTCTTTCTCTTTCATCAAGAAGCTCTTTAGTTCTTCACTTTCTGCCATAAAGGTGGTGTCCTCTGCATATCTGAGGTTATTGATATTTTTCCTGGCAATCTTGATTCCCAACTTGTGCTTCATCCATCCCAGTGTTTCCCATGATGTACTCTGCATAGAAGTTAAATAAGCAGGGTGACAATACACAGCCTTGATGTACTCCTNAGTGATGGGACTGGATGCCATGATCTTCGTTTTCTGAATGTTGAGCTTTAAGCCAACTTTTTCACTTTCTACTTTCACTTCATCAAGAGGCTTTTTAGTTCCTCTTCACTTTCCGCCATAAGGGTGTTGTCATCTGCATATCTGAGGTTATTGCTATATCTTGTATTAGTATACTGCATTTGTTATAATTGATGAACCAATATTGACACATAATATTAATTAAAATCGATGGTTTACATGAGGGTTCCCTCTTGGGTTGTATATTCTCTGGATTTCAACAAATGTATAATGACATGTTTCTACCATTACTGTGTCGTGAAAAGTAGTTTCACTACCCTGAGAGCACTCTTAAAACAACAGAATTTTATTCTCTCACAGTTCTGGAGTATGTAATAAGAAACGTATATATACGTAGGTCTTCACCTTTAGCTCTTAGAGCTCCTAAAACTTGTCATCTTCTAAGTGATGAGAGCCAAAGAAGCATCTTTGGTTATATTTGGCTTTTTAGTCTCTGGTTCCAGAGTGATAAAAGTAAAGAGCATCTTTTGTTATTCATAATACACCCTCTTGGGTCACACCTGAGTTTATGTTAATGAATAACTCTTGGAAAGCCCCTAAGGATGGGGCCTGGTTATCGTGGGAACCCACCTTTGATTACTTTTGGAACTTTCAGCCTCTTCCGTCTCTGGGGAGGGGAGAGAGGCTGGAGGTTGAGTTGATCACTAATGGCCATAATTCAGTCGATCTAGTAATGAAGCCTCCATAAAGATACCCTGACTGAGGGGTTTAGAGATCTTCCAGATTGGTGCACACTTTAAGGGTATGGAAATTTCAAGGTGTGGAAATCCCACACAGCCTTATACCACATACTGGTATCTAAGTGCTGTCCTTCATAAAAAATTGGCAAATGTAGGTAAGATGTTTCCCTGAGTTTTGTGAGCCATTTTAGTAATCTACTGAACTGAAGAAGAGCTTGTGGGAAACTTTGATGTATGAATGTTTGGCCAGAAGTACAGAGGACAGTCTAGGGTTTGAGATCGGTGCTTGAAGTGTAGGGGCGGTCTTGTGGGGCTAAGCCCTTAAAGTGTGTGACCTGCACTAACCACCGGTGATAGTGTAGTAACTGAGTTGTAGGATACCCAGGTGGTATCTGCCAAGAACTGGATATTTCCTTGGTATGGAAAAACCCACATGTATAGTGTCAGAAGTGTTGAGAGAGAGAATAGAAAAAAAATTTTTTTTTTTTCTTTTAGAGGCTCATAATCTGAAATCAAGGTGTTGGGAGGGTGGTTACTCAGAGGTTCTCAGAGCCCTCACATTCTGTTCCATACCTCTTTTCTAGCTGCTGGGGAAGACCCATGATTCTTGGTGTTCCTTGGCTTGTAGATCCATCACACTAATCTCTGCCTCCATCTTCACGTGACCTTATCTGTGTGCCTCTGTATTTTCATAGGGATGTCGTCCTCCATACACGGTGGTCATACTGGATAGGGGCCCACCCTATCCAGTATATCCTCATTGAACTAACTGCATCTGCACTGACTGTATTTCCAAATAAGGTCACGTCCCCAGGTGCCATTAGTCAGTACCTCTCCCTATCTTTAAACAACCTG
>SJYV01037832.1:0-22950 GCA_006410875.1 Neotragus pygmaeus | reverse complement strand
TCAAAAGCAGAGACATTACTTTGCTGACTAAGATCCGTCTAGTCAAGGCTATGGTTTTTCCAGTAGTCATGTATGGATGCGAGAGTTGGACTGTGAAGAAAGCTGAGTGCCGAAGAATTGATGCTTTTGAACTGTGGTGTTGGAGAAGACTCTTGAGAGTTTCTTGGACTGCAAGGCGATCCAACCAGTCCATTCTGAAGGAGATCATCCCTGGGATTTCTTTGGAAGAAATGATGCTAAAGCTGAAACTCCAGTACTTTGGCCACCTCATGCCAAGAGTTTATTCACTGGAAAAGACTTTGATGCTGGGATGGATTGGGGGTGGGAGGAGAAGGGGACGGCCAAGGATGAGATGGCTGGATGGCATCACTGACCTGATGGATGTGAGTCTGAGTGAACTCCGGGAGTTGGTGATGGACAGGGAGGCCTGGCGTGCTGTGATTCATGGGGTCGCAAAGAGTTGGACACGACTGAGTGACTGAGTGACTGAACTGAACTGAACTGATAGTGATAAGACAATTCTGAGATTCTGAGGCATCTTTTATGTGGGTGTTTTAATGGCTTCTATGGAAGGAATAAGAGCATAGATGAGGTGAAGCTTGAGACTACTCAAGGTCTCTGAAGTGCCAGGGAGGCTAATTTTGTGTTTCAGGGATACTTATATACCTACATTGGTGAAATCACTTCATTTTCTATGATTAAACATTCGATTTTTAAAGAACAGCAACCAGAGACGGAAAATATAAAGCACTATTATAAGAAAATAAAAGTGAACCTATATTGATTCAAATATTAATTTATAAAATGATTTAAGTACTTCATTGTGAGCCTATCACTTCATGTGACTGAAAGGAATTCTAAAGTTAATAAAAACAGTAAAAGTACACAAGTATGATAGGGAAATTTCTGCAAGTTTTGAAAGTAAAAACTGAAGACATTGCTAAATTAAGTATGTAATGCCTTTAGAGTCTTTAAAAAGATGCAAGTTAGATTCATGTATCAGACTGGACTTTAGTGGGACATTCTCTGAGAAATGTCTGATTTCTTTGCTAAAATGTGCTGAATGTTATCAAAATCTTTTGGTTTAAATGAGCTATAAATGAAGGTTAATTCTTTCCTATAAATAATTCTCATTGTTTTTTGGTCAAAATTAACTGAGCTTTCTTTTATATTAGTTACAGTCACTAAATGTTTATTAAGTATGGCTAAGTGCCATGTACTTAGGATACACAGAAAGAAACAAAAACAAAAAGCCCACAGACCATCAGAGTTCACACTAGTGGAGATATAACATATAAACAAACTGTTATAGATTGAGATAATTGCAACAAAAAGATCACACAGAAGTGGGTGGCAGCACAGAAGAGGAAATGATTAGCTTTGAGTTTTCAGGGAAAGATTCTCAGAGAAGATGACATCTGAGATTTTGAAAGCAAAAATGAATTTAAAAAGCTGGCAAGGGCCAAAGAATATTCCAAGTATTTGCAAAGGCCTGGAGTTTTAAAATTTCTCTCTCCTGGAGGGCAATTACAAGGAGTTCTACACTACTGGTATATAAACATAAGAGTGGGACCTGAGGAACTGACACTGAAGAGGCAAAAGACAGATTACTGAACTTTGTGTTGCTGAAAAAGGAACTTGCATACACTGTTGGTGGGAATGTAAATTGGTGCAGTCTCAATAGAAAACAGTATGAGGATTTCACAAAAAATTAAGAACTGAACTACCCATATGATCCAGCCATCCTACTTCAGGATATTTAGCCAAATAATACAAAAACTTCAATTTGAAAAGATATATGCATTCCTATGTTCTCTGCAGCATTATTTACAACAGCGAAGATATGGAAACNAGTCAGCAAAGTAATGTCTCTGCTTTTGAATATGCTATCTAGGTTGGTCATAACTTTTCTTCCAAGGAGATCTTGTATAGGACTGTCTATATTCCAGATTCTAGTCCTTTGTCTGTTATGTATATTACAGTTTTTTCTTCCATTCAGTGGCTTGTCTTTTCTTCTTCTTGACATCTTTCGATCAGCGGAAGTACTTTATTTGAATATGGTCGTGTTTACTTGTGACATCTTTCTCCGGAGAGAATCTGTATTTGTTTCTACCTTCTGGAGGCGCTTTGAGTCTGGCACCACCAAGTTCAAGGCTTGAGCTTCTTTGGATGACCCTCCTAATGCTGATCACAGCTGCAAATCTATTCTGTTTCACCTGTACCCTTCAGTTGGGGTTCCATAGGGAATCTATTTTTTCTTCTTCCGGGGTGGTCTTCTATTAGAACCCTCACCCTGTGTCAACTTGGGACTTCAAACACCTACTAGTGAACCCATTAAGAGAAAATTCAGACCTATAGGAATTTTAAAATTTGCATTCAAGGAAAGTTGTGTTCCCATGCTAGCTTATCTCTCTGGNGGGGTGGTCTTCTATTAGAACCCTCACCCTGTGTCAACTTGGGACTTCAAACACCTACTAGTGAACCCATTAAGAGAAAATTCAGACCTATAGGAATTTTAAAATTTGCATTCAAGGAAAGTTGTGTTCCCATGCTAGCTTATCTCTCTGGGTTTTTGTTTTTCCTTCAATAATTATCAGATTGTTCTGATAATTCCTTATTATCTTGTCACCTGTTTCATGATTTTAAAGTGATTTATTAAACAAAAATGACCAGCATTTTAAAGAAATTTTTTTTTTCTTTTTTTGCTGGTGGAGGGAGATTGGTTTGAAAACCTAGTTCATCATTATTGCGCACTGGTACTTCTCTATTTGTTCTTTATCAAGGGTGCATACCTCAAATAGCATGCATTCTTCGTCATCCAGTTGTGTCTGACTCTTTGCAACCCTGGACTGTAGCCTACCAGGCTCCTCTGTCCGTGGGACTCTTTCCAGGCAAAAATCCTGGAGTGTGTTGCCATTTCCTCCTCCAGACCATTTTCCTGACTCAACAGTTGGACTTGCGTCTCCTGCATGTTCAACGTTGCAGGCAGGTTCTTTTCCACTGAGCCACCAGGGAAGCCCTGATCCATATAATAACTTTCTTTAACCCCCAGTGTACCCATGCCTGGGTCCCACCACAGAGATGCCGATTCAGTATGTCTGTGGGATGCAAGTCTAATTTTGAAAGTCTTCCTGGGTGATTCTTTTCTGTAGAATGGTTGAAGTATCAATGTAAAACAAAATCAATCTATCTGTCTACCTGTTGACAAAGAAGCTATACCGGCTATCGTAATGTATACATTTAAAGGAGGTTGAAATCAACAATATTATTGGAGGGCAAGCGTAATTCAGGTTTCCTGGATTGCTTTGGGATCCAGAGTGAGCCAAAACCCAGCAGGCGGTATGTTCTAACTGGAGCAGGAGCTGCTGCAGTCAGTTCTCTCCTGCGTACATACTCGTTAGCAGGAAGAATAACAGGGGAAAGGGAAGTTTTGGCTGCTTGGTTCCCAGTCCATTGATTTTTTTTTTTGTGTGTGTGTGTGTGGCTCCTCCCATGAGGTACAAACCAAAATCACCAGTCCCTTAAACATCTATAGAAGCTCCTGGTGCACCACCCACAGCTACAGGATCTAAGTTTCCTATCTTTGAAGCTTCTGCCTTTTATTCTCCAATCTTTCTTCCACCAGGAACACAAACTTAACAACAATCAAACCCCTCCATTCTTCTTGTTACTAATCATAATTTACTTTTGATATATTTCAGTATAGTCAGTAATACATGTGTGTGCTCAGATTATCTTCCCCTGTAGACATGGTTGGTTATGTAAGATGAACTCTAGGGGGAGTCTGCCATCTAAAGTGGTCACTAAGAACACTTCAGATACTACTTGATAAGTATGAACCACAAAATTAATGAATGAAATGAATGTTAGAAGTAATTCTCCATTAGTGAGATGAATGTGGTTCATTAGGAGTTATACAGATATCTCCATCCTTTGCTTGGAGAGAGTATAGGAATCTTGCAAGTGAAACAGCTAACATTTGCGGAATAAACCCCTGAATTGAGAATTCAGTGTTTTCAGTCAGAGGAGCATCCTGCCTCCTCATTTGACTAGATTAGCTGATCCTCCGGGAATGGTGAGTCGTTCATGCAGAGTGGTGGTTGGAGTGCCTAAAAAGTCAAAGAGGGGAGTTTAAGAGTCAAAGCAACAGGTGACATGTGGTGTTATGTCTGTCTGCTAATGCTTGTTTGAACTTGCAGCCAGGTTCATTGCAAAAATGTCTTGTTGATTATTCTGGGATACACCTAACGTTTATCAAAAGAACTGGACAGTTGTGATGGGCCCAGGTGGTATAAATCAGTTTGTAGCACTGCTTCTTCCCCCCATCTCCATGTAGGAAGCTCTTTATTTTGGGAAATCCATTTCTCTGCTTACAAGAGAAAGGAGCAGAACTACTTTATGTTTTATATTAGAAGGTTCCTCTTATTTGTTGTATCCTGTATCCCATTTTTTTCATTTGTTAGATCACTGGCTAACATAATGATAGCAGTGATAGCTTCAGCCTACATCAGTTCAGCCACTCAGTTGTGTCTGACTCTCTGAAACCCCATGGACTACAGCACACCAGCCTTCCCTGTCCATCACCAACTCCTGGAGCTTCCTCAGACTCATGTCCATTGAGTCGGTGATGTCATCCAGCCATCTCAACATCTGTTGTCTCCTTCTCCTCTTGCCTTCAGTCTTTCCCAGCATCAGGGTCTTTTCCGAGTCAACTCTTCGCATCAGGTGGCCAAAGTATTGGAGTTTCAGCTTCAGCATCAGTCCTTCCAATTGAATATTTACGACTGATTTCCTTTAAGATGGACTGGTTGGATCTCCTTGTAGTCCAAAGGACTCTCAAGAGTCTTCCACAACACCACAGTTCAAAAGCATCAATTCTTGGCATTCAGCTTTCTTTATACTCCAACTCTCACATCCAAACATGACTACTGGAAAAACCATAGCTTTGACTAGAGGGATCTTTATCCTCATGTTAGACAACAGGGAGAGAACACAGCCCGCCCATCAATAGAAAATTGGATTAAAGATTTACTGAGCATGGCCCTGCCCATCAGAACAAGCCCCAGTTTCTCCTTCAGTCAGTCTCTCCAATCAGGAAGCTTCCATAAGCCTCTTATCCTTATCAGTCAGAGGGCAGACAGAATGAAAACCACAATCACAGAATACTAATCAGCCTACATAGCACAGGCAAATAGACAATGATCAAGTCAAGCATGAGAACTCCCTGTCCTGATCTGGAACTATGATGATGAGACTAGAGGCAGAAGTTTCACCTGTCTCAGCAGATTTGGGGAGTATTCCCATTTCTAGAGGAATGATGCAGGCGTGTGTTTTATGAGTGCTCTTAATTATCTATTCAGTCGTCCCCACAATAGTATGAGAAATGCGTTCTTATTCCCATTCCCATTTTGTGCATAAGGAGTCCAATGGTCAGGCAGTCCTCAGTAACCTGATAAATTTGAGCAGTGAGCCCAGGACTTTAAGATGCTTCTGACTTTGATGTTCTATTGTGTTGCTTCCACACTCAAAGGCAGGTCTGGCTTAGTCTCTGTGGAGTCTCCAGGTGTGCACAGGTTTTGTTTGAGCCCTCTGAGCATCTAAGCTAGGAATGGGGTTTAATTCTAATTGCGATTTCACCCCTCCTACCATCTTTCTGGGGCTTCTCCTTTGCCCCTGGACATGGGGTATATTTTTTTTTTTTGGTGGGTTCCAACATTCTCCTGTTGACAGTTGTTCAGCAGCCAATTGTAATTTTGGAGTTCTCACGGGAGAAGATGAGCGCATGTCCTTCTGCTCCGCCATCTTAAATGCCATCAGTCATGGTGGAGAGTTCTGACAGAACGTGGTCCACTGGAGAAGGGAATGGCAAACCACTTCTGCATTCTTGCCTTGAGAACCCCATGAACACTATGAAAAGGCAAAAGTATAGGACACTGAAAGATGAACTCCCCAGGTCAGTAGATGCCCAATATACTACTGGAGAAGAGTGGAAGAATGACTCCAGAAAGAATGAAGAGATGGAACCAAAGCAAAAACAGCACCCTGTTGTGGATGTGACTGTTGATGGAAGTTAAGTCCAATGCTGTAAAGAACAGTATTGCATAGAAATCTGGAATGTTAGGTCCATGCTGCTGCTGCTGCTAAGTCGCTTCAGTCTGTCTGACTCTGTGCAACCCCATAGATGGCAGCCCATCAGGTTCCTCTGTCCCCAGGAATCTCCAGGCAAGAATAATGGAGTGGATTGTCTTTCTCTCTCCAATGCATGCATGCATGCTAAGTTGCTTCAGTCATGCCTGACTCTGTGCAACCCTATGGGCAGCAGTCCACCAGGTTCCTCTGTCCACAGGATTCTCTAGGCAAGGATACTGGAGTGGATTGCCATTTTCTTCTCCAGTTAGGTCCATGAATCAAGGTAAATTGGAAATAGTCCAACAGGAGATGGAAAGAGTGAACATCAACATTTTAGGAATCAGTGAACTAAAATGGACTGGAATGGGTGAATTTAATTCAGAAAACCATTATATATACTAGTGTGGGCAAGAATCCCTTAGAAGAAATGGAGTAACCCTCATAGTCAACAAAAGAGTCCAAAATGCAGTACTTGGTGCAATCTCAAAAACAACAGAATGATCTCTGTTCATTTCCAAGGCAAACCATTCAGTATCACAGTAATCTAAGTCTTATGCCCCAACCAATGATGCTGAAGAAGCTGAAGTTGAATGGTTCTATGAAGACCTACAAAATCTTCTAGAACTAACACCCCAGAAAGATGTCTTTTTCATTATAGGGGACTGGAATGCAAAAGTAGGAAGTCCAGAGAAACCTGGGTAACAGGCAAATTTGGCCTTGGAGCACAGAAGGAAGCAGGGCAAAGGCTAACAGAGTTATGCCTAGAGACTGCCCTGGTCATAGCAAACACCCTCTTCCAACCACACAAGAGAAGACTCTACACATGTCATCACCAGATGATCAATACCAAAGTTAGACTGATTATATTCTTTGCAGCCATAGATGGAAAAGCTATATACAGTCAACAAAAACAATACTGGGAGCTGACTGTGGCTCAGATCATGAACTCCTTATTGCCAAATACAGACTTAAATTGAAGAAAGTAGGGAAAACCACTAGACCATTCAGGTATGACCTATATCAATCCCTTACAATTATACAGTGGAAGTGACAAATAGATTCAAGAGATTAGATCTGATAGACAGAGTGCTTGAAGAATGATGGATGGAGGTTCATGACATTGTACAGGAGGCAGTGATCAAGACCATCCCCAAGAAAAAGAAATGCAAAAAGGCAAAATGACTGTCTGAAGAGGGCTTACAGAATGCTGAGAAACGAAGAGAAGCTAAAGGCAAAGGAGAAAAGGAAATATATACCCATTTGAATGCAGAGTTCCCAAGAATAGCAAGGAGAGGTAAGAAAGCCTTCTTCAGTGATCAATGCAAAGAAATAGAGGAAAACATACAATGGGAAAGACTAGAGATTTCTCCCAGATAATTAGAGACACCAAAGGAACATTTCATGCAACGATAGGCACGAGAAAGGACAGAAACAAAATAGACCTAACGGAAGCAGAAGAGATTAAGAAGAGATGGCAAGAATACACAGAAGAACTGTACAAAAAAGGTCTTCGTGATCCAGATAACCACGATGGTGTGATCACTCACCTAGAGCCAGACTCCCTGGAATGCAAAGTCAAGTGGCCTTAGGAAGCGTAATTGGAAAAAAAAATCTAGTGGAGGTGATGAAATTCCAGTTGAGCTATTTCAAATCCTAAAAGATGATGCTATGAAAATGCTGCATTCAATATGCCAACAATTTTGGGAAACTCAGCAGTGGCCATAGGACTGGAAAAGAAGGTCAGTTTTCATTTCAATTCTGAAGAATGGCATTGCCAAAGAATGCTCAAACTGTTACGCAATTGCACTCATCTCAAACACTAGCAAAGTAATGCTCAAAATTCTCCAAGCCAGGCTTCAACAGTATGTGAACTGTGAACTTCCAGATGTTCAAGCTGGTTTTAGAAAAGGCAGAGGAACCAGAGATCAAATTTCCAACATCCGTTGGATCATCAAAAAAGCAAAAGACTTCCAGAAAAACGTCTACTTCTGCTTTATTGACTACACTAGAGTCTTTGACTGTGTGGATCACAGCAAACTGGAAAATTCTTAAAGAACTGGTAATACCAGACTACCTTAGCTGTCTCCTGAGAAATCTGTATGTAGGTCAAGAAGCAACAGTTAGAACTGGACATGAAACAGCAGACTGGTTTCAGATTTGGAAAGGAGTGTGTCAAGGCTGTATATTGTCACTCTGCTTATTTAACTTATTTGCAGAGTACATCATGGGAAATGTTGGGCGGGATGAAGCACAAGCTGGAATCAAGATTGCCGGGAGAAATATAAATAACCTCAGGTATGCAGATGACAGCACCTTTATGACAGAAAGTGAAGAACTAAAGAGCCTCTTGATGAAAGTGAAAGAGGAGAGTGAATAAGTTGGGTTAAAACTCAACATTCAGAAAACTAAGATCATGGCATCTAGTCCCATCACTTCATGGCAAATAGATGGGGAAACAATGGAAACAGTGAGAAACTTTATTTTGGGAGGGCTCCAAAATCACTGCAGAAGGTGACTGCAGCCATGAAATTAAAAGACACTTGCTTCTTGGAAAAAAAAGCTATGACCAACCTTGACAGCATATTGTAAAGCAAAGACATTAGCTCATCTAGTCAAAACTATGGTTTTTCCAGTAGTCCTGTATGGATGCAGAGAAGGCAATGGCAATCCACTTCAGTACTCTTGCCTGGAAAACCCCATGGACGGAGGAGTCGGACATGACTGAGTGACTTCACTTTCCCTTTTCACTTTCAATGTTTGGAGAAGGAAATGGCAACCCACTCCAGTGTTCTTGCCTGGAGAATCCCAGAGACAGGGGAGCCTGGTGGGCTGTCATCTTTGGGGCTGCTCAGAGTTGGACATGAGTGAAGCGACTTAGCAACAGCAGCAGCATGTATGGATGTAGAGTTGGAGTATAACAAAAGCTGAGCACCGAATAATTGATGGTTTTGAATTGTGGTGTTGTGGAAGCCTCTTGAGTGTCCCTTGGACAGGAAGGAGATCCAACCAGTCCATGCTAAAGGAAATCGGTCCTGAATATTCATTGGAAGGACTGATGCTGAAGCTGAAGCTGAAGCTCTAGTACTTTCGCCACCTGATGAGAACTGACTCTTTGGAAAAGACCCCGATGCTAGGAAAGATTGAAGGCAGGAGGAGAAGGGGACAACAGAGGATGAGATTGTTGGATGTCACCACTGACTTGATGCACTTGAGTTTGAGTAAGCTCCGGGAGTTGGTGATGGAACGGGAAGCCTGGTGTGCTGCAGTCCATTTTGCAGTCATTGGGGTCACAAAGAGTCGGACACACCTGAGTAACTGAACTGTGTCGCTTCCATTAATGACTGATGTTTATTATGGCTTCAAGTAATGTTCAAAATTTAAGTTTAATGTTCAAAATACCCTTTGGAGGTGAGGAAGCATGTTTTGTATGTTAGAAATATTTCAATACTGGTTGCTGGAAATTAAAAATAGAACTTTAGGAAATGTAGCCAACCAAGGTATGCCTAGGGCCACCAAGGTCTACATGCACTTTGTTAGAATGAACTTTTATTTGTAACTGGATAAATACAAGCTACCAATTGTTAGGGTAGATATCTGTGTTACAAAGAATCTAGAAAGGCTGAAGAACAAAGTGGAATGACTTACCTTGTAAGGCCGGTAGAATGGAGCTCCAAGGTGGTAATCAAGAAATAATTCACTTTTGTGCATATTAACTAGCATGCTTAGTGTTGGTTAAGGTGAGAAGATTCCAGATCATGAGACTTAAGTGCATCTTTATAGTGATTTTGGGATCCAAAAGCTGTTCTAATGCACAACTGTTGTGAGCAGGAGTCAGTGGCGTGTGCTCTCTTATTGGCACCTCTGCTAAGTGGAACACAGAACAGTTTCTCCACTATGAAGAAAGAGGGCATTGGGGGTTGTCTGAGTGGAATGGTGCCTATTAAAAGGAAGATAAGAGAGCTGTTGAGAACCACTATCATACAAAAATAGTAAACAATGATTCTTGACCATTAACTGGACACAGTAGTCTCTTATTGAATAACATTGGAGAGGTCTATATTTCTAAACCCTTTGCATGTGTTTAGTCAAGGGTCTGTTCAGCCAGATTATTTTAACTTTTGACCGTTACCCTGAATTTGAAAAAGCTGAAATCAATTTTTATAAATAGAAAATACTTTGCCAGTGACTAGTAGTTAGTGTCTTCGTCACAGAGAAAATATGTGTACAAAACTTGTCTGCATAAGTGCCTCTGTAAGAGTTTTCACTTAGTGAGTTTTGCCATAATGTTTCAGCTTTTCATTTACACAAGGTTGGCACCTAACTGCAGACAATACCAGTTTCTAACACTGTGCCTGTGGCTCTTATGATGTTTTCTGTGTCCTTGGTGGATTCTCATATTTCTTGCATCAAAGTACAATGTTATACATTTTAATAGAAGCCCTCTCTTTTGTGCTTATTCTGAGTATCACTAAATTGCATAACCTTCAGACTGCTGCCAAAATGCAGAGGGCTAGGATTGCAGTTTCTTCCTCATGTGAAGTGGCTTCTGGAATGTTTATATTTTTAAATTTGTGTTAGGCCAGTGTTTAAAGTTACCTAAAGTGTGACTATGCTTAACACATTTTAGCAATGTGACCTGTTTAATGATTGAGCTTGCCTGTATAATAATAGAAAGTTAGCTATTTTGTAATTAATGTTCTTTCCAGGGCCCTGTACTTTTCACACACCAAGTGATTCACGTGTTCTTCCCAATGAATTCCATGTGCACTTGCATAGTCCCAGCTACTATTCTTTTTCATTTTTTTCCTCCTCTTTTGCTTGCTTCCTGATAGCCTGCAATGATCTCACTAGCATCTTCCACACGCACTGTCTTTGCATATAATCTAGACATTGCATGCTCACAAAACCCAGCCCATGGAGCCCATAGAACCCAGCACGTTTACATCAGTCTCCTTAGACTAGAGAAGCCTGTGATGGTTAAGACCAAAAGACCACATAATATTAATGAGTACCATCTGTAAAATTTTGAGATTTTTTTTCTCTGGACCCAGCTTTATTCTTATATATGAAAGTTTATAAGTTGACAGTTTGTAAGAGTAGTATTTAAAATGTATTTCTACTGGAATTGAGTGTGCTTTTATCAAAGGAATATGATTACAGTATGGAAAATAAAAGAAGATCCATTTCTTCAAGAGCAATAGACCAAGTTTCCAAAATTAGCAAGTCTCCATCTGAAGAGGGAGGCTTTTACTTAGTCCCAACTCTGGATGTCAGAGGGGAGGTTGGGCCTCATATCAAGATCTTCTAATTTTTGAATTTAGAAATGATGCAAAACCTCCACATTTTAAAATATTGGTCAAAAAAAAAGTGTGGACTACACCCAACACCTTGGTGGAATTGACGTCTTGTGCTCTAAAGTTCAGTTGAGGAACTTTTTTGCAGATATGATATAAGTGAGTACTGATATTGCATTTAAACTTCTCCAGTTATATATCAGTATTTGAAAACTATCAGCCATCTGTGGAAAAAGGAGTTAAGTAAGTCCTGCTGACCCTTGGTTGCCTCGGTTCCCTCAGGGAGAGAACAGGCTTTTGTTAACAAGATGTGCCTGAGGTCTGTGACCTCCTGCTGAACTGCCAGCCTTCTCTGAAAGGTTTACTTTTGTGGCTTTCTGGTTTCACTGTATTTTATTACTATTTTATATTTTGGCCACTTTTGTGTGTACTACAGGATCTTAGAATCCCTGACCAGGGATCGATCCCTGCCCCCTGAAGTGGATACTCTTAGTCTTAACCACTGCACCACCAGGAAGTCCCCTTTCTGGTCTCACTGTATTTTTAAAAAATTATTATTAGTTTATGTTTTTGCCACCTCTACAAGACCTGCAGGATCTTAGTATCTGCAACCAGGGATCTATCCTGTGCCCCCTGAAGTGGAAGCATCGTATCTTAACCACTGGACCTGTAGGGAAGTTCCCTTGCTGGTCTCACTGTGGCCACCCTGAAGTCCAACCTTGCACAGCTGCAAAGGTTTGGTTCACTCTTGCTGATGCTAATGATTTTCTTTCCACTTTCTGTGTATATCATTTCCCTCTTCTTCCACATTGTTCATTCTGCTCATTGAAGTATCTTCTTTTTTCTCTTTATCCTTTCCATGCTTTCTTCCCGACCCCGACCCCATTTTGGTAAGAAGAGATTTTTATTTATCCCGCAGGAAACTATAATTTTGGCCGAAAATTACTAGCTTCTGAGCAGTGCAGTCAGAAAGAGAGGCACACCCAGGAAGCAAAGCTTGCATCCTGGCTTTTCGTACTTCCAAGAGCAGTTTTTCATCTTCTCCCTTAATTCTTCCTCCTGTGTTCACAACTTTGGAGACAATCAACGTGATCTACCTGGTGGGTCAGCCCTCAGATGTGAGGGTTGTCCTGTCTCTGCCTTTTCTCTAGGCTCACTGCACCCTCCTGATCAGAGCTGCCGCCCTTCACTGTGTTTTCATTGCTCTGCCCTTGGATAGCTGTGAGCAATTGCAGTTTGGATCACAGCCGCTGCAGCGCTCACTCTTCTATAGCAGTTCATGGAATACCTTACTTAGGATGACATGTTTCTGTTGGAAAAAAACTAAACTCTTTTGCACTCACACTGAAACAAAATGTGCTTATTGTGATAATCAAGGACTTCTCCCTGCTTACCTTTCTTGCTATTTTCCTGAAGTATGATTTGTTACAGCCATACGTCATTCTCCAGAAACACTGCGTATTTTCACATGCCCCTCTCTCTTTGCCCAGTGATGCCTCATACCTCAAAACTGAGCTGAGATGACACTTCTGCTTTGTAGCCTTTAGGTGGGCTGACTCTGCATCTCTACATTTAGCTTTATCATTGTGTAACTACTGCTTGGTTTGCCAATTCTCTCACTAGACTGTGAGCTCCTTGGAAGCAGGAAATATCTTTCATCCCGGAATGCTTAGGTTCTAGTGTGATGCTTGTCTGTATGCCCAGGCACTGCATTAGAACTTAAGAATGGTGAAATAGCTAACAGACTTCAGTTATTCAGTCTCTAAGGGTATGGAGTTGTTGCAGTTTGCTAGCAATTGGACATGTTAGCTCTGATGATCTTTATTAAGACTCATGCACAATAGGTCAAGTTCAGTTCAGTCACTCAGTCATGTCCACCTCTTTGCGACCCCATGAACCCCAGCATGCCAGGCCTCTGTCTCCATCACCAACTTCCGGAGTTTACCCAAACTCATGTCCATTGAGTCAGTGATACCGTCCAACCATCTTATCCTCTGTCATCCCCTTCTCCTCCTGCCCTCAGTCTTTCCCAGCATCAGGGTCTTTTCAAATGAGTCACCTCTTCGCATCAGGTGACCAAAGTATTGGAGTTTCAGCTTCAACGTCAGTCCTTCCAATGAACACCCAGGACTGATCTCCTTTAGGATGGACTGGTTGGATCTCCTTGCAGTCCAAGGGACTGTCAGGAGTCTTCAACACAACAATTGAAAAGCATCAATTCTTCTGCACTCAGCTTTCTCTATATGTTAATTTAGCCTCTATCTTTTTATTTTATTTTATTTTTACTATTTAAACTCAGAGTTATAATTACTTATAGTCTTTTAGCTACTAAGATAAACAAATCTAAAATTAAAATCATGAAGTTTATATGACATAAGGAGAAGGCAATGGCACCCCACTCCAGTACTCTTGCCTGGAAAAATCCCATGGATGGAGGAGCCTGGTAGGCTGCAGTCCATGGGGTTGCTAAGAGTCGGACATGACTGAGCGACTTCACATTCACTTTTCACTTTCATGCATTGGAGAAGGAAATGGCAACCCACTCCAGAGTTCTTGCCTGGAGAATCACAGGGACGGGGGAACCTGGTGGGCTGCCGTCTATGGGGTCACGCAGAGTCAGACACGACTGAAGCGACTTAGCAGCAGCAGCAGCAGCAGGGCTGGTATGGTCTGAATGTTTGTGTCCCTCCGAAATCCATGTGCTAAAATCCTAATGCCCAATGTGAAAGTGTTAGGAGACAAGGCCTTTGGGAGGTGCCTAAGTCACAAGGGTGGAACTCCCATGAGTTAGAGCAATAGTGCGTATAAAGGAGACCTCACAGAGCTCCCTACCTCTTCTATCATGTGAGGAAACTGAGAAGTCTGTGACACAGGAGAGAGCTGTCATGTGCCCCCCATCATACTGGCATCCTGATCTCAAACTGTCAGCCTTTAGAACTGTACGGAATACATTTCTATTGTTCTTAAACCACATGACCTGAATAGACTAGGACAAAAGGACTTTAAAATCAAATCATCTGTTTTACCAGAGAGCATTCAAGTTAAAAGAACCACTGAAATTGGGTTTAGCCACTCTTCTCTTTATGTGAAACGCACGAACAGCTAGCTCAAAGGGCAGCTCCTGATGATGACTCCTGAGTCTCTCCGGTAGTTTCTGAAATACCTTGTCTCCTGTCTGTCATGGTTTTGCCACTGCTCAGGCTCACAGCTTTGTCTGCAGGACCTCAGACTTCCTGATGACATGGTGGTGACTTCAGTCTGCAATGAAGGAGGGACCAATAGTGAAGTTCCTGAAATGAGTATTCATTCCATCAAGGTCAGAATAAAGGACAAACACTAGGCAGTTTTGGTGGAAATTTTGTCTTGCTTTAAAGTAATGTTCTAAAGAACTATCTATACAATTAGCATTAGAGGGTTTTTTAAACAATTTAACCTTGCTTTTTATTCTTGAAAGCATGATCGGTAAGAGATGAACTGCTGTGTGCATATTTTCAAATTCTTCTTTACCCCCCTCCCCAAATCATCAAAATATTGGGTATACCTTTGTTACTGAGTAAATTTTGATTTAAAAACAGAAAGTCTTTATACATATTACAGGGAAAGAACACTTCAAACAGACTTTGGCAGCATGTGTCATTGTTTCTAAATGTAAAGTTTTTAAACATAGCTTGGTACAACAGTTTGTTACAGTTAAAATTCAGTTTGTGTCACTTTTAGAAATCTAAACATTGTTTCTCTGTCATATGTCTTTGAAATGATATCATATGTTCTGGAAACTCAATAGGGATATTGAGAGTGCCAGAACTTACTAGAGGAAAAAAATACATATGTATAACCACTATAGATATAGATATGACTATATATGAATATCTTTTTCTTTCTTTCTCATTAGGCTTATGAAACTGTGAAGTCACAATTGGGGACTATCTAGGAAAACTGAGTGATAAATGTGTGTGATAATTGGTAAATCTCTATTTTATCTGATGCTGTGACCTGGGCACTGGGACTGTGGTGGTCGGGTGGAAAGCTAGAAAGAGGGTTGGTTGTTCAGAGTGTAAAAGAAAGCTGAATTCTGAAAGTGAGATCAACGCTTCTACTTCAGAGGGCTCTGTTTGGCATAGCTGAGAGCAAGCAGAGACTGTGGGCTCAGAATATGCTAGAGGCCACGGAGTCAACAGTTGCTCTTAGGCAGCATTTTCAGGGGCAGGAATTTACAGGCCAAAGTGTTAGGACCACAGGAATTGTATGACTGCAAATGTCAGAAACTGAGAAATGTTTTCTTGAGGGTCTCTTGACACACTAAACTACACTGACTGGGGATAGATTTGCTTTTATCCAGACTCAGCCTCACCAGGGCTTATCTCTTGTCTTTGTTGGCTCACATTTGGGTCCAACCTATGCTGCGAGTCTCTAAAACCCATCCTCTCCCATTATGATTCCTACCTCACATTATGCTGTGAAGCCAGGCAATGAAGAGCTTTTTTTATTCCTCTTCGCAGAAAAGTTCTGAGTTTTCTGTCTGGGCCAGTTAAGGTAATACAGCTAATCATGACTACTCACTCTGGCAAAGGTAACATTTTTGCTGATTGGTAGCTTTAAAATACATGGTCTGCCTTTAGAGCAGGGGAGGAGTTAATTCTCCAAGGAACAATGTCTGATTTGTAAACTAAGATGAAGTTAATCTATTTCTAGAAAGACAGAGTTGTTGTTCAGTTGCTCAGTCGTGTCTGACTCTTTGCAACCCCATGGACTGAAGCACATCAGGCTTCTCTGTCCTTTACTATCTCCCAGAATTTGCNAGGAACAATGTCTGATTTGTAAACTAAGATGAAGTTAATCTATTTCTAGAAAGACAGAGTTGTTGTTCAGTTGCTCAGTCGTGTCTGACTCTTTGCAACCCCATGGACTGAAGCACATCAGGCTTCTCTGTCCTTTACTATCTCCCAGAGTTTGCTCAGACTCATGTCCATTAAGTTGATAATGCCATCCAACCATCTCATCCTCTGTCTGGAAAGGTATAAAACTCAAATTAGTACAAGATACAGTAAAGGGCTGAAATTGATCAGTTAACTATTAAGAACGCATAACCTAGGATGGATGAGTTTATGTTAATTGGACCCAACTTTTAAAGAACACTAACTCCTGTTCTTGAAAGTTGCTCTAGAAATTGAAAATGAGAAAAAGTTACCAGCTAATTTAAGTGACTCTAGTATAATTTTAAACCTAAAGCCCAATGAGCATAACAGGAAAAAAAATGACTGTAGGCCTGTTTCTCGTATGACTATAGATACCACAATCTACACAAAGTAAAAATTTGGCTAAGCATATCCTGTGGTTTAATACAAATAATGCATAATGATCAAGTAAGACTTGATACTTGATATTAGAAAATGTGAGAACAATTCATCATACTGTTAGATCAAAGGAGAATTAAAATCAAATGATCATCTTTATTGATCCCAAGAAAGCATTCGATAAGGTTCACTACCTGTTTATGAAAAATATATCTTGGGACTAAAGGCTTAGAAGGGTACTTTCTTAGTTTGGTAAATGTTATATATCAAAAACTACAGAAATGATATTTCATGGAAAAATTTAGTATATTTTTTGGATTGTGTAAAGGTTAACGGTAAAGAACAACACTTAGAGAAATGGAAGTATTGAAATGAGAGTAAAGACACATTATTTGCAGATGAGATAGCCATCTACCTTAAAAAAAAATTAACAGGCAAACTATTGGAAGTATTAAAAGAGTTAACCAAGGCCCTAGATGCAAGATTAACTTTTAGAAATCACGACTATACTCTCTGTGAAGAATAATGACTAAAAATTACAATGTAAAAACAGCAATACAAAGTAGTAAATATCTGGGGATTAACAACTGAGTTTATACAAGACTTTCATGAGAAATGTTTAATAGAAACCATAATAGGTGATGCGTATGAAAAGAGATTGTCCATACTCTTGGGATGATATAATTTAATACTATAACCATGTCAAATCTGCCAAAATTAATCTTGATCTCAATTTCAATTGGATTAAAAATATTAATTTTATTAAAAATATTTAGGGAGAATAGAATTCCAGAAATAACTGAATTAACCTTAAGAAGAGGATAGAAGAGAGATTTGGCCATCAAATATTAAGTCAAAGTAGAAAGTCATAGTTGAATTTTTTTGAAGGTTTTTTTTTTTTTTTTTGGATACAAGAATAGACAAATAGACTGAAGGGATTGAATGGAGAGCTCAGAAATAAACTGATATATATGGAAAAGTTTTTTATGTGGTAAAACATTGCAAGTCATTGGAGAACAGATGGATTGTTTAATAGATGACCTTGGGAAAATTGGCTCACAACATTATAAAAAGAAACCTAATAATTTTTAAGAGGAGAAGATGGCTGGATGGCATCACAGACTCGATGGACATGAGTCTGAGTGAACTCCGGGAGTTGGTGATGGACAGGGAGGCCTGGCGTGCTGCGATTCATGGGGTCGCAAAGAGTTGGACACAACTGAGTGACTGAACTGAACTGAATGCTTTTTAATACCACATACAAAAGATATACCTTTTCCAAGTAGGTGAAAGACCTAAGTATGAAAGCTAAAATTATCAATTGAATTGAATACAATTTAAGAGATTTTACAAACAAAATTTCAAAAATAAAACCATAAAATTATAAACTGATCAATTTTTATCATCACTTATAGGATTTCTGCTCATTAAAAGTTACGATGGACAGCCTTGATGAACATGTAACTAAATGGGCGAAGTTATTTAAAATATCTAAAACCCAACAAGGGACCAATGTATAGAATACAAGGAGTTTCAAAAAATCAACTAAAGAGACACCGATAGAAAAACAGGCAAAGAATATATGAACAGCTAATTTATAGAGGAAGATACCCCTAATGCCCACAACTTCATATTATTTTGTAATTAGATAAATCGAGTTAAAGGTACTATGAGATGTCGTTTTTCATTACTAAAGTGCAGAAACATTGAAGTTGGATAATGCCAGGTATTGAAGATTTGTATAGTGAGGAAGCCTCAGATACTGCTGGTGAAAATGTAGACTGGTACAACTATCCTAGAGAGCTGCTGCTGCTGCTGCTAAGTTGCTTCAGTCATGTCTGACTCTGCAACCCCACAGATGGCAGCCCACCAGGCTCCTCCGTCATGGGATTTTCCAGGCAAGAGTACTGTAGTGGGGTGCCATCACCTTCTCCATTCTAGAGAGCAGTCTGCTACTATTCAGTCAAAATAGCAAATATCATAACTCAGCATTTTGGATACACACATCCTCAAAAACAAATTCTTGCGCTGGTAAATGAGGAGGCCTGAATCAGCATATTTATTACTGCATTGTTTGTAGAGGCAATGAGTTTGTAGATGTACAGGTGTCATCACCAGAAAAGTGGATAAATAGATTTTAGTGGACATCAGGGAACATTTGCAGCAAGTAGATATTGTGGATTTGATGTGCAATGTGGATACATCTCAAAAGCAAAAAAATAATAAAGTATTCTATATAGTCCTATTTATGTAAATCAAAACATGTGCATATACATACAAACTAAAGATACCCATGAACCACATTATGGTGGCTTTACCTGGGGTGAAGAGAGAAAAGGAAGTTGTTGGTATAAAAGAGAAGGGGGAAAAAGACATATCCCAAGGGAAGCAGAAAAGGTAGGTATACTGAAAGACTAAAGAATGAATCCTGTCTGGCAAAAAAAGGGAAGTGTCTACCGGCTCAAGTATGTGCAAGAGATCAGGACACCAGAAGTAGACTCTAATAGAATATGGGAGAGTACCATGTGAACACCAACCTAAGACACAGAGTGTTGACTTCATTTATAGTTACAATCAAATTAGTCACCCAAAGACCTGAGTGCCCCAGACGTGGAGAAAATGGCTGGCTATTTAAATTGAAGGAGAAGGTTTGGTAAGCATAGAAAGTTAGAAATGAATGATGTCATATGTAAGAGTTTCTCTGTAGCTCTATTAAAATTGGTTTCATTGTGATTGTTTCCTTTTTTCTTTTTCTTTCTGCTGCTTTTATATGCCTCCTAGTTTTGTGTATTGTCATTCACATTCCTTGGCACTGTCCTTTCACAGTCTTTCTTCACAACATCCCTTTGCTTTTTCCGCTTTTTCCCTTTATCTCTGTGTTAAGAAATGACTGTCTTATTGTTTCTTTTTCTATGTTTTTTCCTCTTCCAAACAGTTGTTCCCCTGTCCCCATTTTTTTCTAATAGGAGATGGTTTTTCTTCATCCTGCAGATCTGTCCTGCACACCTCCCACACTCTGTTCCTAACATGACTTTGAGAGGAAAATGGTAGGAGGGAATAAATTGCTAGGTTCCTTAATCTTATTTTCATGCACATATTTTAGCAATAGAAAGTAAAGGTTATGAAAAAACTCAGGAAATCAGAAACATTTGTTTCTCCATATATTTATCTTTAACTTTTTTTTTAGTACTGTAGGTTGTTCTTTGATGATTTCATAGAAATGAAAAGAATTTAATCACTGTACCAACTAGTATCATTTTTTAGCTGTTGACCTAAGTTGTTGACATCCTCATGGATCTTCAGAAATGAGGCTCATGTAAGACATAGTTAACTGATTCCTATTTCTAATTGCTGCAATCATTGCAATAAATGTGGTTATAATAATAAATTTTAAAAATTACCCACTCCTGGGGATGAATGAAAATAAAAAGTCCTTGTGTTTGTAAATCACCCTCCTCACCCTACCTCCCACCATTATTCTAGCTTTACCTGTATGTTTCTAAGGGAGTTGAAACCTAATTTCACTGATGATGTCATACTTTTCCTATAGAGCTGAGCAGCATTTTCTTGGGGAAAATAATTTATTATCTTTTTTATGATGGGAAAATAGAAAAGTCTCTTTTCTGTCTCAGCCTTTTGGAGTTCAGAGGACAAGGAGACATGTTATATCCTACTCAGTAGTGTATTAGTAAATGTTTGACACCCAACTCTTTGGAAAAAAAGTATTGTCAATTTTATGATATAAAAGGTGTAGCATATAATTTACAAATAATAAAATGTAAAATACCTTTTATTATAAATTCACATAGTCAATTATATCTCAGAGAATAATTTTGTCTTTTTTTTTCCCCTTAAGCTCTTAACATCCTGAAGTGCAACCGTGGTTGCAAATGATGAATAAGTATAGTTGTGACATGACTGTTGGTTTATAATTTTTTATATGAACAAGTAAGATGAAAATGAAACAACAAAGGAGGTCAGAACTTCGCATGTTCATCAGTGACTTGAATGAGTTTTTTGCTGAGTTGAATAGTGGTTTTGAATAGTGGAAAAAAATTTGCTCTTTGTAGATGTGTATGTATATGCATGTGTGTGATGTTCACATGGCAGTGACAGATGTAGCAAAGGAGGGCAAATTCTTATCTCGAGATCTTGAATCATGTTTGCTTACATCTGCTTGGCTAAAGCAAGTTACATGGTCAATCTCAGAGTCAGAGGAAGAAGGCCTAAAAATTACTGGGTAACTGAATGGACATGCATACAAGAAAGGCAGTAGTTGCTAGTCATTTTTATGTACTCATTCTATAGGTGTCCTCAGCTCCATCATGAAAAGTCCACAGAGCAGTAATAAACTATGAAAGTGAAAAGTGAAAGTGTTAGTTGCTCAGTCATGTCCAACTCTTTATGACCCATGGACTGTAGCCCACCAGGCTCCTCTGTGCATGGAATTCTCCAGGCAAGAATGCTGGAGTGGGTTGCCATTCCCTTCTCCAGGGAATCTTCCCAGCCCAGGGATCAAACTCAGCTCTCTGACGTTGCAGGCAGATTCTTTACTATCTCAGCCACCAGGGAAGCCCCATTAAACTATAATGACATGGAAATGTATTTAGTATGGAGTTTGTCAGTAGCAGTTTCTAAGGTTTCTCCTACTGCTCCATAGTATCAGGTTGAGAGCTGGTATCTCTCTGATTCTCTTTATCCTCTTGGTCCTAAGATAGCTGCCCACAAACAAAATCTTGTGTGTACCAAGACCCAGGGAAAAAGATCAGTGACCGCACAGGAGACTGAACCAGCACTACCTGCTAATCTTGGAGGCTTTCCTATGGAGGTGTGGAT
Organism: Neotragus pygmaeus; assembly: GCA_006410875.1. Taxonomy (NCBI): domain Eukaryota; kingdom Metazoa; phylum Chordata; class Mammalia; order Artiodactyla; family Bovidae; genus Neotragus; species Neotragus pygmaeus. The sequence continues at coordinate 1,397 of SJYV01037832.1, read as the reverse complement.
CTGCAGACGCTCACTGCAGAGATGGGGGCACTGGCAACAGCAGTCTCGAGAGGTGCCCCTTGGTGTGAGCCCTCTTGGAGGGAGGTTGCTATTAACCCTACCGTGGAGAGCCTGCAGACTCCTGGGCTGGGTTGCTTCAGGTGAAACAGCTAACAGAGAGGGACCACAGCCACACGCATCAGCAGACAATCAGAATGAAGTTTTAGTGAACATAGCCCTCCCCACCAGAGCAAGACCCAGTTTTCCCACTAGCATTTTCTCCTATCATGAAGCTTACACAAACCTCTTAGCATGTCTGCTGGTGGGCAGACAAAAGAAACGAGCTATAATCCTGCAGCTACCAAACTGAAAACCACATCACAGAAAGCTGATCAATATGAAAAGGCAGAGATTATGTCCCAGATGAAGAGACAAGATAAAATTCTGGAAAAACAACTGAACAAAGTGGAGGTAGGCAACCTCCCAGAAAATAGAATTCTGAATAATGATAGTGAAGATGATCCACGATCTTGGAAAAAGAATGGAGAAAATTCAATAAATATTTACTAAAGACCTAAAAGAGCTAAAAACAAGCAAGAAATGAACAATACACTAGAAGGAACCAATAGCAGAATAACTGAGGCAGAAAAACAGATAAGTGACCTGGAAGACAGAATGGTGTAAATTACTGTTGTAAAGCAGAATATAGAAAAAAGGATGGAAAAAAAATGAATACAGCCTAAGAGACATTGGGGACAATGTTAAACACACCAACATTTGCATTATAGGGTTCCCAGAAGGAGAAGGGAGAGAGAACGGACACAAGAAAATATTCAAAGAGATAATAACTGAAAGTATCCCTAACGTGGGAAAGGAAATAGTCAATCAAATCCAGGAATTGCAGAGTCCCAGGCAAGATAAACCCAAGGAGGAACATACTGAAGCACATAATAATCAAATTGACAACAATTTAAGACAAAGAAGAAATGTTAAAAACTACAAGGGAAAATGACAAATACAAGGAAATCCCCATAAGGATACTGGCTATTTCTCAACAGAAATTCTCCAAGTCAGACGGGAATGGCGTGATATATATGTTTTAAGTGATGAAAGGGAAGAACCTGCAACCAAGAATACTCTACCCAGAAAGACTCTGATTCATATTTGATGGAGAAACCAAAAGGTTTATATAGAAGGAAAAGTTAAGAGAGTTCAGCACCACCAAAACAGCTTTACAACACTAAGGAGCTTCTCTAGGCAGCAAGCACAAGAGAAGGAAAAGACCTACAAAAAAGAACCCAAAACAATTAAAAAGATGGTAATACGATCATCAGTTCAGTTCAGTTCGTTCAGTCGTGTCCGACTCTTTGCAACCCCATGAATTGCAGCATGCCAGGCCTCCCTGTTCATCACCATCT
>SJYV01037831.1:0-28059 GCA_006410875.1 Neotragus pygmaeus | reverse complement strand
TTTCATTTCCTTTATTTTACAGACAAGACTGTAAGCCTCAGAGAGGAAGGTCACTTGACCCAAATACCAAGTAGTCTTGGTCAGGATCAGGTCCACAGCCTGGATCCTGACTTGTCATCTTGGGGTCCCTGGAGCAGAATCATCAGCGTCACCTTAGAGCTTGTAAGAGACGCAGAGTCCACACCCCCACTGACCTGCTGAACAAGAATCAGCATTTTATTAAGACCCCCGGGTGACGTGTGTGCTCATGAAGGGGCCAGTGGCGACTTGGGCATGACTACCTTGGGGTCGCCATTCATGAGGCGCATGCTGGGGACCAGGAGCTTTACAGCTGTTACAAGACGCTTGCTGTGTTTCATCTCATTTAGCAGTCACAAGTGTTGAATACAAAGCAGGCACTTTAGTCCCTTTTTGCCAATGGAGAAAGAGGAGTATACTTGACCAAAGTCGCACAGATATAGATGAGATCTCGACCTAACTTTGTCTAATGGCTAAACCTGTGCTTACAGCTGTTAGAGCCAATATTATCTCTAGTACAGCAATTTTTTTAAAGTTAATTTTTACTGGAGTGTAGTTGATAAGCAATGTTGTGTTAATTTCTACTGTAGAGCAAAGTGAATCAGTTATGCATATACATATATGCACTCTTTTTTAGATGCTATTCCCATATAGGTTATTACAGAATATTGACTAGAGTTTCCTGTATTGTGCAGTAATTTCTCTTATTAATCGTTATTTACTTTATATACAGTAATATACATATGTCAACCCTAACCTCCCAATGTATCCCTTTCACCCACTCTCTCCCCCTTGGCGACCTTCAATTTGTTTTCTACATCAATGACTGTTTCTGTTGTGTAAATAGGCTCGTTTGTACCATTTTTTAGATTTCACATACAAATGATAGCATATGATATTTGTCTTTCTCTGTCTGAGTTACTGCACTCAGTATGACAAACTCGAGGTCCATCCACATTGCTGCAAATGGCGTGATTTCATTATTTTTTATGGCTGATAGTATTCCATTGTATATATGTACCACATCTTCTTTATTCATTCCTCCAGAAATAGACATTTAGGTTGCTTCAGTGGCCTGGCTATTGTAGATACCAAATTTTTAACCACAGGTAGAACCAAGATGTCTTCAGTATCTTTCTAAATATAGTATATTCCTTCCCTCTGAAATTAAGTAGCTGAAAGTTAATGTCACTTTTTTCAAAATTAGAAGTGTCATAATGAATGTCTATTAGTTTAGAATACAAGGAGATCCTAAGGAAGTATGCAGAGCTGTTTTTCCCTTTACTGAATGAACACAGTCTCCTCGATTATTAAATAAAATTTTAATTTTATAATATTTTTAAATGTATAGGAAAATTGCAATGATAGTACAGGACTTCCCATGTACCCTGTACCAAGGTTCCCCTGTTATTAATGTCTTATATGAGTGTGGGACATTTGTCACAATTAATGAATCAAACTTTGTACAGCTTTCCTTAGCTTTTAATGATCTCCTTTTTCCGTCCCAAGGTACCATCCAAGACAGCACATCACATTTAGCTGTCATGTCTCCTTAGGCTTCTCCTGGCTGTGACGGTTTCTCTGACTCTCCTTGTTTCTGATGCCCTTTCCAGTTTCGAGGAGTCAGGCACTTTGTAGAATGTACCTCGTTTGAGATTTGCCTGATATTGTCCTCACTATTGGGCTGGGCTTGTGCGTTTGAGGGAGGAAGCCCACAGAGATCATCAGACTGTATCAGGGGACGGCACATCCTATCAACGTGACTTTTCCCTGGTGATGCTTCCCTTGACCACCTGGCTAAGGTTGCATTTGATTACTCCTCTGCAAAAGTAACTCACTCTCCATCCCCACATACTGTACTCTTTGGAAGGAAATTTATGGGAAGAAAATCGCTACCCATCTTGTGTTCGTTGGCTGGGGCCTTGCGAATTAGATTGACAAAAAAACAGATTAACAAGAGGAAAAAAAGGTGTATAAACATGTGTATCATGCCTACACATGTTTACATATGTGAGCACCCAATGATGAATAACTCAAAAGAGTGATTAGAACACGGGCTTTATAGCGTCTCAACGAAACAGATGTTGTAGAGAGGGGACAGACACGGATTTTCAGTTTCTAGGGAGGGCAAATGCTACGAAGGCCAATATATGGGGGAGCTAATGGAAGATAAAGACTAGTTAGTATAGTTTGTTATATCATAGTTAGTATAGTATGATTCCTCTGGTGCCGTCTTGGGGCTGAGACTAGAATTGTCTGCCATGATTAACTCTGTCCTTCCTGGTAGGCAGGAGAATGTTTTTTTTTTTTTTTTTTTTTTTTTTTTTACAAATTTTTGCACTGCTTTTCAACAAATGAAAGTCAGAGAGCTTTTCTTTTATCTGTTTATTCTCAGTTGACTTCAGTTCAAAATAATCCTTATGCCAAAATAGTACATTTGAAGGTGGCATATTCTGCCATCCTTCAGAAGTCAGCTGAGCTGTCCACTCTTATGAGCTGTCCACCTTCTTGAGGATGGAAGAGCTACATAAAATATTTGGAATTCTTCTGTAGGCAAGATTTACCTTTTCTCCCTCATTTGTTCAGTGAATCATGTGCTTATATCATTATAGACTCGTGGGTATTTATTTTATGCTTCGGGTGATAATCCTATACTACTCTATTTGCTCTTATGTGGTCACTGGGAGCTTTTTCATTTGGCTCCTATATCCCTTTGGCATGCTCCCATCTTTGTGGATTTTCTTTCTAGTATTTCCTTACTTTCTGACACTTCAAGCTGCTCTGGGTTCACCTTGTATATTCCCTTCCCCGGCCCCAGAATCAGCCGTTTCCCCAAGGACCACATGATGTCTGAATTTGTGTTTACATATGCCATCTTGTCTCATCTTCCCAACAGCTCTGTGATGTGAGGAGCATTATTCTCCTTCACAGGTGTGGAGCAGAAAGGAGACACTGTTTGCCCTGAGAATGGAGGTTGGAGCCAGTGTCTGAGTTAACATCTGCCTGCTCCACCTATACCTTCACCACCTATATGGACCTGTTATATTACAAAATGGAGCAATCCCTTCATCTCAGTCTGGGGATCCACGAGGCTGCAGGGGGAGGAAGAACAGAAAAAGAGAGCTGAGTGGAGTCATCGAAAGGTAAGAAGGGGCTGGTGGAGGTCCGGCTTTGATGAGATTTCTATGTCTACGGAGTATTCACACAGCTTTCCTCTTCTGCAGCCCACCACTCAAACTGTCCTGCTTTGATGAGATCTCTATGTCTACAGAGTATACACACGATCTACCTCTCACCACCCCTGAGCTCTCCTTCCATGTAGTCCTAGAACTCCAGTTCTAGAAAGTACTCTGCAATCACAGCATCGACTCTTCTCCTTTTACAGGAGAAGGTCAGAGAAGGCAAGAGGCTTGTTCAAGAGTGAACACAACTAGATGCCAGAGTTGGTGCTGGGATACAGATCCCCTTATTCCTAAGTCCTTGCCCCCCAAGTAGCCTTAATCATAGTAACCTGGTTTCACCGGGGAGCCGGGGCCGTGGGCGTTGCCATGAGGAACAGCATCATTCATCCTTCAGCCCATCTCTTTTTGTGTCCTGAGCCTGCGGAGTCTATCCCTTGAAGATGGGGAGAGGTATTACTTTCCACCCTTTACTTACTTAAGCACTCTCCCTCACCCCACAATCAGGCTTTAGCAAAAGACTTTTCCTGAGCCTCACTCTGGGTCTTTCTCTTGTGCTGCTTTTTATCGCATCCTCAAATCCCAGCCGAAGCAGCAGGGATTCAGCTACGGAGCCTGCAGTTCCAAATTACTGTTGGATCAGAATCCCTAGTTCCTCAGGCCTGACACGCAGCGTTCCGTGGGGACGGGACCCGCAGAAAGATGGATAGTCACCAATTCGCTTCCAGCCTGATGGCCGTGGAGCCGTCCACCGTGCCGTTAAGAGAGCCACGCTTGGCAAGGGAGAGGCAGGCAAACAGCGATGAATATTTTTATGATCCAGCTCGGAGTGAATTCATCTGACGGCCTGTCTAGCTTCAGGGCAAGCAGGAAGAGATTAAATAAGCTAACGGATGCGATAGCACTTTCTAAACTGTAAACTGGTTGTGAAAGCACTTTCTAACTATAAAGTGTTATGTAAATAGGAGATGAGAGGGGTGCAGGAGCTATCCTGAGAGGATGTTGGTGGAGTGTGGGCAGTTAGCACTCCAGACCTGAATTCCGCAATGTCTGCTCCAGGATCTCCAGCTCCTTTATGAATTTAAGATTATAGATTTTGTAATCAAGAGAATCTTTTTTTCTCCCCTTTTGAATAACTTTTCCTTTGCAGCAGATTAAGCCACCCCTCCTCGATGGCATCCATTTAAAAGTGCATGCTGACTGCAAGGGAAATTTTCAGTGGCTCCCTTCCACAAAATATCTCATTCTCTATGAAATCAGCTCAACTTAGTGAGTCCTAGAGAACAACAAATGACTCCTCGAAGATTTATAAAAGGCATAAACGGTTCTATAAAGAATTTGATAGTTTTCTAACTAATAATTATTACGAGTGATTACACGGCTATTTACCTTGGTTAAAATCCATAAAATTATACACTTCAAACTGGATAAATTTTATAGTATGTAAATTACGCCTCAATAAAGCTGTTTTTTAAAAAGGCATAAACACCTAGGAAGAGTTTGATATTTTTTCAAACAATATTATTAGCTAAATTTAACCTCATATTTTCCTAGGCGTAGAATGTTTCTTTCTATCGCATTGACCAAAAAGTTTGTTCCGGGTTTTCCATAAGCTGTTAAAAAAAAAAAACCCAATGAACTCTTTGGCCAACGCAATACATTATTTTAAATTTTGTCTTCAGTACAAACATCTCGAGCTGAGATTGGAGTTCTGAAACTTGGGACAAGCTTCCCATCAAAAAACTCTCTCTAAGAATTCTCAGGCTTCTCTGCTGGCTCAAGCGGTAAAGAATCCGCCTGCCAGTGCCGGGACGCAGGTTCAATACCTGCTCGAGAAGATCCCCTGGAGGAGGGAATGGCAACCCACTGCAGTATTCTCACCTGGAGAATTCCATGGACAGAGGAGGCTGGCGGGCTACACTCCATGGGCTCACAAACAGTCGGACATGACTGTGAGACTAAAAAATGACGATAAATTTCAGAAAAGCTCTTGTTTTAACTTTCTAACACATGAGGTAGAAATTTTTACCTGACTCTCTGCCATATTTTTTTTACTAGTCAGATGCTCAGAGAAAGAAATTTTTTTTTAATTTAGTTATTTTTTAATTGGAGGACAGTCTCTTTACAATATCATGTTGGTTTCTGCCATGCTGCTACTGCTGCGACATGCATCAGCCACAGGTACACGTGCGTCCCCTCCCTCTTGCACCTCCTCCCCACCTCCCACCCCACCCCACCCCTCTAGGTTATCACAGAGCACCTGTTCCTGCTCCCTGAATGACACAGCAAATTCCCACTGTCCACCTATTTTACAAATGGGAATGTATGTTTCCATGGGACTCTCTCAATTCGTCCCACCTTCTCCTTCCCCCACTGCAACCTCAAGTCTGTTCCCTGTGTCTGCATCCCCATTGTTGCCATGCAAATAGGCTCATCAGTACCATCTTTCTAGAGTCCATATGCACTGATACACAGTTATTTTTTCAGAGAAGGAAATGTAAAGATCATTTTCAACTGCATCACGGGAAAGTGTGTCACCTTCACCAGCTGTATTCTAGCATAAATTCCTAGGGACTCAAGTCAGGTATGACAAACTCTTATCTTTGCAACAATCTAGCATTGACAGCGAGTCCAGCATTTTCAGTGATTTGTACTGTTATATGGGGAACATTTGTTTCTTACTCTTGATATTTCCACCGTTAAGGAAGGAACATGATTCATGTAACTCTCAGTGTTTCGTGGTTCCTTCCATGGGGAGGAACGTTGGTAGTGACCTTTCTCTCTCTCTTTCCTCAGTCTCACGGGGAAGCTGAAATGAGTTTCCCACTAGGCAGGTATGGAAAAATAAACCAGGCAGACTCAAGTTACTTGCCCCAGTCTTCATCTTGAGAGTGAGCCTCCCCGCTGAAGTATGAAGTCTCTTCTCCTCCATGTCCTAAGACTAACCTGAGCAGAACCCCCACATACACACACAGATGGACCCTGTGCCCTGTCCTGCCCTAGCTGCTAGGACTGGGTGGTTAAATCAGTCTAATGCTAGGGTCGAATTTCAATAAGCCCACTTACTCAAGGATAAAAGCCATGTCTTCCAAGCCTGATGTTCCATCCACTTTCTTATTTGGACAGGAAAGGGGTGTCATTAACAAACTACCCTCAAAGACCCCAGCACTTATAAGAGAGGGCAATGGTCATGCACTGAATTCTCAGTCCAACCCTCTTACGAGACAGTGACTATAGGCATGCTAGTTAGTCTTTCTGAGCTCTGTGTATAAAATGCAGAGAAAACCAGTTCCAGCATCACAGGGCAGGCGTAAGTACCGAAAAAGATAACGAATAGGAAAGAGGTTGTTGAACTGTGACCACCTCCGTACTTACGAGCTATGCCTAAAACCACCTGCTCTAGACGAAATATTTGTGTCCCCCACCATTTCCTGTATTGACACCTAATCCCTAATGTGATGCTATTAGGAGGTGGGGCATCTGGGGGAATGATTAGGTCATTCAGGTGGAGCCCTCATGAATGGGATTAATGCCCTAATAAAAAGCCCCCCGAGATTTCCCCAGTCCCTTTCACTGTGAGAATACGCGACAAGAAGACAGGAAGTGGGTCCTCACCAGACACTGAATCTGCCAGCACCTTGATCTTGGATGTCACTGTCTCCAGATCTGTGAGAAATAAAATTTCTGTTGTTTAGAAGTCACTCTGTCTATGATATTCCGCTTTAGCAGCCCAGATGGGGTAAAACATCATTGTAACCAGTCTTTAGTCAACGCATCCAAAGGCACACATGCACGCAGAGATCCAAGCTATTTACATGACACCTGTTCCCTTAGCATCTCATAGATCATCAACCACTTTGCAGTCTTGGCTCTGGGAGCAGCCCTGATAAGACTTTGTAACAGGGGAAGGCACCGTTTGTTGGATGTCACACGGATATAGTGGGATGGCTGAGAGCACAGATGGCGGTGCCAAAGAGAACTGGCTGGACTCCTAGCTCCTCTGCTCATTAGCTGAGTGTCTCTGGGTGCATTATTCACCCCTTTGTCTGAAAAATGAGAGTGATAAGTGAGGGTCACAGTGGACCTGCTTTGTAGAGTTATCATGAGGAGTAAATGAAGTAAGGCATAGGATAAATTCAATTTGAATTCTGGCACATCATAAGGATTCATTCCATATTAACAGACATTAGTTTGGCTACCCACTCTCTCCATAAGGCACCCATGATGGTCACAATCCCCAGGCTAGTCAGGATTCTCTCCTAAACTCTTTCTCTGAACCCAGCCTCCTTCTGAGCCTTTGTACCCCCTCATTTCAGCGTCACCCATGCTCTCAATTACCGCAATCAAGCAGGCAGCCCCATGCTCTGTTTGCCCCAAGGTCCTCTTGGGGATCAGAAGCTATGCTTATATGTTCTGCACTTACTCATTCAACAAGTGCATCCTGAGTACTTCCTCCACCAAACCCTGGACTGGAAGTTGGGACCATGTTGATAGAACAATCTCCTTCCCTCACCCTAGCACAGCTCATCTGAATGGGTTACAGACACAAACAGCTCCACCCCACAGCTGGCTGTGAAGGAGCAACCCAGAGAGACAGGTGGTGCTTTGAGAGGACAGGACATGCTTCCTTCCAAGAAGGTCACGTTCCACTAGAACTCTCAAAGCAGGAGATGCTGAGGAAGAGCCCCCTAAGCTAATGAAAAGGTGAGGAAGGGAACTAAGGTAGACAAAAGCATGGAGGTAGGAAGCCAGAGGGAAGGGTGTAGTGGCCACCAGGAAGAACACTGTCCTCAGAGGTGGGTTTGGCAGCTGAGTCCATGCTGGGCTCTGCAGAGCCCTGAATTTCATGCTAAGGCTTTCCAGATGCTTGAGCCAGGACTTGGAGTGGACAGGGTTCAAAGGTGTTCTTCAGGACGATGAACAGAGCAAGTTGGGAGGATGGAGAGTGACAGGGTGGGGAGGCTGAGACGCCTTCGGAAGATTGGTGGGCGGTGATGGTCTTCGGTCACTTGTTCACTCATTCATGTGAGAAAATGGTCTTGAGTTCCCTAGGATAGGCAGCAGCTGTGTGTCTTTTGCTAGCGGTAAAGAACCCACCTGGGTGCAGAAGACATAAGAGCTCTGTGTATAAAATGCAGAGAAAACCAGTTCCAACATCACAGGGCAGGCATAAGTATCGAAAAAGATAACGAATAGGAAAGAGGTTGTTGAACTGTGACCACCTCTGTACTTACGAGCTATGCCTAAAACCACCTGCTCTAGACGAAATATTAAGTGCAGAAGACATAAGAGACACTGGTTTGATTCCTGGATCAGGAAGATCCCCTGAAGGAGGGCATGGCAACCCCCTCCAGTATTCTTGCCTGGAAAATTCCATGAACAGAGGAGCCTGGTGGGCTACAATCCGTAGGGTCACAAAGAGTTGGACAGGACTGAAGAGACTTAACGTGCACATGTGTCTTTGAATGGGACACCTGAGCCTTCCTGGGCCTCCAAGAACCTTCTTTCATCCATGAAAGAAAGATGCCGGCACTCAGGGACCAAGGTTGTGCTGTCTGGACACAGGTCTTGGGCACAGATAGCTTTCCAGAGTCTTCTGCAGCCTTCAGACTCTGCTCTGCCCAACCAGCAATACTGGCCTTGAGGACTTAAGAATACCTCATCAGATTTTCCCATGTTCCACCAGTCTCAATCTCCCTGCCAGCAAAGGAAGACATTTCCATATCATCCGGGCACAGAAAGTGGGTGCTTGCCCAGAGACAGGATGTGCCCTGAATGTCAATATCCTCCGAACAGGCATCTTCTCCAGACCGATGAGGAATCACAGATGCATAGAGGGTGTTTTCATCAGTTGAGGCTTCAAATCATGCACTGATACTGTGACTGGGGCTTTTAATGGCCTTCATTTAACCTTGCAAAAATCCTAGGACAGGACTTCCCGGGAGGTCTAGCTGTTAAGATTCTGTGCTCCCTCTGCAACAGGGGTTTGATCCCTGGTTGGGGAACTAAGATCCAGCATGCCTTGCTGCATGGCCAAAAAAAAAAAAAAAAAATCCTAGGAAGAAGGTATTTGTATTCTCAAATCCCCAAGGACCAAACAGGACCAGGGAGTCTAAATAAGACATTTGCCTCAAGTTACAAAACAGACATAGCAGAGCTGGGACCTAAGACAGCTGGGGCTGGCTCCACATTTCGAGGTCTTTCCATCGTACCACTCTTTAGAATCACCCTGACCTCCTCCCCTGTCCAGCACAGCTCACCCTCTGGGATTTAGGGAGGGTTCCTGGAGGGATGGCTCTCCCCAGCCCAAAGAGAACAGGGCTGCTGTGGCAACATGATCCAGGGAGGAAATACCACTTTAATGCATCTCATCCATCACCCACTCCAACAGAAAAAACAAATTATGAAACATGCCCCGTGTTGCCCTTTCAAATCCTGGTGGAGAGCAACAATTAAAACTTCTCATGGTAACAGTCACCCTGGAGACAAATGAAAGGAAATGGAATGTAAAACAGAGGGAGAGAGGGATCTCCGGGGGGATCTGGGTAACCGCAGGGTCGTTCAGAGAGATGAGCATCTTACAGGTGGTTTGCGGGCAGTCTTTGGACGGACACTCTCAAAAACAAACCCAGGAAGTGTGTGGTCAGTGGAGCATAGCATTCATCAACATGAATATAAGTTATGCACGCTCATTCATTTATAACAACGCTTTCTGACTTAAACAATAAAACACATTCATTAAAGAAAAAATTTGAAAATAACAGAAACTGCAGGGAGAAGGAATCCCCTTTGGTTCTACTCTGTTCCTTCTTTCCCCTACCCGGTAAACAGGTCCTCTCAGAAACAGAGTTGTGGGCAATATCTGATTCATTTCACTCCACTTCTCCTTTCACATGTTCAAAGCTATGATTTGGAGGGAAGGTGAAGTATTTATTTACCATTTACAGTGTACCAGGTAAATGCTTCCTGCCTTGCTCCTGTTGCCTTATTTTATTCTCATAATGATACTGGGAGGTCCATTTCACCAACTCCAATTTAAGGAGGAGAAAACTGAAGCTCAGAGAGGTTGAAAACATTTACCCAAGTCACGCAGCTTCCAAGTGGTGGAGACGGCGTCCCTCTAGGCTTAAAGAAGATTCCAAAGTCCTTGACACCTGATTCCTTGAGGGGAATGTGTTAAATAAAATTAAGACTTGGCCCTGGGATTTCTCCAATGGTCCAAGAGGCTAAGACTCTGCTCTCCCAATGTAGGAGGCCCAAGTTCAAAACCTGGTCAAGGAACTAGATCCCACGTGCCACAGCTACAGATCCCCACATGTTCAACTAAAACCTGGTGCAGCCAAATAAATAAAATAAATAATTAAATAAATATAAAGCTTGGCCCTTACTCTCCAATTGCTCACAGTTGAACAGGGATGTTTAGATACACTTGGGATTAATCTGGAGTCCAGACAAAATACCAGTGGTAACGAAGTACAAACGGTAAGAAGAGGTTTAATTTAAGCCCTTTGGGAATCCACAGAAGGAGCGTGGACCTTTCAGTCCGAAGAAGACAAAGAGGGATCACACTAATGGAAGGGCTGACATTTGATCTGAGTTTTGAAAACAGAGTGGGATTTTAAAAGCCATGTTGCTGGAGGGAGGGGATGGAGGGCAATCCAGGCAGAGGTAACAGCCTGAAGAAAGCAAAGAGGTAGAGGACTTCCCTGATGGCGCAGTGGATAGGAGTCTGCCTATCAATGCAGGGGGCACGGGTTTGATCCCTGATCCGGAAAGATCCCGCATCTCGGGGAGCAGCTAAGCCCGTGGGCCACAACCACTGAAGCCTGGGGGCCCTAGAGCCTGTGCTTGACAATGAGAGGAGTCACCGCGATGAGAGGCTGTGCGCCGCAGCTAGAGCGCTGCCCCCGCTTTCTGCAACTAGAGAAACGCCTGTGCCGCAACGAAGACCCAGCACAGCCAAACATAAATAAATACATAAAATTACATTTCTATAAAATTATATAAATATAAATTTGTATATAAAAAAGGAGGTTGAACCCTCCAGAGCCCTGAACAGGAGATAGATTCATTTGGCTGGAACTTAGGGATGTCCAAGTGGAAGACACAGAAAAAGAAGCTGGAAATCAGGTTAGAGAAGTACTGAAGGGCCTTGAGTGCTTGGCTAAGGATTTGAATTTCTGTTATTGTACAGGACAGGGACATGCCTTGGCTAATAGTTTAAGAAAATCTCTAGCAGTAACTCGAAGTCTGCAATTATCACAGAGAAAGGGGTTGTTGATAACAGTGATAGGGGAGCAAAGAGGAGGAAAGTACTAGAATATAAGATATGTTGGAGATGGGATTTCTGACCTGAGTTACTCAGTAGATGGTGGGGCCATCATCTCCCTAAGAGAGGGAACCCAGGGAGAGAAAAATACAATGCGATCAATTTCAACTAGTTGAGGTTGAGATGCCAGTGAGGCATCCAGGTGGAATGCCCACTAGGCAGGTGGTTATTTTGTCCAGCCTTGGAGATGTTGGCCTACCACATTTTAGCACAACCCAGTGGGAACTTTGGAGATGATCCATTGCAGCCTCATCATCCCTTTAGCAAACTCAGCAACACTTTAGCCTCCAACACATTGACTCCCCTTAATGCCACTGACTTCCCAACACCCACCCACAGAACCACTTGCTTTATTTCCTTATCTCTGGAAACTTCCTCCTTCTGAAGTCATAACTTCTAGTATTCCTCACTCTGTTCTGATCTTCTGAATTCTCAAGCCCCAGTTCTACTGAGTGCTCATAGTCACTCCCCCAGCTTCTCCATTTCTCCCAGGCTTTGGGCTCCCTCTTGTCCATTTTGCATCCCAACCCAGCTTTTTTCTGGGATTCCCTGATAGCTCAGATGGTAAAGAGTCCGCCTGCAGTGCTGGAGACCCAGGTTCGATCCCTCGGTCGGGAAGACCCCCTGGAGAAGGAAATGACAACCTACTCCAGTTTTCTTGCCTGGAGAATCCCATGGATGGAGGAACCTGACAGTTATAGTCCATGGAATGGCAGAGAGTTGGACACGACTGAGCGACTTCACTTCATCCAGCTTTTATTCCATGGTGGGTGGTCTAAACCATTCTTTCATCAACATCCTTGATTCCCTTGCACCTTATCCCTACACTACATGCAGTTGGCAAAACTCCATCAATCTCTCCATGCAAATTCCCACCTTCTTTGCTCCTGTGCTAGATTGCTGAGCAGAAGAAAAATCATGAAGTTATGCTGATTAGGTCTGCTAAAAATTCCTGATCCTCTCCTAATCGGGCCACCCACATCACTGTCAAAACCTTTTCTTGTCCTTTTTTCAGCCTCCTTTTCCACTTCATTTCCTCTTTCCTTGCTCCATGAATTCTCTTCTCTTTTGCTGCTTCTTTAACCTCCTTCTCAACTGCTTTCATGCTCGGGTCTCTTTCACTTCTATCCTCCAATCTCACTGCTGTTTTTTTTTCTCTTCCCAACTTGTCAGGATTTATCTTTAATGCCATTCACAGATTTCCCTTCATTTCTCAGCCCATTAAAACTGGCTTTTACCTCCTGGAACTGGTCCTGGGAAGATTATCATTGAACTTCTGAGAACCAGTGGGGACGTGTTTCTTCTGCACCTCATCATGGTGCTTGTCTCCGAGATCCGACTCTGCTTATCCCTGGATTTTGTTGAATCTCCTGTTCCCAAGGCTTCCACGGCATTGAAGCCTCAGGTTTATCTGATCCCACTTTCATCCTTTCTCTGGATTCCTCATAGGCTCCCTCTCTTCCCATTCCAAACATGTTATTTCTTAACATTCTATTCTCAGCCTGTGCCTTTGAATTTTACACACACCCTTGTCTAGGAGCTCTTGTTTAGTTGTTTTTAGTCACTCTTTGCAACCCCATGGGCTGCAGTATGCCAGGCTCCTCTGTCCTCCACTGTCTCCAGGAGGTTGCTCAAACTCATGTTCATTGAGTCAGTGTTGTTCTCTAACTATTTTGCCCTCTGCCTCCCTCTTCTCCTTTTGCCTTCAAGCTGTCCCAGCATCAGAGTCTTTTCCAAAAAGTCGGCTCTTTGCACCAGGTAGCCAAAGTTTTGGGGCTTCAGCTTTAGCATCAGTCCTTTCAATTAATATTTGGGACTGATTTCCTTTACAATGGACTTGTTCAGTGCCATTGTTTAAATGGCCAACTAAAGACAACTCCAAAGACTGTATCATCAACCAGAGCTTCTTCCAATGAGCCAGACTTATATCTATCTGCATATCAGATCTTTCTACTTTGACACATCATTGGTTCCTCAAACTCACCTTGTCCAAAAGTGCTGTCTCTTGATCTCGTATGGCGGCATGACCATCTACCTGGTTAAACCAGGAAGTCATCCTTGACTCTTCCCTTCCCTTACTCATCACATTCAACAGATCTCCTGGTTCTGATTATTTTACCTCCCAGACAACTCTGAACACATGTCCTCCCTCAATATCTCCCAGTGTTTTCTATATCCTTAACATCTCTCCCCAGATTCCTATAACCCTCTCCTCACTAGTCTTCTTTACCAGTTTTATTTTCTTCAAAACTATTCTCTATACTGTTAAAGATAAATCCTACAGGATCACTCCTTTGGAAAACCTTTCCAAGACCCTTGATTACCCATAAAGAGTGTTTGCCAAAGAGGATTTTAAGATACTGGATTTTCATAGTGTTACAAATGGTTACCAAGTCAATAAATGGACCAGTTTTCTTCACTGAAGCATTCTCGGTCCTCTAGTGTGCCACTCTTTATTAGGAATCTCTCAAGTATCACCCATGCCTTCTTAGCCTCAGGACTTTCCCCCAAGGACCATGTTGCAAGACTAGTTTTCTAAGAAACATGTTTCAGAACTCAATTAGTCTACACAATAAAGAGTTCTATATTGCTCTCCATAAAGAGAAGGGAAAATGTCGTATGATATCAATTATGTTCTGTGCTCTGCTTAGTAACTCAGTCACGTCTGACTCTTTGTGACCCCATGGACTGTAGCCCATCAGGCTCCTCTGTTCTTGCCTGGATGAATACTGGAGTGGTTGCCATGCTCTCCTCCAGAATAGCTTCCCAACCCAGGGATCAAATCCAGGTCTCTCGCACTAGAAGTGGATTCTTTACCATCTGAGCCACCAGAGAATGTGTTATCAAAAAGAATGGTACAAACGAACTTCTTTACAAAAAAGAAATAGGGTCACAGATAAAGAAGACAAATCTGTGGTTACTAGGAGGGGAGCAATGGCGAGAAATAAATTGGGAGATTGGGACTGACGTATACACACTACTGTATATAACGTAGATAACTAATAAGGACCTACTGTACAGCCCAGGGAACTTGTCTCAATATTCTATAATGACCTATATGGAAAATGGATTTTTTAAAGTTTGAAGATATGTGTCTGCACAGCAGAGAATAACACAACATTGTAAATCAACTATACTCTAATAAAATTTTAAAAAACAGAGTTCCAGAGATAGGTATGCAGGTCCTGTGATGTCTTCTAAATGGACTGCTCTAACCCAGCTCCTCCCACGCTCTGCTCACCTCTGAAGCTATGGGAAGAGCAGACGCACACATCATTCTACCTTTGCCACCTTGCCTCTTATCTCTGTGAATTAAGAATGCTACCTGCCGTATCAGTAAGCAAAGGATGTAGCAGCCATCCATCAAGCCATTGCATTACAGTCACCTGGATGGAGAGCCCCAAGGAAACACAGGACACTGGCCTCAGAGAGTGGAGGTGCACCTCAAGGGAATGATTTCAGCGAGCCCAGACTCTTGCATCGTCCCAGACATAGAAAAGCACCGATTTTATTAACTTGAGATGTCTAATTTTCTTTAATCAGCAGTCAACTTCTGATGTTCTGACTCCCTGGTCTTTGCAAAACTCCTATGTATCCCGCCTCCCTCCTTTGCCTCTTTTAAGCAGCCTCTCAAAATTACCTGAGATGCAGGGTCTCAGGCTTAAGTCCTCAGATTTGCTCACCAAATAAGACATAACTCTCAGCTGTTAGGTTGTGCATTTTTTTCAGTTGACACTTCTTTGCTGTGTCCTCTGTTTGGACTATTCCTCCAATCTATCTTCACATGATTAATGCTGAAGAATTCTTCACATCTCAGCACAGTTGCCACCTGCTCTGGAAAGCCTAGGTCATGGAATATACACAATGGATGAGTCAAGTAGCTAGAAAAGAAGTGAGGCCAACTCACATCCTGTCAATTATAGAAGCCCCCCCCCCCAAGATGTCTGGTGGGTTACCAGGACTGACCCAGGCCCCACCCGGGGTTGCTTACCCCATGGAGGACGGGAGTAGGAAGGAAGCCCCACTCACTATCGTCTGGATATGCCAATGGAAAGAGCCCAGAAAGATTCAATGAAATAAGGATTACCAGCTAGGAAGAGTAGGAGAAAGGATAGACTGGGAGTTTGACATGTACATTCTGCTATATTTAAAATAGACAACCAAGAATGACCTACTGTACTGAACAGGTAACTCTGCTCAATACTCTGTAGCAACCTGAATGGGAAAAAAAATTGGAAAAGAGTAGATATATGTATGTGTATAACTGAATCCCCTGAAACTAAGAGCAAAGTATTAGCTAACGACATTGTTAACCAACTGTGATTTCTGTTCAGTCACTGTTGTGTGCAACTTTTTGTGACCCCATGGATTGCAGCTCGCCAGGCTCCTCTGTCCTTCACTGTCTCCCGGAGTCTGCTTAAATGTATGTCCCTTGAGTCAGAGATGGTATCTAACTATCTCACACGCTGCTGCCCCCTTCTCTTTTTGCCTTCAACTTTCCCAGCATTGGGGTTTTTTCCAAAGAGTCAGCTCTTCACATCAGATGGCCAAAGTACTACTCCAATATAAAATGAAATTTATTTAAAAAAGAAAGAGCCCAGTAGAGCTCAAGACACTCATGTACAGGCCCTTTACTCATCTTTCTCCCCACTGTCTTTCTTCCTGCTTCCAGAAGTAGTCACTTGTTAGGTGTGGACTAAAGGGTAGAAGCCATTTTCCAACATTTCTGAAAGAACAAAAGTTTCTATTTTACAGACCACGGTAGAAAACCTGATTGAGAGAGAAAATGGTTTCTCCTTCACATGAAACATTCTTAATGATAGTCTTAATAGTAATGGGAAATAGGCCATTTAAGTACATCAAAAGAGCCACATAGAAGCCATAGCCTGCTGACCTATTAATAATTAACACAGCTGATGCCTTCTGAAATTATCCCTGTGGCTCCCAGAAGGCAGACACAACACAGCCCAGAGACAGAAAGTACAGTGAAAAAGCGTTAGCGCTCAGTCGTGTCTGATTCTTTGCAACCCCAAGGACTGTAACCTGCCAGGCTCTTCTGTCTATGGAATTCTTCAGGCAAGAATACTGGAGTGGGTTGCCATTCCCTTCTCCAGAGGATCTTCCTGACCCAGGGATCAAACCCAGGTCTTCTGCATGGCAGGCAGATTCTTTACCATCTGAGCCAATAGGGTAGCCCTAACAGAAAGTAACGAAGAGGAGCTAAAAAGCCTCTTGATGAGAGTGAAAGAGGAGAGTGAAAAAATTATCTTAAAGCCCAACATTCAGAAAACGAAGATCATGGCATCCGGTCCCATCACTTCATGGGAAACAGATGGGGAAACAGTGGAAACAGTGTCAGACTTTATTTTTTGTGTGCTGTGATTCATGGGGTCGCAAAGAGTCGGACATGAGTGACTGAACCGAACTGAACGGAAAGTATATAGGGTTCGAAATGGTTCCTTTTCCTGGCTGTTCTGAGGGCTGTTTCAAGCCTCTGTTGAGCTTTACCACAATCTGAGTTACAGAAGTCACGGTCACTCCCTATTTCCTCTGCGATCCCTCCGGTTATTAGGAAGGTATTGGGCACGTTTCAGCTCCTGTCTTTCGTTCTTCTCATGTATTCTGGATGCCTATCATTTCACTCAGCTGCCCATCCTGGAGGATCTCTCCCTCCTTCCAACTGTTGGCTTCCTTTCCACTTGGCCTCCACCTATCCCCTCTGGTTCCCATCAGTCTAATTAGTCTCTGTCTCCCTAACCTTGGGGCTTCTCTCATAGCTCAACTGGTAAACCATCTGCCTGCAATGCAGGAGACTCGGGTTCAATCCCTGGGCCAGGAAGGTCCCCTGGAGAAGGAAATGGCAACCCACTCCAGTGTTCTTGCCTGGAGAATCCCATGGACAGAGGAGCCTGGCAGGCTACACTCCGTGGGATCACAGGAGGCGGACATGACTTAGCAACTAAACCGCCACCACCACCTCCACCTGAACCTTGGACGGCCCACGATGTGAGGAACGCTGAGTGCGGTGAAGCTGCTCCTCCACCGAAGGCATCAGCAGCCTCTCTCCCCAGCAAGGTGCCACTGTCTCCTTTGGCCGGACCCACCTGATTTCTGGCTGTCCCACCTTGTTTTGCTGGAGACTGCTTGGCCCACAGAAAAGGCAGGTCTTGGGGTCCAGAAAGCTCTGCTGCTTTAAGCAGGAAGCAGAAGTTTTAGTTTAAGACACTTAACAAGTCTGGGCCTCAATTACCCCAGCCGTCAAATGGGGATAATAATGTACAAGGCACAAAATGTGTGATAATTAAATAAAAAGACGGCAGCACTGAAAAGTCCGTAAGTTCAGGGGTGACAAGTGGGGTTTGCAGACTTTCCTGAAGTCATTCCTCATCGTTAGGAGATTATGAGGCTTGGACACCAACAGGAGTGTGATGCCTTGCAACTCAGTTCCAGACTGATAGGTGCTCCATTCTAGCCTTCACACTCTCAATCATCCACATGTCCCAGGGTCCAGCTCCTGAACCTCCAAGACACCCTGAAAGATATGAGTGACGCTTTAGCCTCCCTTTGAGCTTGACCCCCACTCTTCATGGCCTCTACTAACTTTATGTCACCAGATTAATGAGCTCTAATCACCTGTCTCATTAAAAACTGCTAAACCAATAAATGTTAATTGCTTTAAGAGAGAGAGAGGATCCTTTAAAAAATAGCATATAGAATACACACAGGAGGCGAGCCCCATAGAAAGGGCTTACCATCTCTCTGGAATTTAGTGAACTCTTTATAGATGTTAATTGTTGTTATTGTTGCATCACTAAGTTGTGACTCTGACTCTTTGCAATCCCATGGAGTGTAGCACACCTGTCCTTCACTATCTCCCAGAGTTTGTTCAAACTCAAGTCCATTGAGTTGGTGACGTCATCCAACCACCTCATCCTCTATTGCCCCATTCTCCTCCTATCCTCAGTCTTTCCCAGCCTCAAGGTCTTTTCCAAAGAGTCGGCTCTTTGTATCAGGTGATCAAAGTAGATTGATCAAAAACAATACTCATTCTGCTATGAGGGATTCACCTCGTTTTATGGAGACCAGAACCAGCTATATTAACTGGCAGAAAAACCAAACATTCCAAGGACAATCACATCATGGGGAGGGGGCGAGATGATTGCCAACCCAACAACTGTGCTGATGACTCTGCACGGCTTCTTCACCACAAGCAGGGGAGTAGTGACTCTTATTATCCTCGTCTTGGAGGTGGGGAAACTGAGGCTTAGGCAAGTTAAGCCATTTGCTCAACGTGAGCAGGTGTGGGCCCGGTGGAGCTGAAACTGGAATACAGTCATTGGATCCCAGAGCTTGTGTTCTCACCTCAGGGCATCCTGCCTAAAGGAAAGAGAGAGACACACGTCCCCCAGAGGTCCCATGGCAAATGACCACAGGGGTTGAAGAGCTCCAAATCCCATCTAACTTTGTAAATAGCAGTTTTGCAAGTGTAGAAACAGTCCTCAAACCTGGACTCAAATGACCATTATTTGAGATTTGAGTGATTTGAAGTTTGAGTTCTTATTGGAAAATTCACTCGTCCTCCCTTAGTCTCAGCCTGCTCGTCTGTAAAATGGGGCTAATGTCTTTTACTCTCTGAACCTTCCAAGGTGGCTGAGCTGAGACTAGGAAGAAGACATCAAACGTAAAGAGTCATGATCCCATACACGTAAAGAGTCATGATCCCATAACCTCTCGAAAAATTTTGTTTTTGAAGATGGAAAAGTCACCCTGAGCAAGGTTCTCTTTTCTCTGAATTTGGGCAATAGGTGCAGAGAAGCAGGGCAATGCCCCTCCAGCAGCTGCAATGATCAAGGGATCCAGTGGCTTTTGTGTCTCCTGGCACTGAGGATTTCCCTCTCCATGAGTAGCTGGAACTGACAAAGGCCCCTGCAACTGACTGGGAGAGATGCCTCTTTTAGATTCCATTGGGATGAACTTTGTGGATCCTGCCTGGTGAAACAAGTCACATGGAGCAATCTTGCTGGAATGGCCCCTTCGAGACTGGCCAGATGGCTCACCTCCATCCCTCCATCCCTTCTGCTTAGGAGGTGGGGGATGGTGACACCTCAGGTAGAGTTCCCAGCCACATTTTCCTGAAACAGAGCTGAAGTGCCTGCAATTCACCTTGTCAGGAACCATAGTGCCTGGGGATCCATGAGCTGCTCCTTAAAGAGAGCTGGAGTGAGAACTAGGAAATGTGGCCTTCATGTCTACACTCATCATCAGGAAATCCCTAGATCAGTGGTTCTCGACTGAAGTGATTCTGATCTCCAAGGGCATTCGGCCATGTCTGGAGTCATTTTAAAGCATCCCCCCTCTGATGTGTGTGAAGGTGCTGCTGCCATCTAGTGGATGGAGGCCTGGGATGCAGTTGACAACCCTCCAGGCTGCAGGACAGACCTCACCACAAAGAGTGGTCCAGCCCAGAATGTCAACCGTGCTGAAGTCAAGGAACTTTGGTCTAGATAATATTTCAAGCTCTCCTTAACAGCAGCTGCTCTTTCTCTCCCTATCCTTTGTCCATCTTTGAAAACAAAAGAAAGTGAAAGTGTTAGTTCCTCAGTCGAGACCAGCTCTTTGCAACTCCATGGACTGTGGCCCTCCAGGCTCCTGTGTCCATGGAATTCTCCAGGCAAAATACTGGAGTGGGTAGCTGTTCCTTTCTCCAGGGGGTCTGCTCGGCCCAGAGATCAAACCAGGGTCTCCTGCATTGCAGGCCGACTGTTTACCGTCTGAGTTACCAGGGAAGCCCCTTGCCCGTCTTTACTTAATGGGAAATGGCCCTTGGAGGGGAAGGTTCTGAGCAATCATGGTTACCACAGTGAATCCCCAAATGAGAGGTATTACCAAAGAAAATGTCATCTTTTTTTTGCACAGAAGGATGATGTTTGCCACCCTATTTTAGATAATGGCTTTAGACTCAGGCTAAAATAACTCAGGCTAGTTTAGCTCATCTTGCTCATCTGTCTGCCTTCTAACTGGCCTGCCAAAAATGACGGTGAGAAGACGTGATTTGAAGGTCAGGATGGGTAGGCTTCCAAGGAATAAAGGTCCTTCATATTCAAAGAGGTTTTTTTCTTTGCCGCTTAGAACTCTTCACATACACAGTGAATCCCTGCACTTGCAAACCACAGTGTTAGTTCAAAGTTACATTAAACTCAAGTAAAATCCAACTCGAGCATTTATGGACTTATCAAAATGCCAACAGAAACATACGGAGTACCTTTTATGCCCAAGACCTTCTGCTTCAGCCAAACGAGAAGCTGCACTCCCCACCCCCATCCCCCACCTCTGGAGTAGCCAGATGTGTTATCTCCAACTGCAAAGAGGGGGTCAAAGCAATGAATCCAGCAGCTCTTGGGGTCAAATTGCCTGCAGAATATCTCAGAGGGTGGGGTAAATGTGGAGGGGGAGGTGAGCACAACAGAAATCGTGCTCAGTGAGTTGCAGCTGGGCAACTTGTCCCTTCCAATCCAACTCCAATCCAACATCCAGTCTGATGTTCATTTGCTAGAGATTAAAAACATGACTCTAGGGCCAGTCTGCCTGGGCTTGAATCCCTGTTCTCCTGCTTACCTTTGAGTCTTTGGGCAATCACTTTTCTCTGCTTGACTCAATATCCTCCTCTGTAAAATGGGGACATTAACTGTACCTGCTTCAAAAGGCTGCTGAGAGGATTACAGGGAGGCTGACCTTTTATGAGCACTATATAGATACTATGTACTGAATACTATATACATGCTATACTCTACACACATATGTATGAGCATGAACATACATACATTGTTGTCTTGCTCCTGCTCAGTCTTGTCCACTCTTTGCAACCCCGTGGACTGTAGCCCTCCAGGCTCCTTTGTCCCTGGGATTCTCCAGGCAAGAATATTGAAGTGGGTTGCCATTTCCTTCTCCAGGGGATCTTCCTAACCCAGGGATTGAAACTGTGTCTATTGCATCTCCCGCATTGGCAGGCAGATTCTTTACCACTGTGCCACCTGGGGAGCCCATAAGTATATATATACTCAAGTTATAGATATATAATATGTGAGTATATATATACATAAGTACGTATATATATGTGTGTGTGTGTGTGTGTACGCTGCTGCTGCTGCTGCTAAGTCACTTCAGTCATGTCTGACTCTGTGCGACCCCATAGATGGCAATCCACCAGGCTCCCCCGTCCCTGGGATTCTCCAGGCATGAACACTGGAGTGGGTTGTCATTTCCTTCTCCAATGCATGAAAGTGAAAAGTGAAAGTGAAGTCGCTCAGTCGTGTCTGACTCTAGCGACCCCATGGACTACAGCCTACCAGGCTCCCCCATCCATGGGATTTTTCTTGGCAAGAGTACTGCAGTGGGGTGCCATTGCCTTCTCTAATATATATATATATATATACATATATATATATATATGTATGTATGCATATATGTGTATGTGTGCATATATATGTGTGTATATCTATATCTATATAAATATTCAAGAGGATGATATAATATATCTTATGCTTGTCAACTTCATGGTCTTACCCCAAGACTGGTCCACGTAGCCTGGGAACAATGCTGTAGGGCTCTCCTATTCATCAGCAAGACTCTCTTTTTTTGACTGAAACCAAAGGGTACACAAATGTCTTCTGCCATCTGGAATGTGACTGCTGCCCCAAGCTTGGTGGCCCACAGCCCTGTGGCTGGCTTCCAGGGAGCAAGACCCAGGAGATGTGGTCTAAAGGAGAACCAATATTTCCCTCTACTCCTGGAATCAAATGGCATTTGCTTTCAGCTTTGAGGAATCTATTCTTCACTGTAGCCCAAAATAAATCTTTACGGAGGGAGGAAATGACCAGAGGGAGAATTGAGTCTGTTTAGTGGTGCCTGACTCACGTGGGGATGGCACTGGAATGCCAATGGGCCCAGGCCCTGCTGGCATCCGTCTCCCAAAGCGGGCTGTCCACTCACAGGGCGGTGGGGAAGGGGCAGCATGGCTGACCTCCGGCTGACGTTACAGTGACCTCACCGCTGATGCTCTGGGTGGTGTGGAGAAAGGCGCTGCACGTCTGCAGGTGTTTCCTCTTCAGTAAATTTAAGATAATAATGACGAGTCCTGCCTTGTACTATTAGTGTTGATTAAATCACAGATCCCAACGCCTTTAAAAACACAGGTATGATTTTAACCAACTTGTGGCTGATCTGAGCCCTCCCTCCCAACCACCAGACTCAGCCTCTACTTCCTCACATAACCAACCCCAAAGGGGTTAACAGATGGGCATCTTAGCTCCGCCACTTACTAGATTATGCCTTTAGACAATGCATCACCTCTCTGTGAAACGGGGATAATAATAGTACCTCCCTGCAGGATTGCCGTGAGAACTGAATGAACAAATCCACGGTAAAGCACTTAACTCAGAGAGGGCCCGACACAAAGCAAATAGACATTAACAGAGATCAGCAGCCCAAGCACACTTAGCAGCTTGTGTGTAATTTGTCTGTTTTTGTGTCATTCCTATGAGATTGTGGGCTTCTCAAGCACAGGCAGGGGCATGTCCTTCCTGTTTAATTTATTCTCCCCCTGCACTGGGTACAGGAGGCCTCCTGCATGTTTCTCTCTGATGGAGTACAACCCTCTCACCCCCAGCCTCAGCTCCTTTCCAGCCACTGCCTCCCTCAGCGGCTCTGCTGAGCTCTGAGCAGCTTTGTGCAGGGGTTGCTGAGTCTCAGCCTTGGGCCACACGTCCCTGTCCCAGGACTTCTCTCATGGGCGTCATACTTTTTGGCACTCACACTGGCACAACTGGAAGTGTGGAAAGTGAACACTGATGGACAGGTCTTGACCAATGGGATGGGAGCTGAGGCCTCCCACTTTCTTCCCCCAGGAGCACAGTCCTGAGGGGCATTCCATAAAGGGACTCAGAAGGTTCATGGGATCAAGCAACCAGTCACTCAGGGTGGTGGCCAACTTAATAAGGCCTCCTGGCATTGGGGTCTCCCTTCCTGTTTCACTTCCTCAAGCCTTCCCTCCCTCTCTCCAGTATTATGTTCTCCAGTAAACAGCCCCACTAGGAACCTTTCTCTCAGCGTTCTGTTTCCAGCAGGGCCCAGGCTAAGACATCCTGCTCCTCTTCCTGTGTCTCCATCACAGGTAATGGCAATGCCATCCACACTGGTCCCAGGAAAGAGTCTAGTAAGAGAGCTTCTCCACTTCCTTTCCCTTCTTTACTCCTCCCCTATGTAAACCCATCCACATGACTGTCTTTCTGTTGATTCTACTTTATTTCCTATTGGTTTGATTGGACTTCCTAAGGACTCTATCTTACTTCCAGTTGATTTTATCCTCCTACCTATGGATTTTACTTTATTTCTTGTCTTTACTTCCTGTTGATTCTACTTCCTACGAGCTTTCTCAGCAGCTGGTTTCTCAGCATCTCAGATGCCTCTGCCTTTTTATGGGCCACTGTCCTCCCCCTCCCAGCATACAGAAGCCATCTCACTGGTCTCCCTGCCTCCAGCACTCAAGGAGGCCAGATCTCAGAGGATCTCAGATCTCAGCTGTCTGCTCTGCGGCTTGAACTTTACCCTCACTCTGGTGGGAGGGGAGATGGTGGGGATGGGAGTGATGATGAGGAGAGTCTAGAGGCAGGGAGGTAATTTAGGAGGTTCCCGCAAGAACCCCAGGCTCAGAGGTGGTAAAATCCCAAGAAGCAAGAGATTTGGGAAGAGATGTTTTGAGTTCACCCTCCTGGCAGTCCTGCAACTCACAGTGTTGCACCCCCAGGATTTCAGTGGGAGAGAGCAGCTTTACAGAAGAATTGAGCACATTTGGCACTGAGGGACTCACTGTGAGTCTGCTTCTTGTCTTCAAAGAAAAGTATTGCTTCCTCTCCAGGCAAAACATGGAGCAGCCACAGTGAACTAAATTAATAAACTAATGTAAGGAGCTGGTGGCTCTTCCCTAGTGGCTCAGACAGTAAAGAATCTGCCTACAAGGCAGAAGGCCTGGGTTTGATCCCTGGGTCAGGAAGATTCCCTGCAGAAGGGAATGGCCACCCACTCTAGTATTCTTTCCTGGAGAATTCCATGGACAGAAGAGTCTGGTGGGCTAGAGTCCATAGGGCTACAAAGAGTCAGACACGACTGAGCAACTAACACACACAATCCTCTGAAAGGACATTTTTTATTTTCTCCTCCATTTTACAGATGAAGAAACTGAGACTCAGAGATACAGAGTAACTTGACTAAGATCATGCACTTATTTCTGCCTCTTTCCATTCCCACTATATGCTGAAAGCCCCTTTAAATCTTCCCTTGTAAAGGACTGGTCAGAAAGACTTCTCTGGGCGGAAAGAGTAGGCTATAATCATTGGCCCACTTTTAAAGGTTACTTTTTGTTTGGAGCCAAAGGATCTCTTCTCTTTCATCCAGAGCCTGCCTGGCCTTTGAGGCCATTCCAGCATCCCTTCCCCAAAAGACCACTGGCAACACTCCAAGCCACAACAGCCATCCTTAATTCTAAATTCCTATGGCACCTAAGCCTATGCTGATCTTTTGGTTTTTAAACATCAGAATTCCATATAACTTCTCCTTTTTATTATTTAACACTTGATGGTCATTTTATTTTAACAATAGAAACCTTCTAACTATGTTGTTTTAGTCACTAAGTCGTGTCCAGCTCTTTGCAACCCCATGGACTGTAACCAATCAGGTTCCTCTGTTCACGGGATTTTCCAGGCAAGGATGCTGGAGGTGGGTTGCCATTTCCCTTCTCCATGGGATCTTCCCGATCCAGGGATCAAACCTGAGGCTCCCATATCTCCCGCACTGGCAGGCAGCTTCTTTACCACTGAGCCACCTGGGAATATGTACGCAGCAAATTCCAAGTATGAGTGTATCAGTTCAGTCAGTTCAGTTCAGTCGCTCCGTCGTGTCCCACTCTTTGCAACCACATGGACTGCAGCACACCAGGCCTCCCTGTTCATCACCAACTCCCAGAGTTTACTCAAACTCATGTACATTGAGTCGGTGATGCCATCCACCATCTCATTCTCTGTCGTCCCCTTCTCCTGCTGCCTTCAATCTTTCCCAGCATCAGGGTCTTTTCCAACGAGTCAGTTCTTCGCATCAGGTGGACAAAGTATAGGAGTTTCAGCTCCAACATCAGTCCTTCCAATGAACACTCAGGACTGATCTCCATTAGGGTGGACAGGTTGGATCTCCTTGCAGTCCAAGGGACTCTCAAGAGTCTTCTCCAGCACCACAGTTCAAAAGCATCAATTCTGTGCTCAGCTTTCTTTATAGTCCAACTCTCACATCCATACATGACTACTGGAAAAACCATAGTTTTGACTAGATGAGTGTATAGTATGCTGAATGATCACAAACTGAATCCAGCTCTGCAGCAGGACCCAACTCAAAAGGAACATGACCAGACCCGCCCAGGGGCTCCCCTGTGCCCTCTTACAGCCACTACCTCCCCAACCCAGAATAATCACTCTCTTGACTTTGTAACACTACCAGTTTACTTCTCTTAGCACTTGCCATAAATACAATTGTAAACGGAGCCATGCATACATACCCCTTTGAGCCTGGCTTCCTTGCCCATACAACATCTGCAAGCTTACCCACGACTGATGTGCTTTCCTCACGCTTCTGTTTGCGAGATCCATCCATTTGGTGGTGGTGGTGGTGGTGGTGGTGGTGGTGGTGGTTGTCCAGTCACTGTTTGCAACCCCATGGACTGCAGCATGTCAGTCTTCCCCATCCTTCACTGTCTCCCGGAGCTTGCTCAAACTCATGTCCACTGAGTAGGTGATGTCACCCAACCATCTCATCCTCTGTAGCCCTCTTCTCCCCTTGCCCTCAGTCTTTCCCAGCATCAGGGTCTTTTCCAATGAGTTGGCTCTTCACATCCGGTGACCAAAGTATTGGAGCTTCAACTTCTTTAATTTGTCCATTCTCATTGCCAAGTTGTGTTCCACTGTGTGCAAATACCATGATGGAATGAACACCATTTGACCACCGATGGGCTTTTGAGTGGTATTCAGTTTGAACAGTTTTGAACATTCTAGTCCAAGACTTCTGGTGGACGTAGATTCACATTTCTTTTGGGTGTGTAACGAGGAATGGAATTGTTGGGTCATGTTTTCAACACTAGTACAAAGTGTCGAATGGTTTCCCAAATTGTATGACTTTACATTTCTACCAACAGGGCATAATGATCCTGTTGTTTATAACCTTAGGAACACTTGATATTTTCTTTTCCATTTTCTTAATTCTGGTTAGTACAGTGGTGCCTAATAGCGATTTTTTAGATTTTTCATGTATTTTCATTTTTAGCTCTGCTGGGTCTTCACTGTGGCTCAGGGGCTTTCTCTAATTGCAGCGAGTGGAGGCTGCTCTCTAGTCTGGGGCATGGGCTCCTCCTTGTAGTAGCTCCTCTTGCTGCAGAGCACAGTCTCTAGGGCTTGCAGGCTTTGTCCTAGTATTTGCATGCATGGGGTCAGTAGTTGTGGTGCTACTCCCAGACCAGGGATTGAATGTATGTTCCCTGCATTGGCAGGCAGATTGTTAACCACTGGGCCACTAGGGAAGTCCTAATGGTTTTAACTTACATTAAACCTGATGTGGGAGAAATATCAATAACCTCAGATAGGCAGATGACACCACCCATATGGCAGAAAGTGAAGAAGAACAGCCTCTCGATGAAAGTGAAAGAAGAGAGTGGAAAAAGTTGACTTAAAACTCAATATTCAGAAAACTAAGATCATGGCATCTGGTCCCATTTCTTCATCACAAATAGATGGTAAAACCATGGAAGCAGTGAGAGACACTGTTTTTTGGGCTTCAAGATCACTGTAGATGGTGACTGCAGCCATGAAATTAAAAGATGCTTGCTCCTTGGAAGAAAAGCTATGACCAACCTAGACAGCACGTTAAAAAGCAGAGACATTATTTTGCCAACAAAGGTCCATCTACTCAAAGCTATGGTTTTTCCAGTAGTCATGTAAAGATGTGAGAGTTGGACTACAAAGAAAGCTAAAATTTATTTATTTTAATTGGAGGCTAATTACTTCACAATTAGCCATAATCGTATTGGTTTTGCCATACATCAACATGAATCTGCCAAGGGTGTACACGTGTTCCCCATCCTGAACCCCTCTCCTCCCTCCCTCCCCATACCATCCCTCTGGGTCATCCCAGTGCACTAGCCCCAAGCATCCTGTATCCTGCATTGAATCTGGACTGGCAATACATTTCATGTATGATATTATACATGTTTCAATGCCATTCTCCCAAATCATCCCACTCTCTCCCTCTCTCATAGAGTCCAAAAGAGTGTTCTATATGTCTGTGTCTCTTTTGCTCTCTCCCATATAGGGTTGTCATTACCATCTTTCTAAATTCCATATATATGCGTTAGTATACTGTATTGGTGTGTTTCTGTGGGGGGCGCTCCGCAGAAAGAGAGAGGCAGTGGAACTTCCCTCAGCAAAGCCGAGGGGTCCCGAG
>SJYV01037824.1:0-10348 GCA_006410875.1 Neotragus pygmaeus | reverse complement strand
CCCGACACCCCTCCCCGAGAGGAACCTTGCGGTCTGGCCAGTTGTACTTCTCCAGCACTGGCTCATAGTCTTCCACGGCCCCGTCGGTGATCAGCATGATGGCCTGGTTGCACAGGCTTCCTTGCCCGGCCTCTTGGAACTGCGGGGAGATGTGGTCGTGACTCCCTGCCTCCTCTGCCCCATCCCTGCCCTATGCTCCCCAACACACATCAGACCTGCTGCAGGATCTGGAAGGCTTCACGGAGGGCTTGGTCCACAACCCCCACACCCTTGACCATCAACTCGTCCACCAGCTGTTTGAAGTGCTGTTGGAGATAAGAAGTTAGAGGAGGGTCACTGGGCCTGGGAACTTTCACCATTAGCGGTACTTTCAGAGGCTGTGCAGAGCTACTTGCCCAGAAGAGCATGATTGCAGGACCGATCCCCTAATTTCACAGCTGGACGTCTGCAGCAGAAGTTTCTCAGAAGCCCTCTGGAGAAGCTGAGAGGCCATGAGTGGCCTGGGGCAAGGCCACCCCACCCCTGGAAGGAGAAGCCAGACGGGCTCCGAGTACACCCACCTCTCGGTTGTCCCGATCTGCCTGGACCAAGATCCCCTTAAAACAAGGCTCGATGTAGTGGATGTAGTCGTTATACTGCAGAGGGCGGAGGGTGGAGGCCAAAGGGCAGAGGGGAGAACACACAGGGTCAGTTTGCAAGTCAGGGCCCAGTCACGAAGCTCACAACTCATGGGGGGTCGGGGTGGGCTCACCCGGGCCCCTGTGTAATATGATTTTGGGGACCCTATGCTTTCGGCAGTTTCTCTGAGTAGACGGAAGGGAGTACAGGGAACAGCAGGGCCTTGACTCTGAACATTCTCTCCCGAGTCCTGGCCTGGGCATCTTCTGGGGAGGCCTGCTGGGTGCCGTCCACCCCTGGAGCTCACAGAGTCCAGGAGTCGCCCAACACTTCTCTCCATTTCTGTCTGTCTGTCCCTCCACTTAATCCCTTTCTGGGGGCAGTTGGAGCAGTCCTCAGGAAAATCAGGACCGGGGACTGTGGGCCCCTCCCTCTTGATGTGTCTGGAATTAGGGACAAAGGAAGTTGGAGCCTGGGGGTCTCCCATCCTGCAGAAAGGAGGGTCTTTCCAGGGTGATGCCACCAAGGGCACAGGCATGGGGCTGAGTTAGAGGTCTACTCAGATGCTCCTTCATCTAGATCAGACCCCAGACTCATCTGAGAGCCCAAGGAGAGCTGCTGCCTCAGAGAAATGGACATACGCACTTCCCAGAAGTGATCTCAGAAACTGTGGACCCCTGGAAGCCCATCCTGGGTGGGAGCCCCCCCAGCTCCAGGGGATGAAGCATCGAGTGCCCATAAGTACAGGTCACTCTGGTGCAGGTGGAAGGATTTCTCAAATGGGAGGCGTGTTTACCGCGATGATGTTCACGAAGTCGTTCTCCCCCAGCGTGTCCAGGATGGTGGAGACGGTGTGCTTGGCGATGGTCATCCGCAGCCCCTTCATGCTGCCGCTCGTGTCCACCACGATCACGATGTCCTTCGGGGAGGTGGCGGCTTGTATGTACCTTTAGCAGAGGGGGAGGGACAGGTCGGCGGTGGGAGAGCTGGAGTCAGAACCACTGTTGGCTGGGTCTCGTTTCCGTTCAGACTCTGGCTCAAAGCTCAAGTCAACCCCCAGGCTTTCTCGTCTCCGGAACCAGCCAGCTGTTTGGCAGCCACTGTGGAGGCAACGGTTGGGACTGCCCTCTGAGCGAGCATGTAAGGTAGAGATGGTCAGGTCTTGGTAGTGACCCTTGTCCTCTTTGGTTCGGGCCAGCCTGAGTTCCAGGGGGATCTGGCAGTGGGAAGGAAGGGAGCGGACCCCCCAGACCTGGTTATAGATCTGCCAGAGGAAGGGTGCGGGGGGAAAGGGAACCTGGCTAATGGTAGGTGTGCAGTCAGCTCAGGGCCCTGGAAGGAGGTGTCGGGCGGCAGGACAGGTGTGGTCAGTCCTGGAGCAGAGCAGCTGTGGGGTGATGCAGACAAACACTCTTCTCTTGTGCTGGGTTATTTCTGCATACCTGAGGCCCCAGGGTGGGTGCAGAACAGGCCCTGGGGGAGAGCTAGGCAAAACCCGGAGGCTGCAGAGAGACACCAGCCCCAGAGACCAGGCCCCCGGGGTCGCTTACCAGCCGCGATTCCGGCAGTCGAAGGTGATGACTCCGTTCTCATCTGGCGTCCACTTGATGCCTGGGGAAAAGAAGGCCTCACTCAGAGAGGCTGCCCCAGGGCCCCGGGCTGGGTGCTGACCCCAGGATGGCCAGGACCCCTGGGGCAGGGCCGGCTGGGGATGTGGGGAGTGTGTGTGGGACCAGTCATCACACCCTGTAAACTGAGGAGGCAGCAAGGCAGGAGGCAGCTGATGGACAGACACTCACCCCCAACTGCCCAGATCCAGAGCTGGGTTCACTTCACAGGTAGGACTCCCCAAACTCCTGAACTCCCAGCACCCCGAGAGACACTGGTGAGGCCCGACAAATGTTCCTAAGTGGTTTCCCCACAGATGAAAACCTCTGACTGCAAGCACATGGACGTCGGACTAGTTGAAACCAGATTTTCTTTTTCGTTTCCCACCCTTTTTATCCTTTTTATTTCCCCCTTTTTCCTTTCATATATATATAATTTTTTTTTCCCCCACACTGTACAACCCCCTTCAGGGCTCATAGCCCTGAAGGTATAGAGGCCAGGCCGTGGCAGCAAGCTGAAGTTGACTCTGGCATGAGTGCACCAGGAGGAAACATGACTGGTGATGCTCAAAACCTCACTTGGAGGCCAACCAATCTGAGACCTGAGCAGATGAGTGGGCTCTCGGGGCCCCTCCCCAATGTGTCCTTTAACTCCCTTCCCTGAACGTCCTCCAGGAGCTGGAATCCCTTCCTGCCTTCACCCTGGTGCACAGTCCCTCTTCAATAAAGAGCTCTGCTTGCCTACACATCTGGAGGGAGAGATGTTCATTTCTATGGCCTTGCTTTCTCAGAATCTGGAAAGGCCCGAGAACACACACGAGATATTTGTATCAGATAACAGTAAAGGCATCTAATTTGGGGAGATTAAGAAGTCAGGGTTGGGGCAGAGATGTAAGCAGGAGAGTTCTCAGGTGCTTTTTTGACTGCAAAGAGGGTAAAATATGATTTAATTGTAAAACCTTGTGTTACACGTGCCTGATAAATCCCTGTTACACATTCAGGACTAATGACTAAATGGAAACAGGACTAAGTTCAGAAGTGATAGGGAAAAAAAAGAATTGGAGGGGGAGAATTTATGAAAAAAAAGGTAAATCATTAAAAAAGAAAGGAAGAAGCAAAAAGGAAACATAAAAATAGACGGAGGAGGAGAAATCTAAAATATAAGATTGTAGCATGTCCAAATATATCAGTATAGTACACGAAAATGCGCTTAACGTGCCAAGTAGAGATTGTCAGTTTGAATAAAAATTAAAAAGCTATATGCTCTTTTCAACAGATATGGCTAAAACAAAGTGACATAGAAGATTGGAAGTAAAAGGATGGAAAATATATAGATATCAGGCATGTACCAACCAAGAGCACACTAATATCTCTATGAATATCAGATGAAATAGACTTCAAAAGTGTGCTATAAAGGTTAATGAAGAGCAAGCAGATATAAAATCAGTAAAGGCATGGAAAATTTAAATAATACGATTGACAAGCTTCATCTAATGATGTGAGCAGAATTTCTACTCAACCATTAAAACACTCATA
Source organism: Neotragus pygmaeus (assembly GCA_006410875.1). Lineage (NCBI taxonomy): Eukaryota > Metazoa > Chordata > Mammalia > Artiodactyla > Bovidae > Neotragus > Neotragus pygmaeus. The sequence continues at coordinate 6,587 of SJYV01037824.1, read as the reverse complement.
TTCTGCTCAAGCACATGTAGAATATTTACAACAGTTGATGACATATTAAGCTATTAAACTAGCTCCCAACTAATTTCATACAATCAGCACTGTATACACCATGTTCTCTGGCTGCGAACATCTGAATCAGAAATTTATAATAAAAAGATAAAGCTACAATCCCCATATATTTGGAAATTATAAAACACACTGTTAAATTACTAAAGGTTCAAAGAAGAATTCACAGGGGAATTCAAAAATATTGAGAAACAAACAACATGAAAACACTACCCTGACACTAAGAAGCACAGACAAAGACTTTTGCGGGTCAAAAGTCACAGTGAATAGAGTGCAAAGGGAATCCATGGAATGCAAGGAAATAGCCGGACTGCAAAGAGAACCCAGTGACACGAACAGCAAACAACCCAGGACAAAATGGGCAAGCTTTGTGTCTGCAGACAAGTTGACGGCTGTGGGAGCCCTGATGCAGCAGGAATTCCGCCCTGGGGAAGGCACGAGGGACATGGGAGGAGTCTTCAAGCATTTGAAGGGCTGTTCCACAGAAGAGGGATGAACTTGCCCATTGAGGCACCAGAGAACAGAAAAGAATCAATGATTTGTTGTGGATTTGGGTAGTGAGACAGCAGTGTCCCTGGTGGCTTGGACGAAATCTGCCTGCACTGCAGGCGGATTTGATCCCTGAGTTGAGAAGATCCCCTGGAGAAGGGAATGGCAACCCACTCCAGTATTCTTGCCTGGANCAATGATTTGTTGTGGATTTGGGTAGTGAGACAGCAGTGTCCCTGGTGGCTTGGACGAAATCTGCCTGCACTGCAGGCGGATTTGATCCCTGAGTTGAGAAGATCCCCTGGAGAAGGGAATGGCAACCCACTCCAGTATTCTTGCCTGGAGAATCCCATGGACAGAGCAACCTGGAGGCTACGGTCCAGGGGTTGCAAAGACCTGGACATGACTGAGCAACTAATACTTTCACATGATTTTTTCATGGGAGGGTCCACCCATGTGCTCTGAGGTTGTTTTGTACTCCTCCTAAAAGAAACCCTGGGGGACATGGGACCATCCCCTACCCTCAGGACAGGCTGGGGCTGGGGTCCTTGGCTGAAGTGCTTATACCTGGACGAACGTCTCCTTGAGCAACAAAATACAAAGAAAATATAGACTAAAAATAACTGCACACGTGTGCAGTTGAGGCAAATTATGGACAACAAGATACAAAAATACCAAAAACACAACTGCCACTTCTGAAGAACTGGGAGTGAAAGCAGGGCACTGCGTATGTCCCCTGCACTCAACATCAGCAAGGTGTGGGCAGACCACACAGGCACCTCTCCAGCCCAACCCTGGGGCGCACCCCACCCTCACCCTGATGACCACACAGGCACCCCTCCAGCCCAACCCTGGGACACATCCCCACCCTCACCCTGATCAAAGGAGCCAGCTCATCGCCCGCGGGAGCCAGCAAGGGAACCTGCGTTTTGCTCTTGCTCCCACTGCTACAGGAGGGGCAAATTTAAAGCTTTGCCTGAATTTCTTATCTGTCTTCTAGTCAATTTCTATTGATTAAGGGAGTAATACTTGTCTCAGAAAACAGGGCCATATCAAGGTTTTCTGGAGAGGGGGCTAGAATAAGAATGGGTGTGAGCTATGGAGGTGAATCCTTTTAAATGAGAAGAAACAGAAGGCAGAGCTCTTGGAGACCTTGTAGAGGGGCTTCTGTTTTCTGTTTGGTCAGTAGACCAGGGAGATTCCCCTACTGTCTGCTGGGCTGAACACCCAACAATTCAACCTCATTCCCACTGTTGAACATGGACTTTGCCCCATTTCTCCAGCGAGGAAGCAGCCTTCTGAAGGTCAGAACTGTTTGGCCCTCCTTTCCACCTCCCATATGCTTCTTGCAGGACCACAGTTCGGGTGGGCTTTGATTGGCTATTTACCGAGGGCTCCGACAGCATCGTTGGTTCACCCTGTCATCAGTTATCACTTGAAAGTGTGCTTCTTGGGTTGCAATGTCACCTTGTTCCCAGAGACAGAGCCTAGAGGACTGTGGAGACGCCTCATCGAGTCCTCACCTGGGTAGATGCGGAAGAACCCCGTAGAGCTCCCAAAGTACTGCCAGGTCAGCGTCGGATCTCTCTGGAAGTTCTCCACGAAGACAGCGTTCAGAGCTTCGGACATGTAGATTCCATTCAAGATATCTGGGTCTGAAGGGTGAGATTGTGGGGGGCGGGCAACGCAGGGGAGAGGAAATCAGTCTTCACCTGAACATATGAGCACACACAAGCACACACTTGGAAGCACACTGCCGGCAGGGATGCCGTGCATAGCCGCACTCACTCTCCCCTGACCCGGGGCCCATGTGCTCCCGGGGGCGGTCTGGTGGGCACCTTTGTTGTAGACGTTGGTGGGCAGCTGCACGCTGCTCAGGGTGGTGTTCACCAGCAGGTTGCTGAAGTGCGCGTTGGCCTCCAGGAGGAACTCGGCCCCCAGCTCCACGTATGCCCCGCTCGAATCCTTCTCGTTGAGGAGGACGGAGTTGTAATAGTTGAACTAGTGTGACCGAGAGGGACGGGGGGTGAGAGAGGGTCAGACGGAAGGCTGAGGAGTCCGGCCACCACTGATTCAGGGCAAGTTCCAAACAGTTGGACCCGATGGTTGATTCTTTGGGTTTTGAAGTAAATTGTCTGGGTTGTGGCTTCAGTCCCCACTTTGTTTGGTGTGTGGACACAGCCAGAGTTGGGACAGACGGGCAGACAGATTCAGGGGAGGTGGACAGATGGAGGTGCCCTCACCAGCACCCTGAGCTCTAATGGGAGTGGGAGGGCTCCTGGGACCCAGAACAGGGTCCCTGCAGGGGGTTTCCCTCTGAAGAGACAGCCTGCAGTCTGGCGCTCGACTGGGCTGCAAATGGCTCCTCAAGGACTCAGAGTGGTTCAGAACCAACCCTGCAGGTTCATACATACCTGTGCGGTTCAGAACCAGCCCTCACATTTATACAGATCTGTGTGGATCAGAACCAACCCTGCAGGTTCATACACACCTGTGCGGTTCAGAACCAGCCCTCACATTTATACACACCTGTATGGTTCAGAACCAACCCTGCAGGTTCATACACACCTGTGTGGTTCAGAACCAGCCCTCAAGTCCATACCACCTGTGCGGTTCAGAACCAACCCTGTAGGTTCATCACACCTGTGTGGTTCAGAACCAACCCTCAGGTACATTCACACCTGCATGCATTGAAAGATGATGCTGGGCCTCTTCTCCTCCTCACCCCACCCTATGTCCCGTCCTCAGGGGACCCGGCCTGAAGGGCTTTGGAACATTAGTTGTCATACCTCCCAGGGCTGTGGGGCAGGAGGACTCACCACCAGGGACTCATTGAATTCGTGGTTCAGGTCGGCCTCCTCAGCAGCCTCCACCAGATTCTGCAGTGGGGACACAAGGGGGAGAGTGAACGGGGAAAGGAGGCCAGGGGCCCCGTAAGGTCCACTCCCAGGGGTCCGCCCATGAGAACCGGGGACAGACACTCAGACCAGCGCCTGCACACGAACGTGCACAGCAGCGCTAGTCTCAGTGGCCAAAAGGCAGATGCAGGTCACAGGACAGGAAGCCAGTCTGCGAGGTGACACACAGGGTCCTTTCCACTACGCAGTGTGCCGGGGAAGGTCAGACACAGAAGCCTGGGACACAGCCCAGCGGTCAGCCGTGGCCAGGGGCAAGCAGGACCTTTCAAGGCAGAGAAACCACTCTGTGATCTATGGCAGTGGGTGCAGGTCATTACACGTTCCTCCAAACCCTTGGGATGCTACCCCTAAGAGTGAGCCCTCAAGCAGACTACGGACTTCAGGTGACAATGGCGCATCCGTGTCAGTTCGTTGATTGTACAAGTGTACCACCTGGTGGGGGTGCTGGTAGCTGGGAAGGCTGTGTTTGTGAGGGCAGGGGAGTAAATGGGAACTCTGTGCTTTCTTCACATTCTTGCTGTCAACCTAACACTGCTTTAAAAATTAAAGTCATTGGGTTTTCCCTGGCAGTTTAGTCGTTAAGACTGCTCTTCCACTCCAAGGGGTTTGGGGTTGATCTCCAGTTGGGGAACTAAGATCCCACATGCTTCATGGAGCAGCCAAAAATAACTAACTAAATAAAATATATTAAAAAAAAAAAAGAGAGAGAAGTTCCCTGGTGATCCAGTGGTAAAGACTTCAAGCTTCTGGTGGAGGGGCCATGGGTTTGATCCCTGGTCAGGGAACTTGATCTCACATGCTACAACTAAGACCCAATGCAGCCAAATAAATAAACAAATAACTTTAAAAAAAGATAAAGGAAAAAAAGGCGCAGCAAATAGAAGCAGAGACACAGCAGGGCATTTATTACCAGGAAGATGGGATTTTACATCATCTGCGACCCTCTGGGTCTCTGTTTATCCTCCTGTGAACTGGGCAGAGCAATCCTTGCTGCCCTGCACCCAACCCTCGTGGCTGAGGGCAAGATGAAGTTCCATGGGGCAAAGCTTATTTAGTGCTGCTCTGCAGGAGACTCCCCATGGCACCCTCATGGAGGGTCTGTGGGTGTGACCCTGGAGGGAAGGGGGAGGAGGGGAGGAAGAGGGGAGGAGGGCAGGGGAAGAGGGGGAGGGAGTTCACTTCACGGGCAGTCAGTCACCCCGTGGCCCTCGCACCCTCCGCCCCCACCCACCATTCACTCAGTGGTAAATCCTGGGCCCTCATTCTGCACCCCTTCCCATCACTGAACCTGAGATCATGATGCAGGTCCTTCTTGACCCAGCCCCGGACGCTGCTCCCTACAGCAGGGTACCCAGTCCAGCCCACCCTTCTCTCCCATTGCCCCCACCCCACCTCCTCTTTACGAGGGTCTGGTGGCTCACAGAGCTACGGGGAGGAAGGTGATGTGGGTGGGAGGGCCCAAGGCAGGTGTTTGGTGTCTGGGGTGGGTGGACCCCCAGCCCCCAGGCTGAGCACCTGGACAGCCTCCACTTTCCTGCGGAGCATGGTCTCCATGTCCTCCGAGAACTTCTTCACCAGCTCTAAGCCATCCACCTCCTTGATCTTCAGACTGGACTCCACATCCTTGTATTTCTGATCAGGAGACACACGGAGACACACCTGTTTTCTGGGACCCAGAAGTCCACCCAGATGGCTAGCAGCCTCCACCCTCCCACTGGATGTTCACACCGGGGCCAGGATGGCCCCGTCTCCTCCAAAACCTCCCCTGCAGATGACAAGTGACTTCTCTTATCAGACGTCCTCTGATTCACATCCGTCAGAGGAAGAGGTTGAGGCCTGGAGAGGCTGAGGCCCAGAGAGGTCGTGAAACTCAACTGAGGTCACACAGCTGCCCAGGGGCTGGGCCTCCACATGCTGCCTCCAGGGATGGCTCTCAGGGGATGTGAGGCTCGAGATCTTGGTGCCTACCCCCACACCCTGTGAGCCGCAGGGCTGGGCACTGCCTGACCCTCGGCCTGGGCGCGAAGAGGGCTGCTGGGTCACTGTCTGGGCCCTGGGAAGCCATCTGGGCATGACTTACTTAGTTCCCCAAATTACAAGTCCATGACTTTTACCCCAAACAGCCATGTCTCCAGCTCCCTCATGAGTCAGAGGGAGGAAAAATCAGAGGAAACTTGCTTGGCTGAGGGGCTGGTGTGGCGGTGGGGAGAGTGAGGGGAGTCGGGGAGAGCTGGCATTGCTACCTGCCCAGGGCCAGGGCAGCCGTAGAGAACAGGCATGACCTTAAAATCCAGGGGCTCCTTCAGCAGTGCTTAGGAAGCAATCTGAAGCTGCGGAGGGGATAAGATGGGGAACAGGGACCCTCGGCCATGGGCAGTGGGAAAGCAGCACCCTCATTTGTGATGGTCTGGAAGTTGTGATGCCAGGGGGACTGGAGCTTGAGGGGTCTAGTGAGAACTCGGCGGGTCGTCTTTAATCGACAGAGCAGTGAACTATTCATGGGGGGTTGGTGGCCAGCTCCTGCCCAAGGGCCCTGCAGCCAGGACACCATGGGAGGCAGGGTGGAGCATTGAGTGGACGGCTCTCCGCTGGCCCCTGCCGGTTCCCCAGTGTGGGGCCTGCATCTGGCCCACCCACTCCCTCTCCCGTTGGTCCCTCACCCCCACAACCTCTTGTTCCCGGATCCCATCTCAGGGTTGGCTTCCCGGCCCCTGAGCTGACATCCCACCAGCTTGCTCTGTGTCTCGGGCAAATCATTCCCCTCCCTGGACCTCAGTTTCACTGTCTGAAATGGGGATTGGATTAGATGGTCCCCAGGGCCCTTCATAAGCACAGACATCCTCCTTCCCCACCAGGACGGAGTCCCTGGCTCTGACCACCTGGCTGACTGCCCAGCCGCCCTGGGTGGACTGACCTTCTGCAGCAGGAGGGAGCCCGAGTACTTGGTGACAGTGTCATACAGGTCCCGGCCAAAGGTGTCTGCCCACAGCTTCACTCTGCCAGACAGAAGGAGTACATGTGTGCATGCATGCACACACACACATGCATGCACACACACACACATACACAAAGATGCATACACGTGCACACAGATGCACACATGCACGAGCAGACACACATGTG
>SJYV01037823.1:0-11689 GCA_006410875.1 Neotragus pygmaeus | reverse complement strand
TATTCTTGCCTGGAGAATCCCATGGACAGAGGAGCCTGGCCAGCTACAGTCCATAGGGTCGCACAGAGTCAGACACGATTGAAGCAACTTAGCATGCAAGGCGAGGCTCAGAGGTGAGACCTCACAGAATTTGAACCGAGGTTCACCTGCTTTCAAAACCCATACTTTGTTAGTCTCTTAGTCGTGTCCAACGCTTTGCAGTCCCACGGACTATACCTGCCAGGCTTCTCTGTCCATGGGATTCTTCAGGCAAGAATACTGGAGTGGGTTGCTGTTCCCTTCTCCAGGGGATCTTCCTGACCCGGGGATCAAACCCTGGTCTCCTGCATTATAGGCAGATTCTTTATCGTCAGAGGCACCAGGGAAGTCCTAAAACCCATGCTACCTCCAATTAAAAAAAAACAAAACAACCCTTGCTAGCATTGGGTGCATGCTGAAAAACTTTTTTAATCATAGAAGGAAAGGATTCCTTAAAAATTCAGATGTCATGAATAGATCAAGTAAAAATACAACAGACCTTTTCTCTCTTTTTCTGTCATGATTCTATTCCTCAAGGCTAGGAACTGGGTATATATCCATTTAATGGGTATGTTTCCTGAGAGCCTCAAGTAACCTGATTTACCGAGAACCTTGCTGGTGGATTCTGAGTGATTATGGGAACAAGCCCTGAAGTCTAGCTGCCAGGATAGGAATCGGTTTCTACCCACATCTCAGTTGTGTGGCCTTGGACAAGTCACTGATCCCATGGGTCTCAGTCTTCTCATCTGTATAAGGGGGATAACAATAGGTCTTAGCTCATAGGGTTAAGGCATAAGCCAGTTAGTAGCTATAAGGTGCATAGTGCAGTGTCTTGAATGTAGTAAATGCTATATAAATGTCAGTTCTTAGAAATACATCCTTTGCTCCCACAAACCAAAACCACCCAGGAGGAATCACACCTGCCAGCTGGTGTTGTTGTCTGAGTGGAGGTTTCAGTGAATTGACATCTCACAAGTCACCCCAGGTGGGGCTTTCAGGGAACTGGGGACTGAAAAGGGGACAGCAGCTGTCTTCCCTCTCTTGGTCTCCCTCCTACGATGCCCTGTCCTGCTTGCAAAGGATGATTGTCTGTGCTCCCTGAATGGTGGCCCATGACAAACACTTGGGGACCTCGCTCCCATTTTCTCGTGCATTCATCCAGGCATGGAGTAGGTTCCAGGCGCTATGCCAGGGGCTGGGCCCATAGAGTGCCCAAAGTGTAGGCTCCTGGGCCTCACAGAGCTCACAGTCTGGTCAGAGCTGCCAAGAGGAAGACAAGACAGGGGATGTGACAGTCCTGGGGGAGGATGGTCAGGGAGGACCTCGCTGATGAGCTGAGGTTGGAAAGAGGTAGAAGAGGCAGGATGTGAGTGTTTGGGGGGGAGAGCTGCAGGAACACAAGTGCAAAGGTCCTGGGGCAGGAAGGAGGCTGGTGTGTTGGAGAACCAGACAAGGCCTGGGTAGTCCGTTGTAGCCTGGAGGGACTAGGAGATGAAGCTGGATCAAGGAGAGTCTTGAAGGTTAGGAACTTAGAGCCAAGGTTAGGAACTTGGGTTTTATTCTGGATATGATAAGAAGTAGCTACTGGAGTTTTGACCCAGAGAGTGACACGGTCTGATTTATGTCTCTCAAGCTTGCACATTGAACGTTGCCCCTAGCAGGGCAGGAAAATCACCCCCGCTTTAGAGAGAAGGAGGTGGGGGCTCTAAGAATCTGGGTCTCTTGCCCAAGGTCTCGTAGAAGGGAAGTCTCAGAGCCAAGATCCCAACCTGGTCCTCCCTTGGGAGAGGTGTAATTGCCAAGTGCTCCGAGTACCGGCTCTGAACTCCTCGTTCGAATCCCAGCTCTGCCACTTTCTAGCAATGTGATCCTGGGCATACCTCTTACTGTCCCTGAGCCTCAGTTGCCTCATCTGTAGAAGGGAATGCTGGGGATTCCCTGGTGGTCCAGTGGTGGGGACTCAGCACTTTCACTGTCAAGGCCCAGGTTCAGGCTCCGGTCGGGGTAACTAAGGTCCTGCAAGCCATGTGACTCGGCGGAAAAATAAAGGCAGGGAGAATGCTAATAATTTTGTCTCTCTCGTGGGTTATTGTGGGGATCGACAGAGTACATGTGGGGTGGGCAGAGTGGTCGATGGCACACGGTGAGTGCCCAGCAGGCATCGTTATCCGCTCTCCCGCGTCACTGCGCCTCCAACCAACACACCCCGTGTCCTCCCCCTTCTCTTCTGCCCTGTTCCCTCCCACCCTCTGCCGCCAACTCCCCGGCACCCCCGGGTAGATCCTCTGGACCTTCTCCATCTACCTGGAGTCGGTGGCCATCCTGCCGCAGCTGTTCATGGTGAGCAAGACGGGCGAGGCGGAGACCATCACGAGCCACTACCTGTTTGCACTGGGCGTCTACCGCACGCTGTATCTCTTCAACTGGATCTGGCGCTACCACTTCGAGGGCTTCTTTGACCTCATCGCCATCGTGGCAGGCCTGGTCCAGACGGTCCTCTACTGCGACTTCTTCTACCTCTACATCACCAAAGGTAGCTGGCGGGGAGGCGGTGGGGAAGCGAGCCTACACCTTCTCCAGCTCCCGCCCTCCATCCCCTGGGGCCCTGGCTCCATCTCCTCTGCCCTGTATCCCTTGAAGGAAGACAGAACAAAGAGAGGGTCAGTGGTGGCCTCTGACTTTTCTTCTCTTGGGATTTCTCCTAAGCCCTTTCTCCTGCCCTGAGCTTCCAGATCCACAGTCTCTCAGTCTCACACCTGTTAACAGATCTGAAATCAGCAGCCCCAGCAGCGCTCAGGGAAGGGCGGGCGTCTTCTCTGCTGATTGATCTCTGTCCTCACCCTCAGGGACTCAGGCCCACCAAGATTCATTCATTCATTCAGTCAGTCAGTCAACCAGCAAATTTAGGGAACACTTTCTATGTCTGTGGTCAGGGCTAGGCTCTGAGATACTATCATAGGGGAAAAGATGGATGAAGCCCTCCCCTCCTTTTTTGTATTATAGTGTGTGTGTGGAGGGACTTGGGGGGAGGGTGTGGGATGAATGAACAGGAGAAATGACTGAAAACGGTGAGAAGGGCAGAGATGGAAAGGAACCAGGGAGGTGGTGGTGGAGAGTGAGGGGGTTACCGCACATCTCTATTATCTTAGAGATGATAATTAAAAGCTAGGTCCCGAGTCAGTTAGCAGGAAGGGAAGAGGAGACTGGAGGGCAGAGGCCTGGAGGCAGTGCAGGATTCCCGGCAGGGAGGGCAGAAGGCAGGGGTGGTTTCGCCCACTGCCCATCAGAGATGCAAGACCTCCAGGCCCAGGAGTCCTTCCGGGATGGAAGGGGAGTAGCCAGTGTTAGGAGAAATGGGTCCATGGCTCAGTCCCTCCGCTTCAACCCTCAGTAATTTGGGTTGATTCCCCCCCCCACAACCCCCGTGGCTANATCAGAGATGCAAGACCTCCAGGCCCAGGAGTCCTTCCGGGATGGAAGGGGAGTAGCCAGTGTTAGGAGAAATGGGTCCATGGCTCAGTCCCTCCGCTTCAACCCTCAGTAATTTGGGTTGATTCCCCCCCGACAACCCCCGTGGCTTATCCAGACTCCGGAGGCTGCCCATGCCACCCCAGCATCCAGCCCCTGGTGTGGGCGTGGGAGGCTGTCCCCTCTTTGGGGGCCCTGTGGTCATGCCCTCCCCCGCCCCTCTCTTCACAGTCCTAAAGGGGAAGAAGCTGAGTTTGCCCGCGTAGCTCCGGTCCATCTCCGTCTCCAGGACAGCGGCAGCAAGAGGCAGTGGAAGGCGACGCGAGATGAAGAGCCTTCCGGTCCAGGGGTGACTTTTTTAAGAACCCACCTCTCCTGGCTCCCCAGCTCCACGCCTGCTGGGTTTCAGGGGGGCGGTGGAGGACCCAGGTGTTGGGGGAGCTCAGGACCTGGGCTGTTTGTAGTTTTTTGCCTTTTAGAGAAGAAAAAAAAAATCTTTCCACTATTTAGTTTTTGATTCTGATGACTCCTTTCTTTTCTTACTCTCCAGCTCCGATTTTTATAAACTGTTTTAAAGTGTCCTGTGGGGCGAGGCAGGGTTGGAGATCGTTCCCCTCCCCTGAAGCCCTTGGCTTCCTTCTGGATCCCNCCGCCTCCCCCTCTAGTCCCCAGGACTTGGCTGAGGGGTTGAGGCCATCTATTATTGGGCTGATGCTGTTGTTTTGTAGCTTTGTTCTGTGAAGTTCAAAGGAAAGTGAATATTTGCTGTGTTTCCCTCCAGACTGGCTTCACATCTGGTCCATTTCCTTCACTCATGTTACCTGCCTGGCCCTTGTCAGCCTTTGGAGTTTTGCCCCGGATTCTGCCAGATCCCTTACACGTCTGCTAAGATCTTCCTTAACTGGACCTGGTTCTCCCCTAAGCTGGCTCTGGAAGCTTCAGGAGGCAAGGAGCTGGCATTTCTGAGCATTTCATGATCACCAGGCAGAGTGTGTTACACGGGTGAGCCCGCGGGGACCCTCAGAGCCCCCTCCCTTTGCTGCGGAGGAAACCGAGGCTCAGCGGGGGTGCGAGTGGCCGAGGTGGCGTAGGCACCCCAGTTTCCTGCTGCTGGATCCCGGGTGCTTAGCCGCTGCTGTAGAGCTTTGCAGATGCTTTCCCTTCCTTTCTTGTAAGCCCAGAAGCCTCACACGGAAGATGGAGGAGGAGGCCTGCTTCAGTTGATTCAGGGTTGGGAGCAGGCGTGTTTTTGACCACAGTCTGCAAACCATTGATCTAAATCCTGTCCGAGGCTCTGGTTTGACAGTCAGCCCAGCGTGGGCCCAGAGACGCTAAGTGGCCCGTCTGAGGTGATTCAGCCAGTGACAGGGTGAGGACCAGAGCTTGGGGTTTCCTTCTGTCTCCCCTGCCGGAAGCCTGCCCTCTGGAGGGTTGCTTCTTCCTCCAAGTGCCCACAGGGACCACAGCCTGTTGATTTCTGCACCCCTAGCACTGAGCACTGCCATGTGTAAAACAAAAAAACGGGGACCACGGAGCCCATGTTGGACTCCCCACAACCCACATCCTGTTGCCCAGTCTGTAAATGAGCCCTCTGCAGCCACCATGGCCCTTGTGTGGGTGTGTTTGGATGGCTGGCATAACATTAAACTTCCTTTTTTTTTTGTATTCCTTGCCAACCTATCCCACATAAAAATAAATGGATGTCCAGTTGTTCTAGAAATACCAGAAGGTTCTAGAGCTGCACCATTCAATACGATGACCATTAGTGCTTGAAATGTGGTGGCCCCAAGTCAGGGTGTGGTGTCTGTGTAAAACACATGAAGGATTTAAAGAACTCAATGCCCGAGAATGTAAGCTATCTGGCTAGTGACTTTTTATACTGATGATATGTTGAAGTGATAATATTTTGGATGTGCGTGTTAGTTGCTCAGTTGTGTCCAGCTCTTTGCAACCCCATGGACTGTAGCCTGCCAGGCTCCTCTGTCTACAGAATTTTCTAGGCAAAAATACTGAAGTGGGTTGCCATTTCCTTCTCCAGAGGGTCTTCCCAACCCAGGGATTGAACCTGGGTCTCCCACATTGCAGGCAGATTCTTTACTGTCTAAGCCACCAGGTAAGCCCCCAATATTTTGGATACACGGGGTTAAATAAAATGTATATTCATTTCACTTGTCTCATTCAACTTTTCATCCTGTGGCCAGGGGACAAATTTAAATGCCCCATTTCCCTGACACCAAGGCTCAAATTTTACTTCTATTGGACAGCACTGTTCTATTTTTTTTTTTTGGCTGCCCTGCTGCTTGTGGGATCTTAGCTCCCTGACAAGGAATCGAACCTGTGCCCCCTGCAGTGGCAACACAGAGTCCTAACGGCTGGACACCCAGGGAAGTCCTGGACAGCACTGCTCTAGACATCCTGGGCCGCCGTGCTGAGCGCTGGGTGCTGAGTGAAGGCTGCCCCTTCCCGGCCCCCACTACTCCCTCCATGGGTGCTTCGCCCATTGGAGTCACCTGCTCAGAGTCTTGTGACCCGAGCACAAGACCCTGATCAGCTTTGGGGTTCTGGAAGAGGATTCATTTCTCCCCAAACAAGCTTTCAAATATTTGAGGATGAGTATCTCCCCTGATGTCAGTCAGGGACTTGTCATCCTCTAGTCCTTAAATGACTCCTCACTCAGCATGGTTTTGGGCTGAGGAGGTGTCACTGGGGTGAGTTAAAGAGGGTGGGCCCTCGCTGGGCAGCCAGGGGGCCTGAGTGTTGGCCCTGGTTCTCCTGCCCTCTCTACCAGTGGAAGCATCTTGTCTGTGAACTTGAGTTTCCTCGGCTGGACAATGGGGCACATCCTGCCTCCCTCCCGTGGCCAGTGCGAGCGGTAAAGGGCTCACTGTGCGCAGGCCTGGAAGAAGGGTTTCCTTTCCCTCCCATCACTGTCCATAGCTGTCAAGATGGCACCCAAGGGACTCCCCTGGGGGGCCGATGGCTAAGACTCCACGCTCCTGGCACCGGGAGCCCAGGTTTGATCCCAAGTCAGGGAACTAGATCTCACACACCCAACTAAAAATCCCACATGTCACAACCAAGACCTGCAGCAGACAAATAAATAAATAAAAATAAATATTTTTTTTAAAGTGACACTCAGAGAGTCTGGGAGGTGGGATGGAAATGGGACCTGCCGCAGTGACACCCCCTCCCCCCAAGGAGACCCCTGGCCGCTCGAGGGACTAGAGAGGAACAGACATGAAAGGACAGAGGGCTGTTTTCCGAAACCCTTCTGGAGGGAGGATTCTATCTTTATTGGTGTAAACAAGGCTCTCTAGTTGTCGGGCATCATGGCGAGGCAGGGGGCCTTCGGGGTGCTCAGATAGGGGGATAGGGAGGAGCTGGCATAGCTCGGGCCGTGGGGGCCGGTGGTGGGCGTGTTGACCGGGCTGGTGACAGAAGGCGGGGAGAGGGAGGTCAGGACCACGCCACCCTCGTCCAGGGAGCGCTTGTAGGGGACCGGGGCATCGTTTCGGAGCTCCTGGAAGGCCAGGTAGGCCTGGAATATCTGCAGGCAGAGGAGGGTGAGCTGGAGGCTGGCTGGGNGGCAGCCACCTGTGACTTTTTCCATTTCAATCAATTAAAAATTTCAGTCCATTAAAATAGACTTTAAAAAAAAATTTCGGGACTTCCCTAGTGGTCCAGTGGTTAAGACTTCGCCTGCCAATGCCAGGAACACAAGTTCATTCTTCGGTCCAGGAGGAACCCACATGCCTCGGAGTAACTAAGGCTGTGGACCACAACTTCTGAAGCCCTCACGCCCTAAGGCCTGTGTTCCGCAACAAGAGAAGCCACTGCGATGAGAAGCCTGTGCACCGCAACTAGAGAGTCACCGCCGCTCACCGCAACTAGAGAAAGCCTGAGTGTGTCAGTGAAGACCCAGAGCAGCCAAAAATAAATAGATAAGGAAAAAACTTTAAAAAAAAATTTCCACCCCTTGATGGCATTGGCCAAACTTTGAGTGCTCAGCGGGCATGCATGGCCCGTGGCTCCCGCACTGGGAAGCCCAGGCACAGAACAGCTCCGTCCTCGCAGAACCTTCTTTTGGATGTTGCTGGACTCAGTGATCTTTAGGGACCCACCTAGCCCTGAGTCTCTGGAACTGGGCAGGTGTGGAAGAAGAGAGGAAGGAGCCTGAGGCATGAGGAAAAAGGAACAAGCAAGCGTTGGGCGCTGTGTGCCAGGCTCTGTCTAAGGCACTCAGCATTGGTTAGGAGGCTAGGCTTGGCTTGGAAGCCTGGATCTGCCGCTGAGGGTCCAATTATACAACCTCCTTGAGCCTCTGTGAAATGGGAATCTGAACAGGCCATGCTTCCTCAGGTGGTTCTAAGGAAGAAAGGAGACGGGGCATGGGTGCCCTCAACGCGGTGCCAGGACACGTGGAGCATGCTCGGGAGGCGTCAGCATTACCACAGGTGGCCTTTCTTGCCTTTCATCCTCAGAAAAACCCTGGAGGTGGTTTTTTGTTTTTGTTTTGATTTGGGGCCATAACCACACAGCACGTGGAACTTCCCTGACTAGGGACTGAGCCAGTGCCTTCTGCAGTGGAGGAACAGTCTTAAACACTGGACCACCAGGCAGTGGGGGTTCCCATCCCAGCTCCTATGGAGGCTCAGAGAGGGGAGGAGACCGGTAATCAAGGCTGCGCCGGAGGTGAGATCTCACACCCTGCTCTGCCTGGCGCTGCGCTCTGCACTCTGCCTCCCGCCACTGGTGGCTTTTCAAGAAAGGCTGTGAAGAAGGGAGGTGAATGCCAGGAGAAAGCTGGGCAGAAGAGAGGCTTCTAGAGTTACCCTCAAGGTCAGAAGAGGCGACCTTTGCACTAAGTCTGAGGGATGGGCAANGTTCTTCACTTTCTGCCATAGAGGTGGCATCATCTGCATATCTAAGGTTCCACTCCCTGGCCAGTGCAGAGGTCACCAGACTCATAACAGGTCCAAACAAGGATGAGATGAGCGTTACTTTTCCATTCTTCCTTGTATGTATTCATTTATTAAACAGTGAACAGATGAGGCAGGTGATACAAAGCAATAGGCAATTAATAGATGCCCTCAGCATTATCAATAGGAGGGTTAGGCATTAACTCATAAAAATAAGATCGGATGTGATTTTGATCAGTCAAGGTTCAGACTAGATTTTAGCAGAAGGAGCAAACATATGCATTTGTTACTTACTATGGGCTTTCCTGGTGGCTCAGAGGTTAAAGCATCTGCCTCCAATGCGGGAGACCTGGGTTCGATCCCTGGGTTGGGAAGATCCCCTGGAGAAGGAAATGGCAATCCACTCCAGTATTCTTGCTTGGAGAATCCCATGGACAGAGAAGCCTAGTAGGGTATAGTCCATGGGGTCGCAAAGAGTCGGACACGACTGAGCGACCTCACCTTACCCAACTTATGTAGCTGATATAAGACTAAGCATTTTCTTTACATTGTTCTCAATTAATCTTTTTGTCCATTTATTGACTCACACCTCCTCCCCATCCAATAAATCTTACTGTGCATTTCTTATATGTCAGGTGCTGAGGAAACATGTAAATAAGACACATATTTCTTGCTGATTTCTAGCTTACAATCTGAGACACATGTTCTCAACAGGGGGCAATATTGCCCCCAAGGGGACAAGTGTAGACTTAAAGGGGTTGGATTGATAAGTCTTAGAAAGTTTCATGGCCTTTCAAAGGACCACAGTGTACAAACTGATATACAGAATATCTATGGTATTAAAATATCATGGGGAAAAGAGAGCACAATGAGAAAAAAAAAAGTCAAAAATACTCCATAATGGACGATTGTGAAAAACAAAGAGACACAGAGGCCTAGGAGAGAACACAGCAATAAAGCTAAATCATGCAAATTAGAACAGAAGCCATCCAGGGCTCCCAAGAAGAACAAACTCTTAAGGCCTCACAAGTGGAGATGTGAAAATGATCTCAGGTTGCCACCTAAAGGGATTCTTGGAGCAATTATCATCTTTTGACTTACAAATGCGATAGTGTGCTCACTTAGGTTTCTAATCGTCTAAGATCACTTACCCACTGGGTAAGCAAGCAGATCTGATTTCACGCCAGTTTCTCTTTCTAACTGATTTAAACCCAAGTGGGCATTTGTCCTCTGGTCTTCCAAGGGACAGATTTGGAATTCTATCTTGAGTCTGTCTTCTCTGGACACCAAACAGTGACTTTACTCCATCCTGCCTGTAATCAAAGAACTTCATACCTAGGTACCTTTTAGATGTAACCGTAGAATTTATATGATTGATCTTTTTAATAGTGAAAAGCTCTGATTTAAGGAACAGCTAAGATCCTTGCCAAAGAGCGCACAGAGACTCCGCTCTTACTGGGTCACTGGGAAGGAATCTGTGCCTTTCATTTAAAGGGATCTCTAGTGCAGAGCCATCCCCAGACCCTGTGCTCCTGGGGAAGTGCTCTCCCTTGGTTGCAGACTTTGGTGTTGTTTTATGGCCTCTTCAAGGTGTATCCAGGGGTTCCCTGGTGGCTCAGTGGTAAAGAATCTGCCTGCAGTGTAGGAGCCACAGGAGATGTGAGTTCGATCCCCAGGCCCAGAAGATCACCTGGAGGAAATGGCAACCTGCTCCAGTATTCGTACCAGGAAAATCCTGTGGACAGAGAGGCAGGCTACAGTTTATGGAGTCTCAAAGAGCAGGACACAACTGAAGGGACTGAGCACATGCCCACAAACGTGTACCCACAGAATCCCTTTCTTGTAGTAAATCCTGGCTAATGCTCCCTTCACAGCCTTTTTTTTTGTTTCTCCTTCATACTATCAGAAGTCTATGTAACTTTTCCAGTTCCTGGACACCCATCTTCCTGCTTCAAGGATGTGAACTATCATCTGTGATGGATGGATGGCAAGACCTGCCAGCCTGATGGCAAAATTGTTGCAAAACCAAAGAGCCGAAATGTGCCAGCAAAAGTGAAATGCACACACAAAGTAGCCTCGAGATAATTCTCCTCCAGATTTCTGGAGCAGGTGCATGACCTGAGGGAGACAGGACTGCTCCTTTGGGAGCTTATGGGCTGGCTATGACTTACATCTCTGTTTTCTGATGTTTCCAAATTGTCCTTCCACTATTACCTCCTCCATCACCTATGTCCCTGCTCCTCCTCCTGCTCCTTATTTAATCCCAGGGACGGGGGAGCCTGGTGGGCTGCCGTCTATGGGGTTGCACAGAGTCGGACGCAACTGAAGCAACTTAGCAGCAGCAGCAGCAGCAGCAGCAGCAGNCCTCCATCACCTATGTCCCTGCTCCTCCTCCTGCTCCTTATTTAATCCCAGGGACGGGGGAGCCTGGTGGGCTGCCGTCTATGGGGTTGCACAGAGTCGGACGCAACTGAAGCAACTTAGCAGCAGCAGCAGCAGCAGCAGCAGCAGCAGGTACTATGATCAACCTTGCTCTCTGGACAATGTAACAGAGACTTACAGAAAAGTCAGAGTCATATAGTAAGTGGTAGAAATGAAAGGTCTGTCTCATTTTAACCTCTCTGCTCTGAATCTTTTATATAAAACTGACTCCCCAGTAGAGCTGTGTGTTTCAGAGAAGACCAACTATACTTGCCTGGTATAGTATGCAAGTATATACTTGCATGCTTTATACAAACTACTTGGTATTTACTATACATACACATATACTATACTATACATACTATACTTGCTTAGTATAGTACGCAAGTACCATATACAAACTAAATACAAACTTATTCATTTACTTATTTGTTCCCTCACTGCTTCACTCAAATAAACAACAACAAAAACTGAAATTCTCTTTGTGTGCCAAGCAGAGAGCTACAGTCAAGAACCAAAGACTCAAGATTTCTGCCCTTCATAGCATTTGTATTTGGGAGGAGAGAGACAAGGAGCAGAAAATAAGCAGTAAATCATTAAATATTTATAAACTGTTTTTAGGTGTAACTGAAGTAAAGCAGAAAACACATCTTAGAGGACGTGTTATTTAAAACTAAGACCTAAACATGGAGAACAGGCAAGTCATAGAAAAGCTGAGGGAGTATATTCCAGGCTGAGAGTAGCAAATGCAAAGATCCTGGGGTAGAAACTAATTTGGATGGTCTAGGAACTGAAAACAAGAGATGGCAAGGGTGAACGTCGACATTCTAGGAATCAGCGAACTGAAATGGACTGGAATGGGT
>SJYV01037822.1:0-11819 GCA_006410875.1 Neotragus pygmaeus | reverse complement strand
TATTTAACTGATTGACTCAGGCCCAGCCAGATTATCTAGGATAAACTCCTTCACTCACAGTCAACTGATTATGAATGTCAATCATATTTACAAAATACCTTCACAGTAACTCTTTGATTAGTATTTGATTAAATTACTGGGAATTATAACCCAGTCAACTTGACACATAAAACTGACCATCACAGAAGATAGATGACTCATTCATGTCACAAAATTGGTAATAGTATTCCAATGTCCAACCCAGCCAAATATTAAAATGAGCCAGGCTGCGTGGACAAAAGATGGATACCAGTTAACATTTCTTTGTATGTTATTTTTGTTGTTCAGTATTAGTATTACTGTAGTGCAAATACAAAAATGGAGAAACAAAGCAATAAGACATTAAATATCTTGACAAATCTGTCCCTGTTAGCAGCTTACATCTGACCTCCCTTTATCTCTCAACTATCTTCTATCAGACCCCTTGGTGAATGGCTTCTGGTATTTTTTCCTGAGGTCTCCTTTAAAAGCCAGAAGCAGCTTGGCCCATCCTTTCCTTTGTAAAAGGCATCACAGCAGAGGTCTCTTTTACATGCTGAAATCACAGGAAATTTTGAGTCACTTCCTGAATAGGCAACACTCAGAATTACCAAATGTGGCAGTGCTCCACTCCAATCACCACTGGAAAATGATGTCATTGAGTGATAGTGAAGAAGTAGTTAAAATGAAAAACTCTTGCTCAAAGCATTAGCCATCTTTTTAAACAAGATCCACCTCTATTTGCAGACAATAACCTGTGTATCCACCAGGCCTCAAGACTTACTGTCTCTATTCCAGCCTCTGAAATAATTTCAGAGAAGCAAATAAAGAAAATATGATACTATCAGAGAACCCTGTGTCTTTTTGTTGCCCTTGGATTTTTGGGCTGTCAGTTCATTTCTGTCACTCAGTCATGTATGACACTTTGGGACCTCATGGCCTGCAGCCTGCAAGACTTCCTTGTCCATCCCAACTCCCAGAGCTTGCTCAAACTCATGTCCATTGAATCTGTAATGCGATCCAGCCATCTCATCCTCTGTCACTCTCTTCTCCTCCTGCCTCAATCTTTCCCAGCATCAGGGTCTTTTCCAGTGAGCTAGTTCTTCACATCAGGTGGTCAAAGTATTGGAGTTCCAACTTCAGCATCAGTCCTTCAGGACTGATTTTTTTAGGATTTACTGGTTTGATCTCCTAGCTGTCCAAAGGACACTCATGAGTCTTCTCCAACACTACAGTTTAGTCTATGGATTATCACCATTGATGCAACAGTTATATACTTGTTATCTTAGTTGAAATTTATAGGAGACTTTCTTTGGAAAAGAGGAAATTGAGAGTCCTGGATAATATGTGCCAGAAGGCTTCTTAAGACCTTTTGTTGTTGTTGTTGTTTAGTCGCTCAGTCTTATCTGACTGTCTGAGGCCCCATGGAAAGTAGCCTGCCAGGCTCCTCTGTCCATAGAACTTTCTAGGCAAGAATACTAGAGTGAGTTGCCATCTCTTACTCCAGGGATCAAGCCTGAGTCTCCTACATCTTCTGCATTGGCAAGCAGACTGTTTACCACTAGTATCACCTGGATAACATAAGCTCAGGGCACTCTCATGAGGGCCACTTTCAAAAGAAACCTGAATTTGTTACTTTCTGGGGTCACACATAAGAATGTTCCATATACAATGAATTGATAACTAAAGAAGTAAGACTTTGAAAGAATAAACTCTTACCCCCTGAGGGACGGGGAAGCCTGGCGTGCTATAGTCTGTGCGGTCACAAAGAATCAGACGTGTTTGGCGACTGAACAACAAAATATTCAAATAGAGGAGACAACTCAGAACGCTACATACTTACTGAGAAAAGTCAAATTATTTAATTGCTAATGACCCTCACCCAACTATCTTGTCTAGTGATGAGCAAGCTCAGCAAAATGGAACTGGGTGAGATGACTAGCTGTAAGGTCAGTAGCTCATACGAGTACTAGTATAAAACCTCCATAAGTTATTGACATATTGGCATTTATTTTTTCCCCAAAGGCTATTTCTTATAAGCAGAAAGCTTCTATTATTACAAAAATCGCTAGATTTTTGTTTCCTCCTTCTTTGGCACTGTCAATAAATATATTGAATACACCAAAGTGAGGTACCTATTTGAGAGATCTTTACTATGTATATTCAGCTATGTATAAGCATTTTCTTTTTTTATTGGACAGTAAGACCTATAGAAGTACTGTGTATCTAAGGATAGAAATGATACTTTTTAAAAAATTGGAAATGTGTATGTATATAGCGGTGAGTTTAGGTCTGGGTTGGATGATGGGGTGCATTCTGCTGATTTTTATTTGGAAGTCTTCTCTGATAAACTTTGATTTTGCTCAGCTACTTGACTTGACCATTATCTGGCATGCTTATGCTTTACTGACTGTGTAAACTCAGGCAATTTATTAATTTCTCAGATATAAATTTGAATAATAGTGTCTTTCATGTATATACATATAAAGATTAAACAAGTAAATTCATGTAAAATACATAGTACCATTACTTTGAGGCTANAATTGCTCCATTTTGAAACTTCAGAGTTACTGTGTTTTGGTAGATATTATTTCTTTAGAGAATTCTTTTCCTAGAATGATGGAACGGTTGGAAAGAAGTAAAGTTATGTTTTGAAACAAACGGACTTTATTCACACCAAACAGATGTAATGTAAAAATCTCCTCTGGTATTACATATTTCTAACATAAATTTCAGTAACTGTTCTGTAAATTTAAAATGAAATCTTAGAGATTGAATCAATAAACTAAAAACTTCCCAAAGGCAAAAGCCCAGGACCAGATAATTTTACTGTTAAATTCTATCAAACAGGTAAATTAATTCCAATTCATATAAAACTCTTCCCCAAAATTTAAAAGGTAGAAACACTTCTAAACTCATTTTTAGGAGGCCTAAATTACCTTGATACTAAAACCAGAAAAAGACACAAGAAAAACAAACAAACAATATCCCTGCTGAATAGAGACAAAAATTTTCAGCAAAATACTAGCAAATCAAATTCATTGGCATAGTAAAATGATCATACATCATGAACAAGTGGAACTATTCCCTGAAGTGTTTCAAGGCATTTGAATTAATAAAGATAATATACCACATTAGTATAATCAAAGACAAAAACCATGTGATCATCTCAATAGATGCAGAAAAAGCATTTGACAAAATACAGCATCCTTTCATGAAAAAAGCACACGACATCATGGGCATAGTAGATACATACCTCAGCATAACAAAGGTAATATATGACAAGTCCACAATTGTGAAATGGTTTGGAAGAGTGCCCCCAAAAATGCCCACTCTCACCACTCCTATTCAACATTGTACTGGAAGTTCTAGCCAGAGCAATCAGTCAAGACAAAGAAGCAAAAGGCATCCATATCTTAAAGGAAGAAGTAAAGTTGCTTTTGTTTGCTGATGATATGATATTATAGGTAGAAAATCCTAAAAACTTCACAGGAAAAAAAAAGTAACAAATCAGTGGATTCAGTGAAGTTGTACGATACCAATTCAATATGCAAAAATCACCTAAGTTTCTGTACACTAACAATGAAATATCAGAAAAAGAAATAAACTAATCCCATTCACAATAGTATCAAAGCAATAAAATATTTATGAATAAATTTAACCAAGGAGGTGGAAGATCTATACATTGAAAGCCACAAAACTTTGTTGAGAGCAATTAAGAGGGACACACATGGAANCACTAACAATGAAATATCAGAAAAAGAAATAAACTAATCCCATTCACAATAGTATCAAAGCAATAAAATATTTATGAATAAATTTAACCAAGGAGGTGGAAGATCTATACATTGAAAGCCACAAAACTTTGTTGAGAGCAATTAAGAGGGACACACATGGAAATATGGTCCAGATTCGCATGTTAGAAAAATGTCCATGCTAACTAAAGCTATGTATAGATTTAGTGAAATCTTCAAATTTCCAATGTCATTTTTCACAGAAATAGAAAAAATAACTCTACGACTTGTGTGGAACCACAAATGACCTTGAATGGCTAAAGCAAACCTGAAAAAGGAAAACAAAGCTGGGGGAACTATGCTTCCTGATTTCAAGCTGCAACAAAGATACAGTAATCAAAACAGCATGATACTGACATAAAAATAGGCACATAGACCAAGTAACATAATAGAGAGCCCCAAATAAACACTCATATATATGCTCAACTAACATTTGACAGGGAGTCAAGAATAGTCAATGAAGAAATGATGAACTCTTCAATAAATGGAATTAGGGAAACTAGATAATCACATGTAGAAGAATAAAACTGAACGGTTATCTTATACCACTCACAAAAGGTTAACTCATAATGGATTAAAGGCTTAAATATAAGCCCGGAAACTATAAAACTCCCAGAAGAAAACAGGAAAAAAGTTCATTAATATTGATTTTGGCAATAATTTTCTGGCTATAACAAAAAAAGCAGAAGCAGCAAAAGATGAAATATATGATGTTATTCAATATTTTATATATGTGAACAATAAAAAGTAGCTGTAACTTTAAAATGAGATGATGCATGTGTTTTTTAAACTGAAAGAAGTAAATAGGATTCTAATTTAATGACTGTTTAAAATATACTTCTTTTAGAAGTATAAAACATCTGCTGTAACACATCAAATAATAATAAATAGTATTTCCTTCTCCATTAACTCCATTCCATTGACAGTCTGGTTTCTTCTTTCATTCTTACTTGCCCTTATTTTCACTAGACACATTCAAACACATAAACATAAAGGGGATTTTTCTGACATGTCTCATTTTTTACTTAGATTCCCATCATTGTCTCCTAAATGGTCTTATAGTCTCTAATATGGCTTTCTTCCAGTCACTTTATTTTTTATTTATATATTTATTTTAATTGAAGGCTAATCACTTTACAATATTGTAGTGATTTTTGGCATATATTAACATGAATCAGCCATGGGTTTACATGTATTCCCAATCCCTCAGGGTCATCACTGTCAGTGCTCCAGCCCTGAGCATCCACTCTCATGCATTGAACCTGGTCTGACACTCTGCTTCACATATGATCATATATATGTTTCAATGCTATTCTTTCAAATCATCTCACCCTCGCCTTCTCCCACAGAGTCCAAAAGACTTTTCTATACATCTGTGTCTCATTTGCTGTCTCGCATATAGGGTCATCATTACAATCTTTCTAAATTCCATATATATGCATTTGTACACTGTATTGGTGTTTCTCTTTCTGACTTACTTCATTCTGTATGATAGGCTCCAGTTTCATCCACCTCATTAGAACTGATTCAAATGCATTCTTTTTAATGGCTGAGTAATATTCCATTGTGTATATGTACCACAGCTTTCTTATCCGTTCATCTGCTGATGGACATCTAACTTGCTTCCATGTCTTGGCTATTATAAACAGTGATGCAATGAACATTCTGGTACGCATATCTCTGTGAATTCTGGTTTCCTCAGTGTGTATGCCCAGCAGTGGGATTGCTGAGTTATTTGGAAAACTCAGCAGGGGCCACAGGACTGGAAAAGGTCAGTTTTCATTCCAATTCCAAAGAAAGGCAATGCCAAAGAACGCTCAAACTACAACACAATTGCACTCAGCTCACATGCTAGTAAAGTCATGCTCAAAATTCTCCAAGCCAGGCTTCAGCAATATGTGAACCAGGAACTTCCTGATGTTCAAGCTGGTTTTAGAAAAGGCAGAGGAACAAGAGATCAAATTGCCAACATCTGCTGGATCATGGAAAAAGCAAGAGAGTTCCAGAAAAACATCTATTTCTGCTTTATTGACTATGCCAAAGCCTTTGACTGTGTGGATCACAATAAACTGTGGACAATTCTGAAAGAGATGGGAATACCAGACCACCTGAACTGCCTCTTGAGAAATCTGTATGCAGGTCAGGAAGCAACAGTTAGAATTGGACATGGAACAACAGACTGTTTCCAAATAGGANAAGGACTGATGCTGAAGTTGAAGCTCCAATACTTTGGCCACCTCATGCAAAGAGTTGACTCACTGGAAAAAACTCTGATGCTGGGAGGGATTGGGGCAGGAGGAGAAGAGGGTGACAGAGGATGAGATGGCTGGATGGCATCACTGCCTCGATGGATGTGAATCTGAGTGAACTCCAGGAATTGGTGATGGACAGGGAGGCCTGGCGTGCTGCGGCTCATGGGATTGCAAAGAGTCGGACACCATTGAGCGACTGAACTGAACTGAAGTTTCTTGTTACCTTTATAAGAAAGTTTTCAGTCTCTTTTTTTCCTGCTTAAAAGCATATGATAAGTTCTAGCTTTTATAATCTTACATATAAACTCAAGATAGTCTTCGATCAATTTACTTGTCTTTTTCCTTTTTATTTTTAAATTAATTAAAACCATTTGGATCATGTAACTAAAAAGTTGAGAAACAGATCTTCAGGTATACAGTAAGATCCAAATTATTAAGCAATATATTTAAAAAATATATCTCTATCTTGCAGCTGTATTTATTTCTCTCTGTGGTCTTTCACTTTTAGGTTAGTTATTTCCAAGCAATTCCAAAAATAGTCTCTAACGTAATCTCAGTAAATACCCGTTCCCGTATTCTTGCCTGGAGAATTCCATGGACGGTATAGTCCATGGGGTTACAAAGAGTCAGACGTGACTGAGCGATTAACACTCAGTAAATACATGGGTCTTCTTTTCCTAATTCAGCAAATGTTTTACAGATAAGGCTTACTCTAATTTAAATCAAGGGCTCATTCCTTATACCTGATGATTAAAAGGATGGGATAAATTTTCAGCATGCGCCCTTTTCCCAATCTTTGGTTATAATCTTTGGGTCCCAACAAAATCATATGGATTAAAAATGAGGTGGATGAGGTTAACAAAAAGAAACTCAAACTGTTACATCAGAAACTGGGGGAAAATGTAAGAGGAGATCAAAACCAACAGGTGTCATCCATAATTTAATATATTTATTATTCATGGCTTTCTCAATAAACTTTAAGGATATATATATATATATGTATTTAAAAGCCTCAGGTATGATTGCTCTGGGGGAGAGAATAAGGAAAACCACAAAAATATTATGAAGTTGAATTCAAGCCCTAAAGTTCAAGTCAAGCCAATGCACAGAAGTATGCTCAAGTGTGTCAAACTCTCTGTGGCCCCATGGATGTAGCCCAACAGGTTCCTCTGTCTGTGGAACTTTGAAGGCAAGAATACTGGAGCAGGTTGCCATTTTCTATTCCAGAGAATCTTCCCGACCCAGGAATCAAACCTGTGCCTTTTATGTCTCCTGCATTAGAAGGTGAATTCTTTACCACTAGCACCACCTGGGAAGCCCTCAAACCCTAAGGATACTTACTCTCAAGACAAAATCTGATTCAGTTAAAAACTGATATTTTTAACTGAATATCAGTTTCTAACAAATATTCTAGTCCTCAAAGGACGCTTATCAAGCACTTAGAGAAAACTCTCTTTTTAAAAAATGCTAATGAAAATAACCTCTTTGGAATATAAAAATATCTTGATAAATGAATACTCTGAATTTGTAACATGGACATAAGATACAACAACCCATACCACTTAAATATCAATTGCAGTGAAAATAAGGATGAATCTAAGAACTAGATTTAAGTTTGTTTCAGTGGTTGCACATTCCAGATGTTTACATTTATTGCTTGCTGGTTAATAAATACAGATTTGGAATTAACTGACAAATTTGCTGTTCACATTTCATTCCAGATTTATGACTATGTGTGCCCAATTTGCCTTCCTAGAATACTATGTAATTCTTTTATTTCACAAGGCAGAAATATCCACCAGATGGTATAAATACACACACATAAAGCCCAGATGTCAATATTTTCAAAACTTCATTTTTAATGAGTGTTGGATGAACACAAACACGCATTATGTACTGGTTAGCATTCGATAGTATTCAAATTCTGTGGGAAAATTGAGAATGTTCTCTGCTATAATATTCTCTGTCCATATGAAATCATGGAAAATGAGATAGGATGGAATATAGGTAAAATTTTTTTGCCTGAAATATATTAGAGATAATTGTAAATACCGAATTAAGGTACAAAAACTCATCTGCGTAAGTGCAACAGTAAGATGACTTTACTTAACAGAAACATATGTGGAAAGATTTGGGAGCCTCAACATAGAACTGCACGGGATGCGTTTTGAAATAATGGAAGTTAATGTGATGACGAGGAAGATAAATTCAGGAGATGACAGTCTTCTTCCAGTATGCCCTAACATGAAAACATATGGGGAATTTTGTGAAGTTCTAGGCAATAAGCACTACGTGGACAATGACAAATAGGAATTCACCCAGAAAATAATAGCTGTGTCATATGGGGAATGCTTATTACAAATGGAACTATTTAAGTTGGCGCAAAGAAAACTTAGAAGTGACAAAGCACTATCACAAGCCCGCCACATGGAAGAATTTGTGAAAATGATAGAGGGCAAGCTTCTCATTAACATAAACTGTAACATCCTAACATTAGCATCGATTCAATTCAAAATGGATCTTTTCTTGGAGGGTGCTAAATTTCCAGCCCTAGGGATGTTCANAAGCCCGCCACATGGAAGAATTTGTGAAAATGATAGAGGGCAAGCTTCTCATTAACATAAACTGTAACATCCTAACATTAGCATCGATTCAATTCAAAATGGATCTTTTCTTGGAGGGTGCTAAATTTCCAGCCCTAGGGATGTTCATGCAGACCTGAAACTGAAAAGTCAGATAGCAGATGTTCTATCAATATTTTGGACTGGATATGTGAAAATAGGGAAGATAGCTTAAATTTATTGAGCACTTACTTTGTTCCTGTCTGAAAATAGTCATATAATTTATTCAGTAATTGCTTCCACTGCAAATATTGTCTTCAATTTACTGATTACACAGCTGAAGCCCAGAAGCCAGCTTAACAAAGATCACAAAACAAACAGAGACCCAAAATTCCTCTATAGGTCTTTCTGGCTCCAATCTATGCATGGTCTATCTAGGTTGGGTTTGCTTTTTTTAAGAATCTTGATTGTATAATCTGTTGATAAATATAGATAATATTGGAGTGGAGACTGTTGAAATGAAGATAAATGAGCGTGTTACAAAATATTCAGTTCAGTTCAGTTCAGTCACTTAGTTGTGTCCGATTCTTTATGACCCCATGAATTGCAGCACACCAGGCCTCCCTGTCCATCACCAACTCCCGGACTTCACTCAAACTCACGTCCATCAAGTCGGTGATGCCATCCAGCCATCTCATCCTCTGTCACCCTCTTCTCCTCCTGCCCCCAATCCCTCCCAGCATCAGAGTCTTTTCCAATGAGTCAACTCNTGGTCGTTAATTTTTCTGGAATTGAGCTGTAAGAATTGCTTGTATATTTTTGAAATTAGCTGTTTGTCAGTTGCTTCATTTGCTATTATTTTATCCCATTCCTTGAACTAGTACATTGTTCCATGTCCAGTTCTCTCAATATACTCTCTCTGTTTTAGCTGGGTTTCCTGTGTTGACTTCATTATCATCGTGATTTCCATATACTGTGCGATTAGGTGTTAGCTAGATCCAGATTCACATTTTCATAGTTAGACAATTATGAAGGAAAGTGAGTGTGGCTTTCTCAAACGATTTTGCAAAAGATAACTTCATTTGTTTCCATCATATTGTGGGACACTAAGCATTAATGTAAAGGCTGTATCTTAGAATGCCAAAGCTTAGCCAAATTAGCCAACTATGCTTAAAATTGACACCAAAATTAAACCAATACTTTTGTCTTCAAACCAAATGTAAATACATCTTAATTCCAAGAACATCATCAAATTTGTAAAATTTATTTGTAATTGTTACTACTATGATTAGAATGAAAGCAATATATAATTTANTAGCCAAATTAGCCAACTATGCTTAAAATTGACACCAAAATTAAACCAATACTTTTGTCTTCAAACCAAATGTAAATACATCTTAATTCCAAGAACATCATCAAATTTGTAAAATTTATTTGTAATTGTTACTACTATGATTAGAATGAAAGCAATATATAATTTAAATGTATATCTAAATATATAGTGAAAATGAAATATATAATTATACATAATCACTTTATGTATATATATGTATTTACATATATGAAACTTCAATTGTCTTTTTTATAGTAATAAAAATATGTGATTAATTTAATTTACATTAAGTAAAATAGTGTTCACAATATTTCTTTCATGCTATGCCCTGTGCCAAAGTACTTACTTGCAAATTTGGTTTAGCGTTTTAAATATTTTCAATGATTAATTTCTAGTTCTTAAAATAAAAAATGATTTAGAAACTCACAGAATACTCGAGAACCCAATATTTTCAGCTAAATAAGATATCCAAGAACCAATAAAAATGACATAAAATTAAATTATAACAGATTTCATTGACATCTATGATATGGAATTTTTTGAATAACAATAAATTAGGTTAAGTTGAATCGTGCTTTAAAGTCTGTATAAATATTAATTACCATAAAGAGGCAATGTTTAGGGTAATATTCCAAATTTTCCATACCCTTCCTTATTGTTTATTCAGATTCTGAAAATTCTTTTTAGCAACACAGTTCTATAATATGCATGACAAATGAAAATACATAAAGAATGAAATGAAAGCATTTAAAATGTCTATATTAAATGACATATAATATAATATATATATTAACTGAGGTACAAGAAAAAAAATTTCAGTGCTCCATGGTTAGAAACTGAATTTATAAAAATATAAATAGTAGTCTTTACCAGCTTTTCAAAGTAGTAATATATATATATATATATACATGAAAATTTTGGCTTAAAACTCAACATTTAAAAAACTAAAATCATGGTATCTGGTCCCATCACTTCATGTCAAGTAGATGGGAAAACAATGGAAACAGTGAGAGACTGTTTTTTTGGAGTTCCAAAATCACTGCAGATGGTGACTGCAGCCATGAAATTAAAAGACACTTGTTTCTTGGAAGAAAAACTATGACCAACCTAGNAAAACTAAAATCATGGTATCTGGTCCCATCACTTCATGTCAAGTAGATGGGAAAACAATGGAAACAGTGAGAGACTGTTTTTTTGGAGTTCCAAAATCACTGCAGATGGTGACTGCAGCCATGAAATTAAAAGACACTTGTTTCTTGGAAGAAAAACTATGACCAACCTAGACAGCATATTGAAAAGCAGAGACATTACTTTGTCAAAAAAACGTCCATCTAGTCAAAGCTATGGTTCTTCCAGTAGTCGTGTATGAATGTGAGAGTTTGACTATAAAGAAAGCTGAACACCAAAGAACTGGTGCTTTTGAACTGTGGTTTTGGAGAAGACTCTTGACAGTCCCTTGGACTGCAGGGAGATCCAACCAGTCCATCGTAAAGGCAATAGTCCTGAATATTCATTGGAAAGACTGATATTGAAGGTGAAACTCCAACATTTTGGCCACCTGATGCAAAGAAAGCTGACTCATTTGAAAAGACCCCGATGCTGGGAAAGATTGAAGCCAGGAGAAGGGAATGACACAGGATGAGATGGTTGGATGCCATCACCAACTAAATGGACATTAGTATGAGCAAGTTCCAGGAATTAGTAATGGACAGGGAAGTCTGGCATGCTACAGCCCATGGGGTAACAAAGAGTCAGACATGACTGAGTGACTGAACTGACTGGAACATAGATATATAACAAATAAAATATTTTCAAAATTTCTTTGAAATTATTTTTCAAATTCATTATCCTAATATTAATA